>OW285239.1:178068609-178433339 GCA_935421215.2 Melolontha melolontha | reverse complement strand
CCCAACCCAACCAAACCCAACCCAAGCCAACCAAATCCAACCCAACCAAACCCAACCCAAACCAACCCAACCCAACCCAACCCAACCCAACACGACCCAACCCAACCCAACCCGACCTAACCCAACCCAACCCAACCCAACCAAACCCTACCCATCCCAACCCCACCCAACCCATCCCAACCCAACCCAACCATCGCAACCCAACCCAACCCAGCCAAGCCAAACCCAGTCCAACCCAACCCAACCCAACCCAACCGTAGTCAACCATGCCCTACCGAGCCAGACCAACCAAATCCATCCCAACGAACCAGGCCCAACGCAAACGGACGCAAGCCAACAAAAAACCCTACCCAACCCAACACAGTCCATCCAAATCCAACCGAACCAACCCATCCATCTCAACCCAACCCAGATCAACAAACCAAAACAAAAAAATCATCCACCCCATCCGGACCCAACTCAACACAGCCAACCCGACGTAACCCAACAAAAACCAACCCAAGGGAGCCAAGCCACCCGATCCCGAACGAACCCAATATAAGGAAACCTAACCCAACCGACTAACAAACCCATGCCAACCCCACCCGGCCCAACAGTGAAGCGTGAAAAGCCGAGCCCACAAAACCGAACCGTGAAGCGTGGATACCCCGGAAACACCCTGACCACAATATATATCAATAAATACTATATGCGTATTTCGGCAACTCTAAGTTGCCATCTTCAGTAGAATAACCTTAAAAACTGAAAAATGTTAACCGTAGCGTTTTTAGAAGATATGCTCTTCACCAAATCGCCAGTGGGATAACACTAAATTCTTTACATCGAAATAACACTTATATACTACTTAAACCTAGCGTGAAATTTAGGAAATCGTGAAGCGTGAATACCCAACCAACCCAACCGTGAAGCGTGAACAGCCGAGCCAACCCAACCCAACCCAACCGTGAAGCGTGATTACCCGAGCCAACCCGATCGCCCAATACAACCCGAGGCAACCCGAGCCAACCCACAACGCCTTTAAAAATATATTATAAAAATATTTTTTTTATAATAATAAATAATATAACAAATCCGAAATTGGTGTAGACTATGGCTTGTAATCTGAAACAGAAAAAGAAAAACACCCTAACCACAATATATATCAATAAATACTATATGCGTATTTCGGTCACTCTAAGTTGCCATCTTCAGTAGAATAACCTTAAAAACTGAAAAATGTTAACCGTAACGTTTTTGGCTAAGGTAAACCTTAGAAGATATGCTCTTCACCAAATCGCCAGTGGGATAACACTAAATTCTTTACATCGAAATAACACTTATATACTACTTAAACCTAGCGTGAAATTTAGGGAACCGTGAAGCGTGAAATTTAGGGAACCGTGAAGCGTGAATACCCGAGCCAACTTGATCACCCGATCCAACCCGAGACATCCCGAGCCAAACCACTACGCCTTTGAAAATATATTTTAAAAATATTGTTTTTATAATAATAAATAATATAATAAATCCGAAATTGGTGTAGACTATGGCTTGTAATCTGAAACAGAAATAAGAAAAACACCCTAACCACAATATATATCAATAAATACTATATGCGTATTTCAGCATCTCTAAGTTGCCATCTTCAGTAGAATAACTTTAAAAACTGAATAATGTTAAACGTAGCGTTTTTGGCTAAGGTAAACCTTAGAAGATATTTTTTTACGCTTCATATTTTCACGCTTCACGGTTCCCCAAATTTCACGCTAGGTTTAAGTAGTATGTAAGTGTGACTTCGATGTTAGGAATTTAGTGTTATCCCACTGGCGATTTGGTGAAGAGCATATCTTCTAAGGTTTACCTTTGCCAAAAACGCTACGTTTAACATTTTTCAGTTTTTAGGGTTATTCTACTGAAGATGGCAGCTTAGTTGCCGAAATACGTCTATTGTACTTATTAATATATATTGTGGTTAGGGTGTTTTTCTTATTTCTGTTTCAGAATATAATAAATAATTGTATTATAACCGTTATTCGATTTGCGAGAAAATTCATTCATGAGAATATAATTAATAATATTTAAAAATTAATATAACGGGTGTTCAGAAACATTCGAAGTCAAGTGGGCTCTGAACAAAAAATCGTATATCTTTACTTAAGTATCTGATTTGTAAAAATTATTAAATGTCAACTGTTGTCTGTCAAAAATCAATATATCTCAGACATGCCTTCATATTTTCAAGGACTACTTTGACTTCGAATGTTTCTGAACACCTTTACATATTCGACCGTGGCGCCGTCTAACCAGCACTGTCCAAACTGCAGCGAGGCACATTCTAGTTTGCAACCAATGACTGGCCATACACGAATCCAGCTTCAATTTGACGTAGGGAGAATCGCTTCATTGGAAATTCAAAGCATCCGATTTTTTCAAATATTGCATTTATACCACATTGCGCCTTTAAAAATATATTTTAAAAACCAATTATTATAACTGTTATTCAATCTGTGAAAAATACTGTCAATTACAAGAATATAATTAATAATATTTAAAAATTAATTACAAATTCGACCTTGGCGCCACCTAACCAGCAGTATCCAAACTGCAGCGAGGCACAATTTCAGTTTGAAACCAATGCTTGCCTTACACGAATACAGCCTCAATATAAGGTAGGAGAGATCCCCTTCTTTCGATATTCAAAACATCCAATTTTTTCAAATATTCATTACGCATTTACAAATATATTATAAAAATCAATTATTATAACTGTACTCAATTTGCGAATAATACTTTTCAATTACGAGATTAAATTAAATAATATTTAAAAATTAATTTACAATTTCGACCGTGGCGCCATTTTACCAACAGTGTCCAAACTGCAGCGAGGCACAATTTCAGTTTGAAACCCATGAGTTGGGTCCGTACATCAATTTCATTTAGGAGATCTAGTTCATTAGAAATTCACAACTTTTCCGATTTCTTCAAATATTGCATTTATACCACATTATGCCTTTAAAAATATATTATAAAAATCAATTATTGTAACTGTTATTCAATTTGCGAAAAATATTATTCTATTACGAGAATATAATTAAATAATATTTAAAAATTAGTTAACTATTTACACCGTGCCGCCATCTAACCAGCAGTGTCCAAACTGCGCTGAGGTACAATTTCAGTTTGAAACCAATGACTTGGTCGGTACTTGTAGTTCAGCGATTCTACAGAAGATGGCGCCACATACTTGGAATTATTTAATATTTTTAATATATTAATCTTTAAATATTCCATAACATGCTTTATCAGACATCAAAGCGCTCGTCTCAACGTGTAAATTACGAATCCCTAATCAAAAATGCGAGTTCTTTTGTCATTCACCAGCTATCCGGCCTCTAATTCATTTGAATCTCCACGAATTTCCCCTATCTTCTGGATTTTATTTCTTCCGAACCATACAATTTCCGCGGTTGAGCTTTCAAATCTTAGGCACACGTCCTTCCTGTAAAGCACTATAATTCTCTAAATGATATAATAGCGTCGAAATGGGTCAGATCCGGCATCGTTCTGTACCCTGCATATCTGCATGTAATATCTCAATCTCGCACAGCCTCGTGAAAATTAATGACGGATTCGTTTTCTAGGCAATATAAAAAATTCGATGTTATGATTTGACATGTTCACCAAACCGACCGATATCGAAAATTTCCAGTTTTCGAATTTTTAAAAAAAAAATCGATTTCCTTCTAATTTGATACGCTTATGTAATTTTGCCTCCTAAAGACGACCCTATCATTTAAATTGCGGTAAAACTCATAGTTTACCCTCCAGCGACCGCCAAATTTGGCAAAAATGCAGACATATTTTAAGCTGACCATAACTTCGGACTTTCCTAGGAAATCCTCGAAAAAAGACAACATCGCTAGACCCCTTGCGGCGAATTTCCATATTCTGATACACAATGTCAGAAAAATCATATTTTCTCACATATTTCCCTTTCCGAGCTCATTATCTCGATTGCTGTACGTTTTAGGCCCAACAAACTATACATATTCTTAATCTACAGGAATCCAGCCTCAATTTAAGGTAGGAGAAATCCTTGAATTGAATCGATTCTGCCTTTACTTGATGTAAGTCCATATCAAATGATAAAAACACACACAATGTTGTACTAGATTTACACTTTATTTAATAATATTTAATAATATATAACAGCTGTTTCACCGTACAACGGTTTCTTCAGATATAACAAGCGGTAGGAGAAATCCCGTTTTTTCAAAATTCAAAACATCCGATTTTTTCAAATATTGCATTTATACCACATTACGCCTTTAAAAATATATTTTAAAAATCGTTTATTATAACTGTTTTTCGATTTGCGAAAATGCTATTCATTTACGAGAATATAATTAATTAATATTTAAAAATTAATTTAGAAATTCGACTGAGGCGCCATCTAACCAGCACTGTCCAAACTGCAGCGAGGCACAATCTCAGTTTGCAACCAATGACTTGGTCCGTACAGGAATCCAGCCTCAATTTAACCAGTTCTTTGGAAATTCAAAACATCAGATTTTTTCAAATATTGCATTTATACGACATTACACCTTTAAAAATATATTATAAAAATCAATTATTATAACTGCTATTCAATCTGCGAAAAATGCTATTCGATTACGAGATTATAATTAAATATTTAATAATTAATTTACAAATTCGTCCGTCGCGCCATCTAACCAGCAGTATCCAAACTGCAGCGAGGCTCAATTTCAGATTGAAATCAATGACTTGATCCGTACTAGTAGTTCAGCGATTCTCCAGAAGATGTCGCCACATATTTAGAATTATTTAATATTTTAATATATAAATAATCCATAAACATGCTTTATCACACATCATATCGCTCGTCTCAACGTGTAGATTATGAATCCCTAATCAAAAATGCGGGTTCTCTTGTCCTTCACCAGCTATCCGGCTTCAAAGTTCATTTGAATCTACACGAATTTCTCCTATCTTCGGGATTTTATTTCTTCCGAACCTTACAATTTCCGCGGTTGAGCTTTCAATATCTTAGGCCTCGTGAAAATTAACGACGGATTCGTTTTCTACTCAGTCGAATTAGTGTATAAAAAATTCGACATTTTGATTTGACATGTTCACCAAATCGACCGAGAATCGAAAATTTGCAAAGGGTGTAAGTTAATCTTAGTTTGAATTTCGAAAATCATCGATTTCTTTCTAATTTGGCACGCTTATGTAATTTTGCCTCCTAAAGACGACCCTGTCATTTAAATTGCGGTAAAACTCATAGTTTACCCTCCAGCGACCTCCAGAGTTGGCAAAAATACAGACGTATTTTAAGCAGACTATAACTTAGGACTCGACTATATATTTGACTTTCTTAAATTATTTCGAATAGAAAAAAGACAAAATCGCTAGGCCCCTTGCGGCGATTTTTGATATTCTGATACACAATTCCTCGATTGCTATACGTTTTTGGCCCAACAAACTGTACATATTCTTAATCTACACGAATCCAGCTTCAATTAGATTGAGCGTAGAAGTAAATTCACTTTATTTCGTTAGGTTAAATAAAACAATCTATTTTATTAAACAAATTTTATTTGTTAAGGAATTAAATATTACATAGAACAGAAAAACAAAACTATATGATCTCAGTTACACAATCGCTGGATAAATTAACTCATCTATATGAGATAAATATTGTACATAATAATAATACTTGTGTATTATTATTATGTACAATATTTATCTCATATAGATGAGTTAATTTATCCAGCGATTTCACATTTGTTGAAAAAGTCGGCCAACATATTGGGCATGGGATAAGGAGGCGTCCCGTTTGACATTCCTGTAAGTAGGAATCATCTTTTAGAAATAGGGGTTCGTTACAAGCAAAACTATAATATTATGCTAGATTATTACACATAGTATGTGGAATGTGTACTCGTGTATCGTGTAATGGTTAGAGATCGGATTTTAGGTCTGAACTTAGTGAAATGAGCGACGCACATAGATTCATTTTTCGGAACATATTTGGTTATTATAAAAATTATTATATATTTTTTGTACAATATACATTCACAAAGACAATGTGTATCTAAGCGTCAGTATTTATTTTTTTAGCAGAAATAGAAGATTCTAACACAAATTGTCATCATTCTTTTTAAAATAAAATCATTTTATGAAATGAATGCAGGAGTTGTTTGAATATATAATAGGCATGTGTATATGCGATCGTAAAATATAATATATCTTAAATAAGTGTACAGAGTTCGCTATGGAGATTTTTTCATTATGCAGACATTCAATTGTTAATATTTATTTCTTTGGTTATTTAAACATATATTAGGCATTAAAGTAAGTTTTGAATCAGTCATTTTTGCAAGGAGGAAAAAGTCGCATTTGATAAACTTCTAGTAAGGTTTAAATTATTTTTAAAATGTGGAAAAGAATTAAGTATGATTGGGTAATCCCGTATTCTGACTTTTTAATGCCTAGTGATGGAGAAATATTGTGCACTATATGCAATAATAATGAATTTAAGTGCTACAAAAGAGTCACATAGATCAACATTTAAGATCTAAGGCACATGAGAAACAATTTACTAGTGATTAGACAAAGATAATCCACGTATAACGTGTTTGCTGTTTGGCATATGTTTTGCATAGAATATGTGAATGTCTTCGTGAATATTTTACCGATGTTGATACGCTTGTAGGCGAAATAAAAAAAATATTTCCAAAGTCGCCAACCCGCAAACGCTTTTACAAAGAACACTGCCCTTATTTGAAACTTCCTCCACTGCCTATACATATTAACAAGATGGGGAATGTGGATAAACACTGCTGTTTTTATGCTGATAATTTCATTGTGATCAAAAACATCATTGATAAATTAGATAATACGGCTCAGGGTATTCGAAAATCCAAGACACTAATGGATTCTGTAAATATAAAAAGAGATTTAATTTTTATTAAAATTAATTTTGGAAAGATACCTAAAGCTATTGAATATTTAGAAAAACAAAACCTACCTATCGCAGACGCAATAACTAAATTTAATAACATGGTGTCAGTATTAGAAAAACTCCGGAAGAAATGGATAGAAAAGTCTACCAATGAATAAGGCAAATCTAAAAATATTTTTAACTAGATAAAATTATTTTAAATGTGCGTTATTCAGTTAATTAATTTGTCTACATTTTATATTATTGTTTAAATATATATACATATTAATTATTGCATGTTAAAAAATGTAGGTATGAAGTAGAAATATTTTACCCTATTGGAAAAGATAGAGTCGAATTCTTATACAAACAAACTTTATTGCTGGTAATCGACCAGTGGAATATTTACGTCTACACTTTGTGATTCAGATCAAAGGTTCTTTGATCAACTTTATACAATGCAGTTACTCTGTCGATTACATCACCTTTTTCCGTTCAATAGTAATGAAATTATTCTTATAATGCGGCAATTGTATTTGCATGATAATATTAATAATTTCTTTTGTGTGAACGTGGCGTATCCTATAAACGCTCCATATCAACAAGGATCCCATACAAATGCTTATTTTTTGGGAATATCCGATCTCTGGTATAGGTATATAAATTTAAGAAATTTTTATTTTAAAAATACTAAACTAGAATAATTGATTGGTTTTGTAGATATTTTATTTTGTGGTCATTTATTTACCATATATATTCCGTCATTTAAATATCAGATGGTTCCGTTTAATTTAATCAAATATGTGTAAATGTTCTAACTCTATTTGTTAAAAGAAATAAAAATCAAATATGTATATATAGAGAAATTGTATTCCCTCTAAGTGGATGACATCATGCTGTTGTTCAGCTAGGTACATGTATACATGCAGTTGCACGAAGATACACATATGCACAACTTACTATCTAAGTCTAAGTTATGTAATGTATAACTTGTGGATTCTTCTACAATAATTTTGGGGGGAGGTCCGAGAAAGAATGCCTGGATTTTTGGACTATGGAGTGTGGGTGGCGCTTCTAGTTAATGAATGGAAGACTCGTCATAAGATTTTACGATGTGTATTTAACCAGATATACTTAATTTCGAAAATATCATTAAGTTATATATAAAAGATAGTGCAATTAGTGCGGCATGAATATCGCATGAGATAAGGGGCAGTTTTGCATATCATTTGTGCACCTCTATCCTGTGACCAAAAATGCAAACTCGAAGCATAACAAGCCGTGGCTTCGTGGCTACGCCTTTAGTGAAGTGAGCTACCTAACATAGCTATACTTTGTGTGGATGCCTTGCAGGCGCGGCTCGTGATGACGTATTTTGGTTTGCAGTACAATGATCCGAGTGCTTCGTGTATTCTCGTGTACTAACTGTAACGTTTGCTTAGTAAACACCGAAAACACACGAGGCACTCGTATCATTGTACTGCAAACCAAAATACGTGACCACGAGCCGCGCCTGATTGCCTTGTATTAAACAAACCAGGTCAGTGTAATTTTTTTTGTTTACATACGTACGTAAAAACTCTGTTCTATAAACAATAGCAGTGAGCAATATATCAGAAAAGCGCTATTTAAATAAATACACCCGTATTGAATGGGTTATGCAACCGATTTGTGAAATTGTAAATGTAGTATTTGTAATGGTTTGTCTTTGAATATATGTTTGGTTTTTGAATTTTCTTATGTCCATATATATTTAATCTGTATTATTTCTATATAGAAAGTTATTGTTATCAATTCGAAAAAAATACCTATGGAGTTATTAGAGGAGATTAAATGTCGCCCTAGAGCATCCGCGCCCTTGGGATAAAATGTACAACTAAATATATGGGAGTTATATTTGAAATAGAATATTACTATACTAGTTTCATAAGGGCCTATTTTGGCGCACGAGTTCTGTTTAAAATACGAGCCGCGTTAGCGGCGGGTTTTCTAAAGAACGGGTTCAGCAAAAGGCCCTGCGAAACTAGTTTTTTATACTTTTTTTTCTATTTTGCATTTTTTACATGAATCACTTTTTTTGTTACATGCTGTCGCAGAACGTTTATATATAAGATGGCGAGCGGTGGAAGTAATACCGCACAGCATTTGATATAGTGGTGAACTTTGTATTTGGTTTTAAAAATACGACAATTTCCGATGCTGTAGGAATATGGAAAAATGTACTGCTTTTAAAACGTTTAAAAAAGTGCAATAACACCTACAGATCTTTTAAAATTAAAAAGATCCAATAAATCATGATTAATTTGATTTTAAAGAAAATCAATAATTTATGATTTTTTAAATAAATCATAATTTTTACCAACCCTGTTTTAGCCATCAACAAATATATACAGGGTGAGTCGTGAGGAATCGACCAAACTGTAGGAGTGTATTCTACAGGTGAAAGTAATGTAAAAAAACTCAAATGTTGCTATCCGATTTTTATTTGTTTTTGAGTTATAGCGTAATTAAAAATAAACAAAATTTCATACATTGAAGTTTTTGTATTTTATTGGTATTATCGTTCTTTATAATATATTTTCAAAAATACCGCCATTCATTTCAAAACATTTTTTACATCGTCTACCAAGGGCGCTGGTTGCGTTCCTGATTGCGTCACGTTGATGTTTGATGTTGTCAGCAGCATTCATTATCCGTTGAATTAGTGCATCACGAGTGTCCACTTTTACTTGATACACTTCATTTTTTAACCAGCCCCATAAACAATAATCGAGTGGCGTGAGGTCTGGAGACCTAAGAGGCCAACCAATGTGACTACCACGTCCAATCCAACTCCCAGGAAACCTTTCAGCCAAATGTTGCCTGACTGCACGAGCGTAATGTGTAGGCGCTCCTTCGTGCTGGTAGAAGATTTGGATTCTGATGTTTATGGGAACATCCTCTAGCAGTCCGTGCAGTTCATTTTCTAAAACATGTAAATAGGTGTCTCCCGTGAGGCGATTCTCCAAAATGTAAGGACCAATTAAAAAACCATCGATCATACCACACCACACGTTTACCGAAAATTTATGTTGAAAGTTACTTTCGACTGTTGCGTGTGGATTTTCGTCTGACCGTACATGCTGTTTATGACAATTATTAATACCGTCACGGGTGAATGTCGCTTCATCCGTAAACAGTATACGCGATACAAAACGAGGATTATCATTTATCCATCGAGAAAATTCCATACGTCTACGATTATCATCTCGTTGTAGGTGCTGTACTCTTTGTACATGGTACGGACGTAAGCCATGCTCGTGGAGTGTTTTTATCACCCTTGTTTGTGGAATGCCCAATTGAATACTAATTCTCCGTGAGCTGGTAGTTGCGTCTTCTTCTACTACATCCAGAATATCTTCTACTTCTTGTAATTGTTGTCGACTGCCTCGTTCAGATATTATGTTTACACTAATAAATACAGTTTTATTAGGATGTCTGTGATGTGGAAACCGTTGACGATATTCATTAGCAGCAGCTGTAGCATTCCCGTCACAAAATCCATAAACAAACACCATATTAGCATATTCTAAATTAGAAGTGTGTGGCATTTCAGTTTGTTACACTATAGTCGTAGAAACGTCAAGTCAATGTCACAATACCCGAACACAATGTTATAATTTACTCCAAGGTATAGGGAACATTTTTTGTGATGGCAGCGCCCTCACTATATCAACGATGAACTAGAGGTAGTGACATTAGACGCATTAGGCATACAAACCACTCTACACTATTTCTCGACCGCTTTCAATGTCACTACCGCTAGTTCGGAAAACCACGAACAGGTAGCGTTTCAGCTAGGAAGACTTCCCTATAATGAATTGTTACCCGGGGTTTCACTGTTTTTTACGAATACATACATAAACATGGTATACTAAATCTACATTTTTAATTACGCTATAACTCGAAAACAAATAAAAATCGGATAACAACATTTGAGTTTTTTTACATTACTTTCACCAGTAGAATACACTCCTTGAGTTTGGTCGATTCCTCACGACTCACCCTGTATAATCGCGACATTCTATTATACACGTGGTTTAAATGATAATATACTTGAGTTTTAAAATCTAAAAAATTACATTATTATCGTATTTTATTTGAATAATTGGTAAATTATTTTTGTAGTACGTTGGACGCAAATCCAATCAAGAGATAGAGATACAATGGCTTGTCAGAATTTCTTTTTGTTCTGTCATAATGCAGAAATCAATAACATTTGAAAATCACATTAATTCAAGAATGTAATCATTTTCATCATATTATTGGTACTACCTAAATTTCTTTCTTTGAATTTGTTTATTTTACATAAGTATACAATATTTTAGATCCAATCTCTTTAAACTTTAGATGTTTGCATATCGGTTGCCACTTTTTGTTTTGACGTAACTATAAATAACTGCCTATAAATTTATTTAAAAATTACCATTAAGCACCAAGCAATTAGATTATTTGTATTGGAATATGTTATTATTTCTATTAATTTCCTAACCATTCACTTATTTCAATTGCTAGACAAAACTAATATTTTTAGCTCATATGAAAATATGATATCCTTAATTTAAACAAACTACATACTTCTTTATGATGCGTTTTATGTGGTGTGCATAACTCTAATTTCTACCCTCTATTACAATTAATTCCAATCTCCATACTTTTTCGATCCCATACACTTCAGGGCATCCTCGAATTTTTAAATTTATCTCTATGTCTATATGACTAGGCCTTTGTCCTTATGCCTACTTTATTGTGTTGATTCTAACAATTTCTTTATTAATCATATTTATATTATTTACTAAAGGGAAAATGTATTTAATTTTTGAAATCTTATCTCTTTTTAGCCTTTCAAGGCGTTCAACGCTGCTTCTTGTTTACGTATCACGTAATCGGCCTGTTCTCATTTTATGCCGTGACATGACTAGAAAATGCCTTAGATATTTATTATTTACAAATTAACTTTACACATGGATTTTCGAACAAATAGAAATGGTATTCGATTATCTCCACGAGTTATAAATACGTATATGTATATATATTATATATCTATATACCGATAGGTCCAACTCGCAACGGGCCATAGGCAACAATATACGTATGGAACGTAATGCGATGTGGCAACGTGTGTACGATGCCTATATTGTGTGACTTTCTTAAAATTTAAATTTATTTTGCAGAATTATTGATTTTTTTTACTTTTATCTTTTAGAAAACGTTATTGTTTTTTTATTACTTAAAATTACTTTTCCGTAGCAGCTAAGAATACAATAATACAACAAATGGGCAAATTACGTATACAGAACGAATATGCAAACGACTATATCCTTGCGCGGTTTAAGTCTTACTAAATTCCTAACGGCAATACAATATGCAATGTGCTGCAATCGAAGGAGCTGCGCATGGAGGGGATTCGATTCGCTGTTGCCACACACATTGCTATATGGCCCGTTGCGAACTGGACCTACCGGTATACCGATAGGTCCAACTCGCAACGGGCCATAGGCAACAATATACGTATGGAACGTAATGCGATGTGGCAACGTGTGTACGATGCCTATATTGAGTGACTTTCTTAAAATTTAAATTTATTTTGCAGAATTATTGATTTTTTTACTTTTATCTTTTAGAAAACGTTATTGTCTTTTTATTACTTAAAATTACTTTTCCGTAGCAGATAAGAATACAATAATACAACAAATGGGCAAATTACGTATACAGAACGAATATGCAAACGACTATACCCTTGCGCGGTTTAAGTCTTACTAATTTACTAATTCTTAACTGCAATGCAATATGCAATGTGCTGCAATCGAAGGAGCTGCGCATGGAGGGGATTCGATTCGCTGTTGCCACACATTGGCACATATGGCCCGTTGCGAACTGGACCTACCGGTATATGTATATATATACCGATTAATGTAAATATCCACATATCTAAATCTGTGATGAATGACAATATAATATTTCTAGCCAAAAAGAAAAATGCATCAACTCTTACGCAAACTATTAAAACATGTTAATTCGTTGTTTTTTAATTTAAGTTGACTGTATATCTCTAAAAAAATTATCGCGATTTATGTTTTTTCAAATTAAAACAATCTTTTTAAAAAAAAATTACTTTATTCAAAACAAGCCAGTATTACATAGATGATTGATTCAAGTAACACTAAAACTAATTAAATTAATTTACACAAGGTATCTTTCCGTATTTTCATTCCTTATCTGCATTTTAAGAACTTAGAAGCACAACAAATGTATTATCTTAAGAATGTGCACATATAGCGAATGTGTATATGAAAGATGTCTATGTAACACGCGCATTACTACAATTAATTCCTACACACATTTGCGAAATAATAGCGAGCCATCGAAAAAATTCATAATTTGAGTAGACTGTAGACTGTGAAGTTGGGTTGGTACTTTAGCCACTTCCAGATAATGACATTTATATTACATATATTCATGTTCTTTGCGACAGCGTGTAACAACAGATAAAGTGTAAACCAATAAAATGATGTTTATGTTTTAATTTTCAATTTAAATAAAAGATAGTTTTTAAAAAGCGATGACGAGGGATGCAAAACACAATTTGCCAGTCTTTTTTTCTCGTTAAAAACTTTTTTATTATTGCATTAAAAACACATAGTTCATGTAAAGAAATAGAACGTCTTGATCTGTTTTCATAAAAATACTATATACGTATATGTGCAGTGAATCAGAAACATAAATATGTATTTTGAAGGTATAGAAGACAATAAAGTAGGTACCTATATAATAAACTTATTATTTTATTAAAACTATTTTCAACGTTTGATTAATGTGTTTTCTTATGTACCTTGTTAGTTGAAGAAATTCATAAGCATGATATAAATTAATTGCCTTATATTTGAAATGTCTATTTTCTCGAGTTAAATTTCCCGGTATCATCGCCGTATGCTCCGAGCCTTGTCCTTTTTAGTGCAGTTTTGCATTTCTTATGAGAGATGCAAAACTACACTACTAAATTCGCAAGTCAAATAATACGTGCTATTTTACGTATTATCTTGCCTTGAGACAAGGATTGTATAAGAACATAGGATTGCTCGATCCCGCAATATTTTCGCCGCGTAGTGGGGAGCCATGACGTCACAAACGGACCAGGTTGAACGCGTTCACTACTGTAAAGCACCTTATAAAATGTGTTTAGCTACTACAACAATTAATTATCGAGTTATATTAGTGCTATTATTATGGTATATAATATTTCATTTGATAATAACATATCCGTCAGTGTACTGTTATAAATATAATACACGTTTTTATTGCCATAAGGTTATACTTTGGTTTATAATTAAAAAAAAAACTTTTCCAACTTCAAATAAACACATTTATTAGGTACACAAACATAAATAAAGAAAGCCGATGAGCATGTATTCTCTATACAAAGCAAAAAATATATATTTTTCAATTAAAAGAGTCAGTATATAGCAATGTTTTATTACGCAGTAATTAAATAAAAACGAATCAAGTAGTGGTTTTTCGCATTTTTTTAGCTAGTGTTCGTTGAGTGTCTGACGGTGTACTAGTAGAAAGCTTACGTTTACTCGATTTTTTAGCATTGTCAAGGGTTCTTTTTGTATTTAAATAATTCATACGGATAACAGTTCTTAATTTACAAAATAAATTTATAATAACAAAGCACAAATTTTCTCGCTTTTTAATTTTTAAAGCTAGTCTTTTAACAACCAGTGTTTCTTTCCGCAGTTTATTATCGCCATGATATATCTCAAAATATTTGTTCCACTGTTTAATGGTACTTAAGAAATCTGTTGAGGGCTTAATAAGACCACCAAAAGAAAGCTGTTGTACCCATGAGGGTAAATTGTAGGCGTGATCGGCTTTAATTTTATAAGTATAATCGCCGAGTTGGGATGACTGTTTTTAAATTTCTTCGCTATAAAACCAGCAATGTACTCAAATGCATCGTCCGTTGTTTCTGGTGATTTTGCATCAGATATTTCTGAAATTCCTGATGATGAAAACGAGCTGCCATTGCTACTTTGAGTTGCATTGCTGTCAAACTTCTCTTCCGGTAATTCAAGTGAAACTTTCGCTTGTTCCAAAACTGTGGCCACTATATATTCTTCAGGAACAGCTTCTTGTGTGTTCACCTTTAAAAAAAGTATAGCTATGTAGATAGGTACCTATATAATACTAGGAATATGTAAAGAATTAATAAACACATTTTATGTACCTGTGCTTCTAAAATACCAGGATTCTTCCCAAGAATAATCATTCTTATTCTTTTGATGGCTTCCAATGGAGGTGGATGTTCATTCGGCCCTCGACATCTAAGCTGGAAGAAAAAATTCTCCAAACAATCCTGATTAAGTTTATGAGTACATATATAATGTACATCTTCAAATTCGGTCTTCATATCTCGTAAAAGTAGTTTCAACGATTCTATAGAAATTATTATTCCTTTCTGAAAAATTTGCAAAGTGTTTTTTCCTTCAGCTCTCATGTCAAATATTAAATCTCTAACTTTATTTAAGTGTTGTTCTTGGTCCTGTAAATAAATTCCAAAAGGGGCTTTCATAGGGTCAGGGCCAGGAGATCTATTCACATGGCTATTAAAAATATCAAACCAAGAATTAATATTGTCTATGAACATTCCGACATCTTCAGCAAGTTTTTTATCAGGGCCTGGTTTGTATCGTAATAATGCCTGAGCGGTCTTATGTGATAACAATTCAGCCGCTAGTCTTACATTTTGTCTTTTACTCTTTTCAACTGTAATATGCTTTTCAGAAATTTTATAACAGGAATTTACTTCTACATTGGTTAATTCTATCAAACTTTCTAAAGGTTCTTTTCTTGTCTCTTTCTTTCCAGCACTTCTCAATATAAATCCTGTGTCCAAAAACCAATTACGGAGAAGTTTCAGTAAATGGGGAGCATCTGCGAAAACATAAACATTTTTCTTGGTTTGCGGATGCTCGAAATAGGTCTTATTTATGTCAACGGACAACGCTTTCCAGAGACCAACATTACTGCTTCCGCAATCACTTACAATTGCAACACAGTTATATGATATTTTATGCAATTGGGTGATCAGATCCATTAACACATCCTTTGTCATCTTTTTGTCAAAGTCTAGATAGATAGGCTGTTTCCAAGTAGAAAATAAGCTTCTAACCATACAGACTTGCATTAAATTGTAAGGACCTAGCACCTGATCTTCACCAACACAATACTCTAAAGTGGTTTTAACTTTGACTTCATCAAAAGAAATGACTACAGTTTTCTCTCTTGCAGACATATTTTCTCCTGCTACCTTTAGAAAAGTTGGTACATCTTCTAAAACTCCCGGCGTTATTCTGCTTTTTGATGCCCACTTTCTCAAAGATGACAACGCTGGCAACGGAAAATTAAGTTTAGTTCGCAAAAATATATAGCATTTCTTGCTGAGATAACGAATAGTAAAAGCAACTGCAATCTCTTCAGCAGTCCAATTAACGCGTTTCTTTTTGTTTAGAAGAATAGAAATTTGATTTTCTGTTAAGAGTTTTCTCAGTATTTTTACCGTTTCCTGTTTTTGTGCAGGTTTATCTTGCTTGTTCTTTCTTCTATAGTATAAAAGTTGTTTTCTCTGCAAATTCAATTTGCGTTTCATAATTTCCATCTCTGTAGATAATTTAGTGTGACTTTCACGAAGCTCCGCATATTGTTTAGATAATATATTTTCTGCTGGGACAGTTAAAGGCTTATCGGTTTTAAATTCTGCTGTTGAAGACGCTGTTGACAGCTCACTTGCCGCTAAACATGAAGCTATCGATTGTTCGGCAATCAATCTATTTACTTCTTCTTTCCTTTTATTTTCCTTTTTTCTTTTTAAATATGGTTCCCCTCTTGTCGCAACTTTCTTTATATCTTTGGACATTTGTGGAAGATTTACACTAGGCACAGCAGTGTATTTAAGCTGTTTTCGTACAGGTAACCCTAGCAATAATTACTATGTATTAGAATAATTTATCTCATACATTTATTACCTAATAATTCGTTCCGCATATCACGTTCATAATCGTTTGCATTAAAGTGGATTCCACTTATCTGCTCGTTTGCAGCGCCTTATCCATTCTTTACGGACAGTATCGGATACGAAGTTTGTCGCCTTTGGAAAGTTGTGATAAACGATTTCTCTATTGATAATTTTCGTAGAAATACGACTGTTATTACAGCCAACTACTGCACAACGACGTCCCGGCATTTCAGTCGCTAATTTACAAAGGGTAACGGCGAAAACTAAATTAAAACACTTTACTTTAACTCAAGCAACCCAAGACCTCAACTATTTATCGGTGCGACTGTCCGTTTGTGACGTCACAGGAGGCGGAGTCACGGCTCGATGCGAACAACACTGCCGGTATAGGGATCTGGCTATCCTATGTTCTATACAATCCTTGGGAGAAATCCCCTTCTTTCGATATTCAAAACATCCGATTTTTTCAAATATTCATTACGCCTTTAAAAATATATTATAAAAATCAATTATTATAACTGTACTCAATTTGCGAATAATACTTTTCAATTACGAGAATATAATTAAATAATATTTAAAAATTAATTTACAATTTTGACCGTGGCGCAATTTTACAGTGTCCAAACTGCAGCCAGGCACAATTTCAGTTTGAAACCCATGACTTGGGTCCGTACATCAATTTTATTTAGGAGATCTATTTCATTCGAAATTCAAAACTTATCCGATTTCTTCAAATATTGCATTTATACCACATTATGCCTTTAAAAATATATTATAAAAATCAATTATTGTAACTGTTATTCAATTTGCGATAAATAGTATTCAATTACGAGAATATAATTAAATAATATTTAAAAATTAGTTTATAAATTACACCGTGGCGCCATCTAACCAGCAGTGACCAAACTGCGCTGAGGCACAATTTCAGTTTTAAACCAATGATTTGGTCCGAACTTGTAGTTCAGCGATTCTACAGAAGATGGCGCCACATATTTCGAATTATTTAATATTTTAATCTTTAAATAATCCAAAACATGCTTTATCACACATCAAATCGCTCGTCTCAACGTGTAAATTACGAATCCCTAATCAAAAATGCGGGTTCTTTTGTCCTTCACCAGCTATCCGGCTGTTCATTTGAATCTCCACGAATTTCTCCTATCTTCGAGATTTTATTTCTTCCGAACCGTACAATTTCCGCGGTTGAGCTTTCAATATCTTAGGCACACGTCCTTCCTGTAAAGCACTATAATTTTCTAAATGACCTAAACTGCGTCGAAATGGCTCAGATCCGGCATCGTTCTGTACCCTGCATATCTGCATGAAATAAACGTTCGTATGTCTCAATGCTGCAAACCCTCGTGAAAATTAACGACGGATTCGTTTTCTACGCAGTCGAATTAATATATGAAAAATTCGACGTTATGATTTGACACTTTCACCAAACCGACCGAGAATTGAAAATTTCCAATTTCCTTAGTTCGAATTTCGAAAAAAACATCGATTTCTTTCTAATTTGGCATGCTTATGTAATTTTGCCTCCTAAAAACGACCCTGTCATTTAAATTGCGGTAAAACTCATAGTTTACCCTCCAGCGGACTCAGATTATATATTTGACTTTCTTAAATGATTTGGAATAGAAAAATGACAAAATCGCTAGACCCCTTGCGGGGGATATTCTGATACACAATGTCAGAAAAAAAATCTCAAAATAGTGCTATTTTCTCACATATTTCCCTTTCCGACCTCCTTTTCTAGATTGCTGTACGTTTTAAGCCCAACAAACTATACATATTCTTAATCTACACGAATCCAGTTTCAATTTGACGTAGGAGAAATCTCGTTCTTTCGAAATTCAAAACATTCGATTTTCTCAAATATTGCATTTTGGGCAGCGTATATCGAAACGTTCCGATTTACATTCCTTTAAATGAAAATCATCTATTAGAAAAAGGGGTTATGCGTGGCGGCGAAGATAGATTTTTCCCTGTTTTCGCAAATCCTATATGTAATCGGACTCACAGATTACGATAAACCAAACTAGAGTTCGCTATCTGCTTTGGTTCTCGAGATATTTACGAAAATGAGTCGACAGGTCAAAAGTACAGAAAACAAAATCGCGACTTTCAGCGGAAAATAGTTCGGACAGTCTTCTTTGGCGCCCCCGAAAACCTTAGGGTGGACTCTGAGTAGAAATTCGAGATTGAATTTTTTTTAAATCCCGCAAATTGCTTCGCGGCGCTCGGCGTCGAGGTGTTCTGGAATTTTTGCGATTTTTTTAACCTCTGACGATGAAATTTAGAAATTACAAAAATGGCGAGTGACGATTTTCCTTGTTTTGACGCCAAGCCTATATGTAATCGAACCCGCTAATTACGATAAACCCAACTAGAGTTCGCTATCTGCTTTGGTTCTCGAGATATTTACGAAAATGGGTCGACAGGTCAAAAGTACAGAAAACAAAATCGCGATTTTCAGCGGAAAATAGTTCGGACAGTCTTCTTTGGCGCCCCCGAAAATCTTAGGGTGGATTTTGAGTAGAAATTCGATATTGAAAATTTTTTAAAATAGCGAAAATTTCGCCGAAATATGATGTTCGATTTCGACGCCTCTCTGTATCTTGGAAACCAGCTGGCTCTAGATGACCTATCCTATACTGTCCGAAGCGTTTTGACGCGCCGAATCGACTGGTCTAAACCAGAAGGCTCTAGGACGTCTACTTCTCAAGTTATGCCAGGAAAACCGTAAATTTCGTAATCGAAAATGTAGATTTTGCAAAAATTCGCGTGGCAGTAGCGACCAAACGGTTGGTCCTAGACTGGCACATTGTATAGGCGTTTTAAATCTAATGACGAGATCTTTAATTTGGCGCAATATTCGCGGCGATCGGATGAAATTTTCGCGATTCTTTTGAACCTCAGGGGATGAAATTTTCAAAATTTCAAAAATGGCTAGTGTCGATTTTCCCTGTTTTTATGCCAACACTATATGTAATCGGACCCGCTGATTACGATAATCCAAACTAGAGTTCGCTATCTGCTTTTGTTCTCGAGATATTTACGAAAATGAGTCGACAGGTCAAAAGTACAAAAAACGAAATCGCGAATTTTCAGCGGAAAATCGTTTAGACCGTCTTCTTTAGCGCCCCCGAAAACCTTAGGGTGGATTTTGAGTAGAAATTCGAGATGGGGTCGGGTCGGGTCGAGTCGGGTCGGGTCGGGTTGGGTTGGGTTGGACCGAGCAGACGAAGCAGAACCTTATCGCTGATACAAGCATCTGACTGAGTTTGATTTGATTCTATCGTAATTGAATGGATGAAGTGTTTAAATATCTCAAGTGTGGTTTATATTTTACTTTGTATGGCTAATCTGTAAATATTTTATTAGGTCTGATGAAGAAACAAATACAGTTTCGAAACATTACGTGGCAATAAATCATTTTTATTTGATACATTGACCCAAATTCTGTTTTTATAGTTTTATAATAATTTATTATATACATCAAACGTTGGCTTAAATAAATAATTATTGCTTTAAGTGCATTTTTATTAACCAACAAAAAAGAAGTGAAAATTCCTGCGCCACTTTTATACATGGTCCCTCAGCCGGACTATCGCAACTTTTCTAGAAACCCCTTTTTTTGTAGCATCATATTAATAATGGCTATGCATGAAAAAATTGCCTTATTTAATTACTTTTCCATTACATTTAAAGCAAACTCGATAATAAAAAAAACACAGTTTCTATATTGCATTGCATATGGTTGATATTTCTACGTCATATCTTTCTTATATGTAAGTGTGATTTCCAAGAACGATACGCCATTGACGCGCTAAGTAGTAATGTAAGGCGGTCATACCACAAACAACATTGTAATATTCTTTGCGAAGACTGTTAAAGAAACGTATATTTGTTCATCAAGAATCAAAATACAACCAAAAAAGGAACATGAGTTTTTTTGTAAAACTAGGAAAATTATGGCTTATTTTTGTAAACATGATATTCACGGTAAGGCTTTTTCTTATTCCTTAAATTTATAAAACGAAATTATTTATTACATTGTGTCCCTGTAAAATATCATATACAACGTTAATAAATTTTAAAATTCTATTATTATTTTCTATTATTAATTTTTTGCAATTTTTAATTTTAGAATCATTTAGTTTTAATGTTATTTAAAGAAATGTTAAAATTATAGTTTTATAATTAATTTATTTAATATCATGTTTTAATTTTACATGTAAAAGTGTAATAAAACTGGCCAAATGCAAGTACTAACGCTTAAATTTGTAGATAAATATAAATAAACATTTTTTATACTTTAGAATTAGAATAAATAGTAAAATGATATTTTTGTATTTCATATTTTATCTGGAAATGTTTCTCCATTGTCAAAATGTATCGTATCTCTAGTAAACGGTGACACCAATAGAAAGTACTATTATTATTATAAAAAGGGGAAGTTGGAATTGCAAATAAATAAAAATGTTAAAATAATAATTTTCGAGAAATAACGACGGTTATTCCGAAATTACTAAAAATTTAAAATTCATTGTATGTACATACATTGTAGTTTGAAAAATTTGTAAAGTAACCTATATGCAATATTATCACTAGTTTAGTTAAATAAACCACAAAATTTCCGGTTTGCGATATATATACCTATATATATATATATATATACATATACGTGTGTTGGTATGTTTGTGTGTATACGCATACATATACATACCCAAATACATAGGCATGCATGTATTTATGATAAGATTAAGTTGACATAATCAAAAAAATCAATAAAAGAATCCACATACTACAGTTTTTTTTTAAATAATTTAAAAATTAATTGTACAATAATAAATCTCAACTAATTATTATTTGGTATGAGAGGCGAGTTGGAAATTCATATAGAAATTTAGATATTAGTGGATAAATCACCTTTATGACAAAAAAAAAATAAAAATAATATTAATAACCAAATTCTTCAACCAGTCCAGAGCTGCAGGGGATGCCTTGCTCAGCCCGAGGATGTCCAGGGAAACTTCTTCTGGGGTAGTCATTTACTATGTGGGCTAGAGTTTTTTCAACATGTCTGCAGTCGAAAAGGCTAGTTTCTGCTAGTTTTCATTTATACAGCATTGAGTTGTACCTTCCGTGGCCTGTGCGGAACCTATTTGATTTAGACGAATGCCTACATGGGAGGGTTAGGTCCGGCAGAGGTTCTGAAGGCGTACAGATTAAATCCGCCAAAACCCTAGCGAAACGACAAATTCAGTATCTCCTACCAATTCTACAATCTACAATTCTACAATCTCTATTCCTCAACTCAGGATACTGTTCGAGGAAGGCTATCCATCTGTCATTCACATTGAAGGAAAGCTGCACTACCCATATCCAGACAAATCGGTCTTCTAGATTTCAGTCGGGTCCTGAGGATGCTATCCATGATGTTGGAAATCTTAGTCCATTTATTCTGTGCTGCAGGAAAACGTCTGATATCCGGCGGGATAATATTAGCAAGAATCGGTAGCCGGAGCCTAAGAGTGGATCTAACAGTACCTGTGACGATCCTCATTGTATCACTAAGTTGAATATCTACTAGCTTGGTGTGAGAGGTACGTTACCAAACAGTAACACAGTATTCAGCAGGAGAGTAAGCCAGTACAATGGCTGCCGTTCGCAGGATCTCCCTATTCGCTCACCACGAATTGCTGGCAAGTTTAAGTAGTATATTATTGCGGGTCTTCGCCTTTTGACTAGTTTTACAGTGGTACCGCTAGTTAAAATAATATACAGGTTGTTCTTGAGTCTCGTACATAATTCGGTCTCACAAATATGTACGAAAGTCGAGCAATGTTTTAAAAGGGCCTACTACATGGTTATAGCGTGTTTAATTGTTGGACTACATTTTGTGCATAAATAGATAATAGTCTCATGTTCGTGTTTGGTAAAATGATATGTATATTCAGAGAGGATCATTCGAGTAACATCCCGACGGCGGTTTGTCCTAGCGCGTATATATATTTTGTCAGTCACCGTCGGAACAGCGTTCAGTGCACTTCGCGGCTTTACAGTGATAAATAATAATTTTATAATGCCACAATTAGCCAGAAAGCGTCCGTTTTACGATGTAGCTCATAAATCGATAAAGTAATTTCCGGATTTTAGGTACGATGATAGTATATTAAAGTGTAAAGTGTGATATACCACTAATGTGTTCAAGGAAATTCTACCGCGAAAGACACGTAAATGGTGTAATGCATAATCGCAAAAAAAAGTGGCGAGATTTGTTTGTTTCATTTATATGTAACTTTCGTATTGCGTAATTGGAAGCACTACGGTAAGGGAACGGAAAAAAATTACTAAATTTTTTACCATCCCTCCGTGAACGTATTGTAAAGTTTGTCTTTTCGGGTTCTTAAATAAAACTAACAATAACTTTAGACACACACTATATTAATATTAAAACGTATAACAATATAAAACTAACTATTCACAATAAGCACATTTATGTATTTATATTTATGTGTACTGCGGGAGACTCTAGGATTCAATGAATGTCCATCCCTTCTTCGACGCGGCTTTTATATCGGTGAATACTCTTCGAGAGCGTTCCCGTAGGCTTCGAGAAAACACCAGAGGCATGACACGTGACGCGTTATTGGATGAGTCATCACAGTATTGAACATATAGAACATATGTGTGTGTTCTACAAAGGTTTGAAAGTGATTTAGAGAAAGATTCAGATTTTGCCACACTAGCCTTGAATATCCATAAACGAGCAGTTGGCGATTATTCATCAATTGTCACTGATTTTCCAACCAAAATCTTTTTTTTGGCTCTGCCCAATTATTGTTTAATTCTTTGAATATATTTCAGATTTTTAAGATTTTCAATTTAACAATTCTAAAAGAATGAGTGTATTTACTGTAAAATATTGGACATTTATAGAAAACAACAGTTTGGTCTTTCAAAGTGCTTGAACTGTTCCTGATGCTTTGTCTGACATTTTATTAAAACATCTCTTTTAATAGTTACTAGGATGCACCCTAATTGGTTTTGGAATATGGTTAACATTTGCTTATGAACGTTCGGATGTGAAGTTGGCGTATGTAGCTCATAATATTACGTTTATTCACACGGCATTAATAGTGTTAGGGACTCTGATAACCGTCATATCTTGTATTGGATTCTGGGGAGCGTGTAAAGAAAATACCTGGATGTTAAAAACTGTAAGTACCTATGCCTGTTCATGCTAATTTAGTACCAAACAGAATTCTTTAATTATTAATTTAATCTTTGTTTTATAGTATGGATGGCTATTATTGTTTATCTTATTTTTTAAAATGTGGGCCGCAATTTTTATCGCCATCAGTTCCTACCGCCACAGCGCAGAGGCATCCGAGATGTCAGCATTCAATAATATGTTTAATCAATATGGACTAAATAATGGAGATACTTTATTAATTAATACCATACACACTACGGTAAGTAATGCGTGGTATTGTAATTATTTATTAAACATTAATTTAGGTGCTAGCTGGGTACAAAAATGGCTAGATTATACAACAAATTCGATTTCTCCAATGGATTTAGTCCAGTGTATTTAGACTAACCAATTTTAACGCATCCTCTTTATAATTCTTTCACCGCCGCCGATTATTTAAGCAATTCATAGTAGTAAATCAAGCACATTTCGCTAAATTTTCAATTATTCTATTAAGAGCACATCTGCGAATTAAAAAGTAATCAACCAAAAGGATAAGAAATTAGTATCTTCAAATGCTTAAAAATGTAAGTAGTGATGATTGCTTATCCCTCACCAAGTGTACGGATGGTTTAGTGATTTTGAACATATATGATCCTTGAGCATAAATCTGAAAAAAACTTCAGAAGTCAAAAGTAGTACTGATTATTAACAAGTCGTCTCTTGGTTCGACAATTGTCGATATTTTTTTGGCGATGAAAGCAAAGTCATACCATACCATTAAAAACGCTCACCGCGACACCCGGCAGAATTACAGAAACTGATATAAAAAAGTATATTTAATAAATTAATTGATCCAAATAAATCACTTAACAGTTATAATTGTCCCGTATTTTATTTTCTATCAAAATTTCGATTACATTTTGGACAGAAGATGTATACCAGCTCAACGAAATAATAATAAATTGTTTACCCTTACATTCAGTGAAACCATATATACCAAGTTGATCAGATAGAAGGACGCAAAGCGTACCTATAGCTCCGCAATTTGTATTGAGAATATATAGGCAACCATAGTTTTCAGATAAATATTGTAAATAATCCATTTTAGTTTAAGTGCTGTGGTTATGATGATCCAGACACCATTAAATTTGAAAACGGAACCTATCCCTGGAGTTGTTGCGGTGCCGTTGAACTTCCTTGCTTTACACCATTATACTCTGAAGGATGTGTTTCGAGGATATCAAAAGTAATGTCACCGCTAATAGTTAAAGCAACCATCGTGTATTATTGTATATTGGCAATACAAGTAAGTTCTAAATAGGTGCATTACATTTACCTAAAATTAAAATAATGAGCGTTTTAAATTTGGATATAGACAATTATCATACTAGTATTAAATACTTAAATACTACCACGATTCTGTCGATATATCCGTAAAACTTTAAAATTCCAACGCGGTATTGCAAAAAAAATTACTGGTGCCGGTCGTACGTTCTTTATTGTTTTCAAATGTGAATAATAATAATAGTCCCGACAAAATTTTCTACTTCAAATATCGTCATGCATAGTTTGCCGAAAATTTAACGTCTCCCCTATACCAATCCTATTTTCTAAAGCGAGCCGTACATTTGCGTTTTTTTTTTGCTTAGGCGTTATTTTACTGTATAGCTTCCCGTTTGGTGAGGTTCGGTACTGATAAAAAGTTAAAAAAATTGAGCATTATCACTTATTACTGATGGATAGTTACCTAAACTGTTAAGCAAACTTTTTATAACAATTACTATTTATTGGCGTAATTAGTTAAATAATTTTTTTTAATATATATTTTTCAATGCACGTGAAGATCGGATCGTTTCTTAACATTGCTAATATGTAGATACAAAAATATCTACTGCATTGCATTTTCATTCATGTGTGAATAATAATAAGTCACTGTTTCTTTTCAGATTTTATGTATTGCAATAGCCTTTTGTTTATCATCATCGATAGTGAAGAAGTTGTCTGGAAAACCCATATACTATAATCTATAGTAATTTTAATATAAAAAAGAAGTACTATTTTTTGCTCATTCTGTGAATAAAACAAAAAAAAAATGAAATGTAAATGTTTTCTTTTTTAAGCGTAAATATTAAAGTACATATATGAAAAAATTTACTTTTTTTACTCTGAATTGCTGTACCCGTACCCGTGGAATTCTTTGATATAGGCAATGTAATTGCCTATATCAAAGATTTACACAATTTCGGGCCTCATTTTGACAGTTAGTAGAAGCAACAACGCAACCTAGAAGTTTTTCAAGAAAAAAAGGATCCAATGTCTTGTCAATCTTGAAAGACTATTATACAAAATAAGGGCGACTATTTTATCGATTAATTAAGGTTTTTTTTTTAATATAGTTGCTTTTATTTTTAAATTAAGCACGAAATTTCACATATACAGTATATTAGAAATGTAATAGATAATTATGTTTACTGTTGAGTAATGTTTATAGAATTAATTCACAAAATATAGAGCTTAATAAAAGAAAAATTATAAATAAACATTACTACTATTTATGATTTGTTGTTTTACAAATCTTTCATTGAGTCTTATTTTAAAAATATGCACGTTTAGAAACACTGCTCAATTAGAATTTAGAACTTGTCGAAAATGACGTCATGCAGCTGTTCTTGAAACTTTAAGATTTGTCAAAGTAAATAGTATTAGCAGCGCATATTCGAAGGCGAATTTTTTATAGATAGAAGCCGTCACGATACTCATTTTATGAAATAGAATCAAATAGCTCTTTTAGAGCGATATCGATCTCATCTGAAATAAAACAATGAGTGTATAAAATTATTTTCGAGATTTGAGAATAACCAAAAATCGCACGTTGTAAGATTAGTTGAGTATGGTGGTTATTCAATATTATTTCTTCTGAAAAACTTTCAAGTTATGCAAAAGGCCTTAAAAGCACTAAGTTCTTTCAAATCTGGTTTCGATATAGTTTCTGGTAAAGTACTAATCGTAAGATAAATGCATCACGAAGGTTTGAGTATTATTACCCCATGATTCTCGACGATATCCTTGCATTGGGTGATTTTCACTATAATGGAAATTAGGGAAGTCAGCTATTCCTGTAGCAAATAATAACTGATAAATCTGTTACTCGGCGCTGAAATGCAGCCAGTACGTCGAATTCGAACAGACTACCTATAGAGATTTCAATCCAAAGTTTTAAAAGTAATATTATAAGGATTCGAGAATATTATTCTAATGAAGTAAATTCGCACGCAATTAAAAATTCCAATAAGTCAACGAGAATTAACGCGCTTCAATCCTAAACATCAAGAAAACATTACCTACCATTCGAATGCCTATATATTAGACCTGCTGTATTCCGAAAAACTAAGCGCCTAAGATCATTGATCATTGAACTTGCTTAACAGATTTTTTGTCATTATACATAATTACGTTCTTAAGCAGTTAAGTGCATAATGAGAGGTGAGTCAATAGACGAACACCTCTATGTTATGTAATATCAAAAAAAAAACGAATAATTAAATGTCCTAGTATTAAATTATAGTCTATTACTTAAAAAGGAACTATGTGGGTAGTTGTTGCAAAACATGGTCAAAATAGATAGGTGTAGAATCGGAGACTCAAACTAGACAGTCTAAAATGGATTAGATGTTAGAAGGATACTAGTTTAGATCAGTATTTTTTTGGAGAATATACGTCAAAACTGTGCATACGGCATCATTCGTGATACAAAGAGACCTAGACCCAGGAAATTTTTTCAAGTTCGTTACTACATTATTAACTTTCTCTTCCTTCATGCCAGTTCTCTTTAATTATAGCCGAAATACACATACGTGAATGATTGTTTTTTTGTAGTTGGTGTAAAAATAGTTAATATTACATTTTAAATATTTCCTTAGTTTTATTAGGTTTTAAAATCAATAAAGTAAAAGTGCGTGAGAATCCGCACGTTTAATATATGGAGACCTATTTATTTGATAAATTAGTTCACGGTCAACCCTGTGATGATATTTCATGGCTTGGTATTTCCTGGAATAACGATCAATGGCGAACACCCAACCACACCCAACAAAACGTGTTAGAAACGGAAGGCACATCAATGGCAGGCAGTACGACAAATCCGTAAAATATACAGAGTAGATGATAATGTTTTTCAACTTTATATTCGATATACATAATATGTTTTCCTCGCACTGAGTACCAGCACAATGTTCATTTTCCGAATTATTTTTCTTGCACAGCTACGTGTCATTTTTTTAAACTATTCCTAGAAAGCGGAAATATCCGATCAACTCTTCAAATATTCTTTAATATGTTCTTATCACATGTAACGCTAATTATGAAGGTAATAAGACATTTACGTGGACATATTAAACACAGCACATAATTCGATAAGACATTATATATCATACGTGTATTATTGTCAAAGTTTCAAGGAATTATTAATAGGTACCACAAGTTGTGTAAATAATTTAACAGTCGAATCAGATAAAGTAGAATTGGATATCATGAAGAGCAAAACTAAAGTTTTAACTGCCCTTTAGCGGTAATCTAGAAAATCTAGAAAAAAATTAATAAGCAACGAGGGGGGATGTCCGCAAATATACGGAGTAGAAATATTAAACCTCGCACGAGTTTCACTAAATCGGTGTTATTATTGGATGTTGAAGTTTGAATTCTTAGGTACTACTGCGATCCAAACAAAGCATCAAGTCATTGCAAACGGATGTGTGGGAAAAATTTTGAGTGCTGGTGGTCCCAAGAGATAACGTACCAAACTATACTATAATTGATGACTACGTAATCAATTAGAAAAACAAAATTGAACAGTTTTAAATCAGCCTGTGTAAGTTAGATTCGGCACCCCGTGGCAAGGAGAGGCAAAACGTTTCTTTAAATCGCGTTAAATCGAAATTAGCGTAATTGTAGCATTATACAATAGAATAATAGACTGTCAATGCAAATTAATAATAAAAGTGGTCTTGAGTAGAAATATTATGAATATGACCCAGCCACATAATCATAAAATACACCGCAAAGTCATCGATGAAAGTTTGGCGTAATCTAATTTGTTAAGAGACCAAAAATTTTCGTTCATCCATTTGTTAATAAATCTGCCCATATTGTACATCGTGAAACCGTTGTATTTCTACTAAGATTAAATTCTTTCCAAATTTTCCAAATATTATGCAGAAAAAGACCATAAAAGCAACCGGTTTGTTTTATCTACACGTGTACGTATAACTTCGAATTCTACGTATGAGAGAGAGCTGGAATAGACGGATTATAATACGGGGTTTTCTGTTTCTGGCGGCTTCAGTTGACTATAGCTTTTTAACACGATTCGTCACTTCGCATAAACAGTAATTGAAATTGCACTTGGTGATATATAGTTCGTGGTAATAAACATGGGTTTTTGTAAATTCACATGCAAAGCTTTTCTGATTCTCATTAATTCGATATTTTTGGTAAGAAACTTTTATACAATGTTAGATTATTATATTATTATCATTTTACTTGAAACGTATAGTGAATGCAATTACTAAAGTCAATATCATTATTATTATTATTACCGTTTTATTTTCTATCTTCGATAAATTACACACACACACACACAAAACACCATTCAATAGCATTGAACACTCCTTCATTTCAATTTCTTCTTCTACTACTAGAGTCCAGAATTGTAATGTAAGTTTATACATAAAATAGAATTTTAACTTTGAAAATTTCTTAAAACAAAACAAAAAATAGTAAAAATATTTCTAAAAAAAAGAGAAATCAAAATCACGATATTCCTGTCACAATAATATATAACCGAAAAGTGAACACAATAATTATATTTGTATTTTAATTGATATATGACAGATAATGATTAAGTATGAAATTGTAGCTGGTGATACAGAAACGAAAGGACTAAAGTGCTGAATGGCGGTTACCAAATTAAGAAAATCTAAGAACAAATCTTATTTGAAGAAGTCAATAAAGAAAACAACTTTCACAGTCGAGAAATATCATAGGTAATCAATAAAATACCGATTTGTTCTTACAATTTCAAGGTCCATATTATCCATATAATGAATTCGTTCCAAATGGAAGGAGCAACGGTCAGTGTCGTGTACTATCTTGATGTGTTGAAGGATTTGATATCAATAACCCGGTATCGTTCATTAAGTGTCACTGATTTTTAGATAAAATATCACTTTTTTTCAGCTGTCTACACAAGCCATTCGGTTATTTTTATGATGAAGCGTATTGAGTAACACGTCATATGTACCCAATAATAAATTTAATTTAACATATCTTACATATAACAATAATATTTTGTGTAATTAACCTGAGGAATAAATAAATAAAAGTTTTAATATCGTGGGCATAATTTGATATTGCATTTAACACACAGTGGAAAGTATTAATAGACTTACAGTGTAATGCAATTCTATCCTGAAAGTAATTATCATGTAGTATTGCATTTTCTTATCTTAGCAGTTATTCGGAGATATGTATATTAACTTAAATAACAATAGCCATTTTCAGAATTACATTACATGTGCACAGAGCGTTAATTTTATTGGGCTACAGGTCACAGAAATAGGGCCATATTTATGAGATTGAATAATAGTGGAAAGTTTTTTTGAATTCTTTCTATCATAATTATTTAGTGATGAGACGTGCGCTGTTATTTATTTTTTAATTGATCTGACCTTGGCCATAAAATCAGGTTTTTCATTAAATATTGAAATTTTTTCGAGGTCGTCACGAAAACATCGAATAAATCAAAGCGAACGTTGAATACTTTGGCGTTACTATTTTAATTAGAATATAAACGCATATTCGAATTTTGATTCTAACATATGTACTTCATAAACTGTGTTCTTTGAAGGCATGCCCTCTTCGCTAGACTGAGCTATTTCTTTTACGTCACTAAACTGCTGAGATTTTCGATGAAATCGCTTAATTTGCAACGTTTAGAATTAATTTCGATCGTTCCGTATTCCAATTATATTATTATCAAGTAATTCCCTAACGCACCGCGTAGGAGTGAATTTAGACGTAAGCATTTAGTTTTTACCTTTTTGTTAATAATGCTTTAAGCATTGTTATAATTACTATTGCAATTTCCTATTACTAGCAGATGTTTAGCCAAACTCTTCTTCATATTGAACATAGTCTGCGGACTTGAGGATTATTCATTTAAATTAAATTTATTTTGAAATCGGCTTGTCCATCATGATAGATGAAAACGGAATGTAATGATACTAATGACATTTGTGTTTCTGCGATTCACTTACGTAATATCTAAGATAATGTTTCTGATGTGTATTTTTTCTCAGGGATTAGGATGGATTTTGATTGGTTTCGGAATATGGGTGCTGAATACCAATTCTCATTTCGATAACACTTGGATTTTTATAGCACACTTCGAAACAATTATTCCGAGATCACTCATCACCGTAGGAGTTATTACTACTCTCATAGCTTTCTTAGGTTTTTGGGGATCGTGCGCAAATAAAAAATGGATGTTGCAAGGTGTAAGTTTATCGTTCGTTTGTGTACATATTGGAAATATACACCAAATTTTTTGAGAAGCTGGCACACTAATGATAAATATTTTGGTTTTTTGTTAAAACTAAATTTATTGGCATTTACCTATTATGCCAAAATGAAATTACGAAATAATAAAAATTACGTGACATACCTACATATTCATTTGAATGCTTTTAAATGTAAAACTTTAAAATTAAATTTCGTAAGTCTTCTGACATAGATTCACGAACCGTTTTGTTAGGAAAGACTTGTAATTTCAAAAATATTAGATAGTTTCTTGTTTTAAAAACATGGTCATCTAACGGTAAGAACATCTACTACAACGCACCTTTTTAAAAGATTTCTGCAATTTTTGTGAACTATAAATTTAACGCTCATCACTCATCACTAAAATTCAAGAAATCGAAAAGTTGTGTAGTTTACTAACAATAAGATTCTGCATACGTTTACAGTGAATACCTACTTACATGTTTTTAATGCTTTTCAGTATGCATCAATTTTATTAGTTACTCTGTTTGTGCAAATTTGTATTGGTGTTGTTGCTACTAATATAGCTGCAGACAATGACATGTCCGAGGTGATTGCGTCCTTCAAAATGAGAGCCGAAGGTATAAAAAACAACGAAACGAAAGTTGTCGATTTTATACAATGGACAGTAAGTATATTTATTTGTAAACACTGAGAAAATATCACTAGAAATTGTTTCAATTAACGGACAAGCGACAAAATATAAATTATTAGATGGATTCGTCACGATTGAATTATGTACACTCAAATTAGTAGTTCAATAATAAATTTGATTATTTTTGCTTTTAATCGAGTTCACTATAACAATCGCTGGATAAAAGAATTATTGGCAAAAATGATTATTCGAATAAAAATTGTAATTTGAAGAAATCTATACATATACAATACAATCAAGTAAAGAAACCAGTTTTTATAGAATGTAAGAAAGCAAATCAAATTTGCTGCCCATCCTATTGCATAAATAGCGTACAATGTAGTACAATAGCTCTAACACAACTACTTAGCTTTGGCAAGCGTAGACTTAATAACAAGTCATGTTAATACATTTTGCCACACAGATTAAGAATAAATGTCTTTTACCTGAGTGCAGTTAACCGTTCCTTCAGAAGTTAAGAACGATATCGCGAAATACAATATTAAAAATACAAAATGCTTACAAAATTGATCTCGTAAGAGAGTAATGAGTAGAGTTGCGAATCTTGTCCGTGCGAACAGAGTAAAGCGCGCCCATCGTTAAGTGAATGTGCATATAGCTTGAGCTACGGCATTTGTTAAAATTTGCTTTCATTCTCTCCTATTTATCAAATAAATATAATCTCTATTTATAACGTAGTAATTAGCATAATTAGCTGTTTAGTATTATATTTTTTACTTCGCATTGTGTGAATTAGTCCGAAGTCGTAAACGGGACGATTCTGTTGTACAGACGAAGTATCGCAACTCCAGTAATGAGTAATGAAAAAACCATTTACATTACCGTATTCCACTAGTGATCTAAGATTAGGACGTGTACAATATTGAAGTTATTTTGATGAATATTAATTGTATCTGTAGCCACTTAATAAATATAGTTACGTTAGGATATTTTTTTACAAATCATACGTAGTACGAAATACTTTACTCGGTGTATGAAAATGTATTGGAAGTCTTTCGTATCAGTCAATTTTTTAAGTGTATTATTTTTTTACGATTTCTAATCCTGGGTATAAGATGACTTCCGACTGTTTCTTTTTTCATTTGATAGTAATAACTAATTACCTAACTAACAACATCGATAATACGTAATAATTTCGACCAATTCTAGTATGAATGTTGTGGCTATGATCATCCTTCCATGATGAAATATCAAAATGGACAATATCCAGAGAGTTGTTGTGGTTTTATGATCGAAAGTGCCGAATGTTTGGAACCAATATACGACATTGGATGCAAAGAAAGATATTGGAAATTAATTCAAATTGGTAGTCTCACTTACATCGCCTTTGCCGGATTCCAGGTAATTTTTTTTAAACTTAGATACAGAACAGGAAAGGAATTTTAAGTGATATTTACCGATTTGATTAAAATTAAGCAGATTCGTAGACTTTATCCAAAAAGATAATTCATGTTGTGTCATGTTCTTAATAATAACCTCATCAGTTCATTCTGGAACCTACCTCATGAACACTAATAATAATCTTATATTTAGCTTTTATGCATTGGCGTGGCTTACAATTTAGCAGCTTCTATAGGGAAGAAGAATAAGGTAGCCGAACCGTCACTATATGCTAGAATGGGATAGATACTTTAAGGAAATTACCTTCAATTTTAATTTTTAACATTAATATAGTGGTAGACGTAACAATTTCGATTAATTTAGTATGTAATCTTGTCGATCTTTGTATAAGCATATATTGATAGCGTTTCGAATTAAACGGAAACGCTATTTTTGTAAGAGAATAATCCCAATGCACGAATTCATCTCATAAAAACATACACTTCATAAACTATTTCCTTTCAGTTCGTACTGCCCAAGTGTGAACCGCCAATTATAATTTATCTCTTTCTAGCACACATGAATACGCGCTGTAATACTACGCACGCTTTGAAATATTACATTAAATAAAAAGGATAAGTTGTCCAGGAGTCAGGAGATAGTCTTGATCATGATATTCGGCTTGCTATGAAATTATTTCAGTACTGTTCTTCATTGACTTTGTTTCCGGCATTCTGACTTCCTGCTTAAGTACTCTTAGAATTTGAATATTTAGTTTGTCATCAAAATTCACAAAATCTGTTCATTTGAGAACGATACTGATAATAAATAGTAATATCAATAAGTGGCAATATGTAGGAAATTGTTTGATTATCACCTTGACATTTCTAACCTACATTACTCATTATTATTATTATTATTTTGACATGTAGGTTATGTATATGTTTTCTTTAGTTGCAAGTAACATACTAAAATTTTGACAATTGCAAAACATAGCGTTTATATTTTATGATGACAAGCGCTTGTTTCCGCGTTTGAATACCGACCTCATTTGACTCTGCAGTAGTGATTTGAATCACATGCTTTGAATTTGGCCTTAAACTGAAAAGATATACTTTATGAAGTGTATTTTCATTATTGAATTATGGAAACTTGTTGCTTTATTCCGTTCCCTCAGTTCTTGATTTATTGAAGCTCATTTTAAATGAAAAGTTATTTAAAATTACGAAGCAAATAATAATGAAATAAGTTCATATTATAATAATACAAGTATATGAAAAAGTACTCATCACTCATCACCTACGTGTAATAACGCTAATAGGTAACTAGTGATATCACATTCTCAGATTAACTGAGGTTATTTACGAACGTATAAAATCAATGCGTCGGGTTTCTTTCAAAATTTCAATTTGCGTATTTGTGTCATCTGCCTACCTCTTTAGGGCCAATGTCAACATTATACTATTATTTACGGTTATTATATACACTTAATAACCAAATTTGGACAGAATAATGATATTTGTCCATTTTGCACAGCTTTTCATAAACTCACCTACGATTTGACCTTTTGCCGTTAACTGATTTTAAAATTAGGATTTATACGTTTGTTGAATAAGCGCCCCCCTGTAGTTTAGAATTGGGATTAATCTCATTATTAAGCAATTAATGTTTACATTCTGTTTGTCACATATAAAAAAATTAACGTTATCTTACAGTACAAGTATAGTCTATGCATGCATATATTCCTACTTTTATTATATTTTCATATAATTTTTGGTATATTTATAATAAAATATATTTTGTTGTTGATGTAAAGTTGTTTATATCTTCCCAATTATCCAATATATTATACTGCGAAAGTATCAACTTAATAATTATGATAATAATTGATTAAATTTATAAAAATGCGAATCGACTACAAAATACATTAATGAAGTAAAACGGACTTGAATAATGCAGGATCGCATACATTATCCCAATTTATAATACATAATAAGGACGGGCATTTAAAGTTACTCCAAAAGATGTTTTTAAAAAAAAAAAAGAGAAAGGGATCAAACATTAATCATTTTATATGGTCCACGAATGTGTTGCATGGAGATTTAAAAAGATTCAAAATTATTGTGAGGATGTGTAACTGTCGTAATAAGAAATAACAAAGTACATTTTCAGCATTTAACGCTCTACTATCTCGAAAAATAGCTGAGTTTACGACAATGATGCTCTGTAGTAGTAGTAGCAGTAGTATCATCAATTCTCAACTGATTTACTAAATTTAAAGCTGCAATGGATTAAGATCAAATATGTAAATGCTTTAATTGCAAACAACCGTCCGCGCGGCTTGTTGCAGAAATATTTAAAAAAATTAAGGAATTCTATTTTTGCCCACAGAAGCTTGGAAGGTCAATCAATGCGATGTTAGGTTCCTCAGGCTTTAATAATAAAAAAAATTAATTAATAGCATTTCTATATAAATGCTCTATGTAAACGCAATAACAATGACCCCCTTTTTTAAGAGAATAATTATTACTAGTGAGTCTTTTGCAATAACTTTGCAAGAACTGTTAGCATCCTGATCGACCGGAACCTCTCAATAGAAAGGACGTCGGCTCCATCAATACGCGGGTTCGTGCTACTTGTGTTAACTTGGTTGGGATTATTCAGGTATTGTCACCCCATTTATTCCGCTCTTTATAAAATCCACTTAATGGAAGGAAACATTTTGATAATTAATTTGTAACAATTTGAATACATTTATTTCTTTTACTTTTATGAAATAAGAGATTTAGAAAACTTGAAATCAGGTAAGCAAGCGTATTTATTCGTATTTTTCTCCAATTGAAAAAGTATTGATTCAAATTAAGACAGCGATGTGCAATTTTAAACTTAAAAACACTTTTTTCCGTAATAAAATAAACTTGCCAATTTTCTGCGACTACGTGCTTACTCCCAATACACAATATTGCTATGTTGTTCGTATTATATTTTTGGACTAAAAATACTTTATGAGACGTTCTAGGTTATTCTCCAAACACTTTCGCATTCCATTTCAGTTACTGTCGTTTTTTTCGCAAAGAAAGTTTCATTTCGTATCTGTGTTTTTATTCAGAGTTTATTCATAACTTTCATAAGTATAAACCGTGTATAATTTATAAGCGAAAGGAGCACTATGGGTTTTTTTAAAGATGTTGGGAAGGCTTTATTAATCTTCATAAATACCATATTTCTGGTAAGATAACTGTAAAAGCTTTTTATTTAAATATAAATGTGGTCACGATTGTGCTAAAAATATGTAGAGAATGATTGGGACGGAATAAAATATTTATTGTTATACTTCGAAATGTAAATATAGTTTCACATTACGTGGTATTAAAATAATGTTTGATAAGATGTGGTGCGGTTAAATCTACCCGGTCATAAAGGAACATTTATTGTGGAGAATTTATCGATTTATTAATTTCAACATTTGAAATCAAATGTACTTTTGCAGATATTGGGATGGATTTTAATCGGCTTCGGAATATATCTCATAAAAACTAATTATTTCGACGAAATCTACCAAGAACACCTAACAACACGTGTCTCCACATTCTCCATTGTAATAGGATGTATAACCACAATAATATCTTTCTTTGGATTTTGGGGAACATCTACTAATAAAAAATGGATGTTGAAGATTGTGAGTCTTCGGCAATGTAATTGTGACCGAAAATTTTTGCAAATAGGAGCGAGCATCGGTTATTTTTCTGTAGTTTTCTTTGAGATCGTTACTGTATTCATCGATATTTGCCGCAAAAGCATTTCGCGCGTGTTATTTTTTTTTGATAGAAATACTAAAGTCTAGAAATTATTAAAGTTTGTGCATATGAAATGTCGAACTTGAATAAAATTTATAACTATTCATTGCCTTTTCACCGTTCGGCATATCGATTAATGTGATAATATATGTATAATAACCCATCGTTTACGTAGTGGCAACGCATTGGTTTATCGTATGTACCGCTAAAATCTTCTCAGATAGTAAGCCCGGGATTCCATTCTGGGGCTTACCATCCTAGAAGGTTTTAGTGGTTTTGCTTTTCGTTTAATGTGTAATAATTACATTCATTTTTTTATCGCATGTTCGCGTCGTTTTAGAAAAGCTTCGTAATCGTTTATTCTAAAATATGAGGAACGCATACCTAATCGATCCAATTTAGTTTTGAGAAGGTTGCCCTGGAAGAAATAATCAATTAGACTAGGTGTACTCTATTACATTGCTATCAGAATTGCCTGTGGATGAAGTGGAGGCTCTGGTGCTTCGTATTTATATCAATATTTACTTACTTAACTTGCCACTCTTGTTCCGCTAGGCGTCTGGGTGTCCTGCCGTCCAGAACTTTCGTTTTTTCAATCCCTTCCCATTATTTAAGCTTGGTCCCATGTGATTTTTCTCGTTTCTAGAAGTTTTGCAAATCCTCGATTCCAACTTCTTCTTTGGCTTACACCTTTCTTCCTTCTACTTCATCCTGGCATCAATATTTCCTTCACTACATTCTCACATTTCATTCGCCCCAGATGTTTTACATTATTTGTTTTTACTGTTAACATTTCCCTAATGTTTTCTTCCTTTATTTTATCAAGTCGTATAATTCCTTCTATTGCTTCTAAAATTCTCACCTCAGCAAGTTGGCGGTTATTTTCATCTTTAATTTATCCATTAGCATCCAAAATTCCATTTCTTCGGTAAAATTTAGAGAATAGCTATTTTCAAACATTTTAAATTTTCCTGTGTCATGAAGATACTGTAATATAGGTTAGCTAACTTTTAATCTACGTCCACGTTATGTCTCGACTAAAACGTAATTATCCACCATAAGCTTTTACTTCCAAATTATGCGCATACTAACTATATTTACACAAAACTTACACCGTATCAAAGTGAACTTTAAAACGTCGGTAGGTCACCATTTTCGACGCAGGGTTAAATTTTACTTTTTCCACTATCTAACGACTTGCTATAACTAAAGCTAAATTGCGGCGCCTTTCAAAGCAATCTTCGTGAGCGTGCTATACGAGTTTTTGATCAACACACGAGAATTTTATTCTTTTCGTTTATTGTAGGTCTTGTTACTGTCATGACGCTGCGCATCATTTATACGATCAAATATTTTATGACGAGTGCATATAATAATCACAAATAAGGATTCACGAAAGATATTTGCAAAAGTTTGAAGTTGCCTATTTAAATATGTAAATGTAGTGACTATATATTAACACGGATATTAAATTCTAGTACGCATCCACTCTATTGGTTATACTTTTCATTCAAATATGTGTTGGTATCTTTATTGGTATTCTCATGACCGTAGGTCAAGATGATGTAAAAGAAGAAAAACTGATTAGTGACGCCGTACATTTGACAGTAAGCAGAGAGTAACGAATTAGATTTTCAACTAATGTCTTTACACTTTCAGTACGAATGCTGCGGTTATAGTACTCCTAATAGCATGAAAAATGAACACGGATTTTATCCTGCAAGTTGCTGCGGTGTAATTGATGAGGAATTTACTTGCTCATCACCTACATTCAATATTGGCTGTTCAGAGCAAATTTCCAAATCTGTCGTAAAAGTCGCTGTTATTTACGCAGCCTTTATTGGTTTTCAGGTAAATTATAATATGATATTAAGTTAAGTTACATGTGAATAACATAGCTTTTTTGATTATTTAGATTTTGTGCTCCGCAATAGCTTTCTTCGTCGCATTCTCAGCAACTAAGAGAAGGACTGGTGATAATGATTCAGCATCATCTTATTATAGAATGTCTCTATAAAATGTTCGCGAAGTAGTATATTTGCTGTAATATATAATATTCTTAAAAAATACTTCATTCTCTTATTACATTCTAGTCAAATAAAATTATTATCGATTATATTTCTAAATGCTGTACTTTTTGTTAAAATTGTCGATTTAGGTTTTCAGTCAAAAGTTTATTTATTTGAAGATAATGATATGTTAATCAAACAAAACGAATGGTAGAAATAAAACAGTAATTTTTTTCTACAATCCCTTCCAGATAAATTAAAAAAAAATACAATACGTATACAAACAACTAAAAATACACACAGCACATGTAGATCGTCCACATTTTTATTAGTAGAACTGTACAATTTTTGACCAAACAGGACAAATTTGTTTCTTCTCTCCTGTTTTAGAGCGAAAAAGATATCGAAATGTGGTGTGTTTCGATATCTTTTTCGCTTCGTTAAAAAAAAACATTTCGTGAATTATGTACTGTAAAAATTTTGATACTATTCTGTATACAATAAATGAAGATTAATCAATAAATATCTTTTCCCCTTTAAAAAGGGACCGTTAAAGAGATGACGAGCGGTCCGGTTGAACTTCTTTTTATTAAATGCGTGAAGAACGTTCATCTACAGCTTCGAAACTAAGTTTCAAATCTTTAAGTATGAATTGTCAGTGAAGCTTTATAAATTGAAACAGGGGAAAAAGATGCATTTCTGTCTCCATACACAACAATTCAAAAAGCTTCTCCAAAATTCGCAGTGGATGAATCTGCAGAGCAAGTAATTCAACATACAATATATAATTTCCATGTTACTGAAGAGCAAAAACCTAGAGTGCAAGGAGTTTTGAACAAACTTAGAGATAACAGTGTTACTTCTGCTGAAAAAGAAACTTCATTGTTACAAAAGTTAGGATTCAGGTGTGTGTATTTAAATGAAATGTAAATACTTTTAACAATAATAAATGAATAGTTTATATAATTAGCTTTAACAAAGTGTGTCCTTTCCATGAATGTAGGTATTTCACATTTTAAATTCAAATAGGTGTGCTTTTTATATGTGTATTATGTTTTATGTATGTAGGTATTTCTTAATGCTTTACAATAAAAAATATTGCTTATATTTGTGTTATCTTCCTGTACAATTGTTTAGAAAATATATATTTCAAATCTTTTTTCTTTTGTTCAGTACATAAAGTAACTTCAAATTATAAAGTATAACTATTTCGATATTTCCTTTTGGTCACATGTAATAAGCGAATAGAATTTGTTTAATTCAAATAATAAATTCTTCGTAGTCAATAAAAATGTATACATACAAGCTGAAAGTACATTGGTTTAAGCATATATTGTACTTATAAAGTATATTTGCTTGTTGCAGAAGCATTTTTTAATTAAGAACCATAATTTAGAAGTACAAATTACATATATTATTTTCTGTATAGATAAGACTATTCTAATTAAGAATATATTTAAATTAATCACTTATGAACATATCTTACACGGATTTTTTTGGACTGTCTGTAGTACATGACGTTTAAATTTCGCGCAAGTTGTTGTCAAAAGAAAACGCGTGAACTCTACACAAGTTTCACTGGTTTTGGTCGCCGGGAAACGAGGAGCGCCCTCCAATTTCTGCGCGTTCGATCACAATTTTCCCGCGCGATTATTTTACCTCTTAAAAAAAGAGTCAATATACCTACGCAGAATCATAAAATTCCAAGCGGTTATGGGAAGAGATTCGAAGAGTTTGGCTCTTTGTTATGTCTACCATTTGAGTGCAGGTTGTTTCGAAAAACAAATCATATGAATCAAATCAAATATTAACGATGCGTTATTGATAAAATTATTTTAACCAAGTTTCACTATTATATTTTAGAGAATGGATTCTTTGCAAACTTGCAGGTTTCTTTCTGTTTTAAGAAAGTAATTTTCCATCTTAATAATAGATGGCGATAAACACCTTGGACAAACTACATATAATTTTCCCATTTTTAAATTCCAATTACTCAAAGAGCCTATAAAAAACAAGCTTTATTTATTGCAAATACTTAAAAATAACAGTGTAAATATTAGAGTATATAAAAGAGTACCTCTGTCGACGATGCTTTAGCCTGCGATACATCACATAAACATAAATACTAATAAGCTGGCCGCATTAGCCATAAATACATTATAATAAATCTAGAAAGATGTGTATTGAAACATAGCACCAAAACGTGTTCTCGTAATATCAATAATCGAAGAAAAAACAATATCCAGTATTTTATCATCAAATTATTACTAAGAATTTACAAAAAAAAAATGTTCTGAGTCATGTAAATAGAGCATATTTTATTAAAAGAAATATTAGCCAGAGTATTATTTAGTATTATTTATTATCAGTCTTTGTTCATTGGGAATGGTTCAGGATATTTTTTAACTCTAATTATCCACAGCGTACGCTAACGTTATCTTTATAACATTCGCTTACATATTTCTAATTTCACTAATTTCAGTGTAGATATTGCAGAAAAATGAACTATTGCAATACTAATATAAATTAAACAAAATATATCCATCAACATATTTCACGCATAAGAAAATTTTAAAAATTTCTGCATTTGGGTGAAACTTTGGAAAGTTCTCGTTGGTAGTTTTTGCTAACATACAATTCTTCTTCTAGTAATGTGGGTGTATGTGTTTGTGTGTATATGAAACACAACAATTATATGTATAAGTGAAGTAATCTAGTTGTTGAAAGTGTGCACACAGGGAACACATAACTTAAAACGTGTTTTCACAATTTCAAATTGGAACGAATGAATTTCATACATACTACATTCTCGAACCGAACAGGTTCCAATTTCGATATAATTTTTGGCCATATCTTTTTTAAATCACGTCTCTATAATGTCTCTATAAGTTGTATGTATCTACAAAATAATGGAAATGTTTTTCAATTTATTTTATTATGTGTTATTAGAGTTATTAGAGTGAATTTTTAATTTCTCAAGATTAATAATATCGACGAAAAGACACAAATTCGCAGCTTGCATAGAAGTTCCAGAAATTCAAATATTCATATTTTCTCATAAGTGCCTTCGAATGACAATATGGATTCTATTCGCATTTCAAATACATATTGCCATGAACACTGTGGTTTTGAAATTTGCTATATGTACCACCATTCACGACAAATCTATCCAGCTAGGATATTCAGTCGGTTTATTTCCAAAAAATGGGACTGCTTTCCTCTCAGGGTTCCAATCGGAAATGTGGAAAAAAAATTAATTTAGTTAGGCGCCACTCAAAATTTGTTTGAGAAAAGTTATTATAATATCTTTAAGTTACTTATTAAACTTGAAAAGAAAAAGGTCAATTCAATAATAGTCACAATATAAAATTTAAATTAAAATTTAATACAAAAATAAAAAAAAAAAAATAATAATCTTTATAGAGTATGAAGATTAATATTGCATCATTTAACAATATTATAAAGGTAAAAATAACGCACGGAAATGACCGCAGCATGCGTTCAAAAACCCTTGTGAAAGCCGAACAAAGTAAAAATAAAAAAATGACAGAATATTTCTAATTTCTCCCCAGAGAACAATATAAATAAAATATCTTGACAGCACGAAGAAAACTCTAAGAAAACATGCGCACTAACATGTCAAAAAAAAATGCTCTTGAAATACCAACGTACAAAATTTTACATTTACAAGTTTTTTACTTAGAAATGTTAAAAATCTTCTTTGTTATCTATATCAAATAACTAAGACTAAATCTCAATACAACAATATTAAAACAATAGAAAATTCAATAATCAACTCTTTTAAATTTAATAAGATATCTTATTTCAAAAAATATATTACTTACGTAAAAAATATATAAGAGACACGTAGACAAGAAAGTGTAATAAATCAAAAATCACGAGATTTAAAACTCGTAGAAATATCGGTAATGAAATAAACAACACCAACCAACTAATTAAATCAAAAAACAAACCCGAAGTTACATTAAAAGATAATTAAAATCTTTTTAAATAAAGTGATACTCTCTTGTCAACTGGAAACTAGTGTCTCCAGGTCAAATCGCTTTAGCATAAAGACGACCTCGAATAAAACTAGTTTTTATCAAAGCACATGAAATACATGCGAATATACACAGATATCCAAAATAATAGTACAATATATAATTAAATTTTTACTATTTATATGGGGAAAAATCCATAGCAATATGTATTCGGGCAGAAACACGTAAACGATTTTTAGCGCTTCGTGAAGACTGATTTGTCACTTGAGATGAAGCTTAGGTTCATCTTTACAATCCTGAATCGATACGAGCGAAGGCTTCCAAAAGTTGCTATTACTGATAGTATCTTCGGAGAAATTGTACACCCGCTTTATGGTCGACATTTAGCCCGGCGGAATTTTCTTTTATTTTCGAATCTCCCAGAAATTTATAAAGAGAAAATTTAGACACAATGATGGACTTTAGTCATTGTTGAGAATCATTTTACAAGGAAACCAAAAGAATACTTATGCAAATGCTGTTTCAAACCTATATTGAAAAGGAAAAATAATTTTGCTGTTCTACCCTTTCATTTTCATATCCATTCTAGGAATAAAAGAAAATAGTTAATTGACGAAGGAGATACTTGTTGAAACTTCATTATAGGAAGCTAAGAAATAACTAATTAAACTACAGTATCCATCCACCTGATGAAGCCATTGTAAGGCGAAACAATATTGTAGTGATTTACAATAAAAGAATTTTTGAAACTAGAAGTTTAATTACTTATTTCTTAGCGTAATAAAAGAAAAAAAGATGATTACGAATAATACACTTTTAGTCAATAATATGTAGAAAATTCGGCGCCATTATAAGAAATTAAGAAGAACTGTTATCCGTAAACATTGAAGGCACAAAGCTGGACAGAATGACTGCTGTACTAAATGTTAGAAAGTAAAGTATTAATTAATATACAGTGCTTCTCAAAAGTCCCCTCCCCCCCTCTTATCTTTGGAGCGATTATACATACACAGGTGAAATTTGGAAACTGAATATTATAGGTTATAAACTTCCCTACTAGTGATGATAGATGACGAAATCGTCATAGATGACGTCACAAGGCCATTGTGACCAATAATTTTAAATGGAACGCTACGGCAAGCTACACCTCTTTTAAAAGGTATCGAAAAAACCTATTCAATGATACTAATTTTGTTTGTGTTTGAGGCAGTTTTAATGGCTCATTAGAAAACATAAAAATTTAAATTCCATTCAGTATGATATTAAATACAGATTTAAGAAACAGTATGTACTTAAAGAAATTGCTCGAAGTGACCTCCATTTACTTCCTGACAGTAAAATATCCTATTTTTAAACTCTTCTCGTACTTCTTCAAATGTGTCTGCGGAAACAGCATCACATTCTGCAACAATACGTTGTTTTAAAACGTCAATATTGTCAAGTTCAGTGGCGTAAACCTTCGATTTAAGGTACCCCCACAGAAAAAAATCCAAAGGTATGAGGTCCGGTGATCGAGGTGGCCATTCCGTTGAACCTCGTCGTCCAATCCATCTACCAGGATACTCCTCATGCAAATACCGTCTTACTGCACCGTAATAGTGTGGAGGAGCACCATCCTGTTGGAATGTTATTTCCAAATTGCCGAATTCATCTGGATTATCTTTCAAAATTTCAAGGATTAACGGTTCTATTGCGTTTTGCAACATCTCCAGATAAACCTCACCAGTTAAATTAGTATTTAAAAAAAGAGGCCCAACGATGTGGTTTCCCAGGATACCTGCCCAAACATTCACCTTCTGGGGAAATTGGGTATGTGTTTCACGAAACAGGTGAGGTTTTGCGTACCTCCAATACCTCACATTCTGTGTATTTACATTTCCATTTAGATAGAAAGTACTTTCGTCACTAAAACAAATTGTTTTGACGTAGTCTGGCTGTTGGTTAATTTTAGTTTCCATATTTTCACATAATTCTAGTCTTCGGTCTGGGTCGTCGTCTGAGAGTTGATGAACCATTTTTGATTTGTATGGATGAAATTTGTATTTTTTCAACACCCTGTGTACTGTACTTCGACTAACTTCACAGGTAGATGCAACTTGAGTTGTTGAAGAAGTAGGATTAACTCTTACTTCTGCCAGTATATCAATTTTTTTCTCATCAGAAATTTGTGGTCTGCCAGATCGTTTCGCATCATTAATACTACCCGTTGTTTCAAACTTACGAAGAAGCTCCCTTAAATAAGTCCTCGAAATGGGGCGATCGGGAAACCTCTCATTAAAAATGCGTTCTGCTGCATGAATATTTTGTCTAGTTTCACCAAGAATTAGGACCGCTGCTACTTTATCACCTAAAGCACGTACCATTTCGCTTCTTGAAGCACTTAAACTTTCGACTCACAACAGTTTAACAAATTATTAAAATGTACAAAAATATTAAAAGTACCATAAGCTGTAAAAACAGTGAGACGTTCGATCAACAATACACAAATTATTAAATGTACAAAAACTTGGACAATTACAAAAACGTCGAATATTGGAGACTAACAAAAACGTCAGATTATTTGACAACTAACCATAGGCGGAGCTTGAATTTGGAATTTTAGTATTAACTTGACAATTTGACGTTTTAAAGCAACGTATTGTTGCAGAATGTGAGGCTGTTTCCGCAGACACATTTGAATAAGTACGAGAAGAGTTTAAAAATACTGTCAGGAAGTAAATGGAGGTCACTTCGAGCAATTTCTTTAAGTACATACTGTTTCTTAAATCTGTATTTAATATCATACTGAATGGAATTTAAATTTTCATGTTTACTAATGAGCCATTAAAACTGCCTCAAACACAAACAAAATTAGTATCATTGAATAGATTTTTTCGATATCTTTTAAAAGAGGTGTCGCTTGCCGTAGCGTTCCATTTAAAATTATTGGTCACAATGGCCTTGTGACGTCATCTATGACGATTTGGTCATCTATCATCACTAGTAGGGAAGTTTATAACGTATAATATTCAGTTTCCAAATTTCACATGTGTAAGTATAATCGTTCCATAGATAAGAGGGGGGGGGGGGACTTTTGAGAAGCACTGTATACTTAATACGTTGGATGTGTTACTTTTGTGTTTTTTAATTCAAATTATCCATTAAAGAGTGATTTTTCCTTGAGGAAGTGGTGTTATTTGGTAAATTCTTATAATTATATGTAGCCCTAATTTAACGGCAAGGGACTGTATATATAAATAAAAATAAATATGACGTCTTATTGTGAAAAATTGTCTCAACAGGCTAACACGAAATTTATATTAATTTTTATTTCTGTCGTTGCGCCTACCGATGTTGAATTCGAACAATGAATTGAAGTGTTCGGGTCCAAGAAACAAGCATATACCTATTTGTTTTTTTTTTTTGTTAACTATGTGTATGTATGTACTGTTGTTCCGGAAAAGTTAGTTTATGCATTTCAGTTGCTTCTGTATCACTTATCTTTTATCTTCAACATGTTGTCTGTCAACAGCAGCTCACCATGTTTCGGTATCTACACCAAATATTAAAAACTGTTTGTGCAAATTGAAAAGTTCCAGTCCGGTGACGTGATTCTCCCACATAGATTGAACGTCATCTACGTGCTGTTTATGTATGAATAAATTCAATGCCGCTACATTGCTTTAACAGTGCGTAGCGCATTATTACTTGAGTGTGTATACGTATATTAAGAACGACTCCATCGCGATTATTTCATCCGTTTGACATTTATTTCACTTCTTTTTGTGCGCATAAAGGATTATAGTACTTCGCTACTTATACACAAAATCTTCAAAATGGGATGTGCTGCAGAACTCACCAAGATACTACTTTTCTTGGTCAATTTACTTTTTGCGGTAAGTTCTTTTTTTTGTTTCGTATAAAAAAACAATATTATATATTTACTTACATCCGTCATTATAATTGAACGTGTGATAGGACGCTTTTTCTAATATTAAAAAAATTAAATTGTCCAGGCAATTCCCACTAGCCGAGACAATTAAATTGTTAAAAATAAATGAAAATTTTAAGTTTCAATAAAGTTCGCGAGCGGATTCCGGATATATCGAATATGAGAGATTCAGATTTGTAAACGCGCAATTCTTAAAATAGTAGTTAGCTATACGTTTTCACTTTGCAGTAGGTTGGTTTTTTCACAGAGGAATACATAAATATTTATGCAAAAATTTAGCCTTCTTACTTTTTATGCTGCTAATTAAACTTTTTTTTTTTTAATTTTTACGAATTTTTTGTGGCTAAATTTCTATACATAGTTGCAGATAATTTTGTGGTGTCTTTTCTTTCGACGAAAACTTTCTAAAATCGTATTCATGGGCATAGAAAATAAGTAGTATTTGCATTCTTCAGATAAACACTGGAAATATCCGTAATATCTACAAATGCGTAAATATTATTTATTAGTTAAAGTCCTTTATTGCCTTACTTTTCCATGTAGTGTATAATGTCAAGGGTAAAACTTCTACATAAATAAAAAAGTCTAAAACACAGTGTGTGTAAAAAATAAATAGCGGCTTTGCTAATAAACATGATAATCACATCAAAATTATTATTATTAACGAAATAACTTAAGCAAATATAACTGAAAGGAAAGTGTAATGTTTGGACCGCATCAGATAAATCTGACAGTGTTTTAGTGACTGTTAACATAATTTCCACAAGAAACCTTAATTGAGTTGAACGGCTTTTTCACCTCTCTTATGTTTTGTTTCTCCTCGCAACAGATTTTAACGCCCATGTAAAAACTTTACAAAAGAACTCTTATTAAATCAAGATAATAAATATCATTGCGGACCAAAGCGGCATCATATGCATAAAGCATAAAAGTTAGATTTCATGGAAAAAATAATATAATTGAGTCCATCAATTTGGATTTATGTAAATATTGCTCTATAATAAGGCCAGTTGTAAAAATAAATGATGTTGTGAAATAAGTTTTGAGAAGAGGGTCCAGATCCAGATTTAAGACGAAAAAGACTTTCGAAGTAATGGCGCGAAGCAGATCCAACACGCATTCCTATATTAATTTTTGACCAGTCATTAGTCTATTGAAATTTCACAAATTTAATTAGCGTTTTTTAACAATTGATATTAGATTGTGTTCTAAATGGTTGGAATATAATTTACATTATAGTTTTATTAATCTAAGTAATTGATTTTAATGCACAAAATAATATTTTATCTTGTAATGTAGTTTATGAGTAATCACAGTAATTATGTATGTTGAAGTACCCATATTCACGTGTATTTCTATTAGAAAAATTAAGTAAAACATATTGTTTTGATGTTTTTTTTCATAAAATAATCTACACACAATACACGATTCAAATTCTCATTGCAAATAATTTATATTGAAAAAAAACGTATTTCCTGTATGTATGTATGTATGTATATGTTATTTATATAGATGGCTTATCCGATTTGTAGTGCGTCACCTCCACAAATCAAAAAATGTTACCAAGTGTTAAAGAAAATTATCACCGACAAATGATAGTGGTTTAACCCATTTCCTGTAAGAAAGTGATTCACATACATATATTATATTTGTTCCAGCTCAATTGCAAGTACATATTATCTAAGTATTCAGTTTTTATTTAGTTTTAAATAATTTCATCACACTCTATCTTCTTTCCAACAATCTGCCTGTATTCGAATACCTTCACGACAAAGGTGGCCAGTTTATTATTAGGGTTTTCTTCTATCATGTGCAAAAATTTCTAGTGACATCTATAATGTGTTGCATGCATGAAAATGCAAAAAAATTAATCTAAGATATATGTATGTACTTCAAAATGTTCATAGTATATAAAAGACAATTAGATGGAACTTTGGCTTTATTGAGCTCGTGTTTTAATCATAGCAAATGTTCCCCTTAACAACTCATAAGATATTACAAATAATAATTAAAGGATGTTGAGTAATTATTTTGCCAAGAAGTTTACATATGAGAAATACAAATTTCCAAATTATTTAATATATTATACTAAGAATTAATTTCTTTATATCTATTTATTACCATAATGTCTTTCGTAAATACCATTTATTTTAATTATATTGGAGAAAATAAGTTTGACCCGAAAAATAATTAGATAATTTGATAAACATAACTACTTTAAAAAATCAGAAAAATATAAATATGCCATATTTTCTTAAATCAATATGAAATTACGAATGAAGGTTGCGCTGTGTATATTTACGCCAATTAAGACAACTTTAAATAAACAATGACTCATACAAAACGTATGTTTACAAAGCTGACGCATTTAAAGACAAAAGTGTTGTTATTAACTGTCACAGATTGTAAATAAGTTAAAAACAAATAAGGATAATATAAAAATATTTTCTGGTAGAGAAAGAAATTAATATTTTTTAGATTTCGTATTTTTTCCAAGTAAATTTTTCATTTTTTAAGATTTATGATTAGAGAACGGACATTCTTACCACATGACTATATTGTTATTGTTTTCGCGGCGAGAGCAGGTGTCCGAGTAAATCAAACACAAAATCTTCATTGTATTACGCCGGGATGTTCTAAGCGAAGTTTATAAACATTTTCAAGAAGTTTATAAACATTTCCAATTGCCGATTGCGTCTAATGGAATATTTTCTCCGAATACAATAGCGGGCTTGTGCATTGTTAACGCTGCGGACTAGATGGCCGGATAAGTCTAACAAATACTTCACTCAATTACGCCGAGTCATGTGGTAAGAATGTCCGTTCCCTATTTATGATTGACTATAGAGTGAGCGCAATAAATGACGTCATAACATTTCTTATCAGATTTGTCTCAGTTAAAACTTTTGCATTTTTTAAATTAATTTATAATTGCGATATTTATTTTTATTATTTAGATTTTGCATTATATCAGATTAGATGACACTCTTAGTCTATTCCACTGCGACCTTTTTAGATGAAACTCGCTAGAATACTTCGTCTAGCCCTGCTCTTTAAATCAAGATTAGCAGGTTCGAGAGTGGTTTTTCTATACATATATTGCATTCCCACAGGAAGGCTTCTCCATTACGTTCATATACTTTTTTTTTAATTAAACGCAATTTATACACTTTCGCAAACAAAATAAGATTCTGATTGATACTGGGATTCCGAACAGGAACTGCGTTAATATCATAATTACAACGAGTTGTTTGTAAATATTTTTACACGAATCCTGTTGTTACGTGCCAATTATGTATGTATTTGATAGTTAAGATTTTATCAATACCTATGTCCAACATTATCATCGATTTATTAGAGCAATTGAAGGATTCACCTTTAATATTCTAAACTTATATTGTGATATTTATAACTTAAGCGTTAGCTGCATGACAAGACGCATATTGTGTATAGATAAAGTTGATTTGTTACCAAGATAACTATCTAATATGGCTTATAGGCTAACGCAATCGTTGTCCATGATTGCTTCTGGGATTCTGGGCTAGAACCGCGTTCTTGACACTGTTTACTTTTTAGACATCTCCAGAGTTTCTACTACTGTTGTTATACTAAAACTGACAGTTTCAGCAGCAACAGTTGTAGCAACCTTGAAGATGTATGTCCCTTGCGACAATGGTCAAAACGTCACTCATGAAGGAAGCAGTTCAAAGGTAGATTTCCATAAAACAGCAAATGCGTTATAAACAATTATATGCGCAATTTACTGTTATAGCGTCTCTTTTACTGATCCAAGTCGCAACAAAAACTTTGTTCAACATATACTGTGAGATTCAACGAAATCAATTTTATATAATGGTGGTGGTATATACGGCCACTAATTGATAAGCTTTCTACTGGTTACATTCCTATAAGACGAACGTCATTAGATAAGTAATATGTTGAATAAGTCTGCTTAATGGTACTAATTTTTATTTATTTCGCCTGCATCTTGGTTAGCTTAAGATTGTATTTTTACCAGTGAATTCAAATTTTGGATTGTTATTCGTAATCTCTTTAATATATCTACAATTTCGGCATTTCATTTTCCTTCTCTATTTAACTTCACATAAAGATAGGTCTTCCTCCTTCCGATAATGATCCCATTATACTATATAACTTTTTGGAATTATTTCTTTTAATTAACAGATTTCTATTACCTCGATTCGCATATGATTAAGAAGTGATTCTACGTCTATCAAAAAAAAGTTTTTGGCATGATGCAGTTTCATTCACTTTAACTTGATTAATATATGTATATTGCATAGAAGACCATGTGTTAAGTTTTCAAAGAATGTTTTAACTGATATCAGATATAGGTATACATATTCGTCGTTGGGCATGCTTTTGGTTTAGGTGAGCGGTATACTTTATCTTGGTACCTATATATTTTACAGACAGTGACTTATCTCTATGAAATTTATATTTTAAATAGTACAAAGGTATAGAAACTTATGCAACTCACTGTATGTATATTATTTACTAATAAAAAAGCCCCCATTACGTTATTTATACTATACATAAAGGAAAGAGAACAACATACATTCCGATAAGTCCAGAGACCGATAAAAACCCCATATTATCAGAACTAGAATGTGGTTAAGCTTTGTTAAAAATATGTTCCAATATGATTATTTAAAAAAAACACAACAAATATAAAGCATCTACGTTAATTTCGTTGTTATCGGCTTTATCTCTTCAATGTACTTCATGTTATTAGTCTAAACATGCCAAAGGATGAAACAATTGAATTACAAATTAAGTAATTTCCCCAGTGATATGACGCAGCGTTAAGTATAGGATGTGATGCAGTCATGAAAATTGCTTTAAATCTAAAGTAATATTTACAAACATATGTAGGATGCTGTAAAAGTCAAATACGTACACATACAAAATACATAATATATTTGCAAATTCAGATAAATTGTTCAAAGTGTTTTACTAGTTAGCTTTCTAAACTACCATCTACTGCAGCAGTTGTTTTTCGTAGTGTCAATAAATGTTATTACTTGCTCTAAAAAATAAACAAAGAAGCGAGAAATGCCCAAAACTGGTTATGTTTGAATATAAATAGGACAGATACATTTCTCCATATTGTACCTGCTTGCTCAAGAGACAACGAAATCGCTTAGAAATAATCCATTTTTTGCTTCGGTATTTGTACAAAGTATAGGTTCGGCGACAAAAAATACTCCATTGTTTATTGTATGTCTACTTTATTTGTTTGACATTGTAAATCACAATATACCATAAGCTACAACTAAACACCACCATTCTTGGTCGGCTCACAGAGGAGTGCACAAGCGAGAAATTCTGGAGACTCACTTTACCAGCGCTTCGCGGGCTATATGTATGTAGTACATGAGCAGCTGTGATAGTGTGAAGCTGTTTATAGACGTATTTACGAATACGCGTAGGTGTAATTCGAACGGATACCATTTTTCTAAATACGTTCAGCTATAACATAAAATGGCATATTACGCTTTTAATATTATTCACACTATACTTGCATTGGGTTATTTACGGTTACAAAAATTAGTCGCCTGCCATTATTTTACATTTCTCAAGACAGGCATTTAAGATTATCTAACGTGCGTCAAAAACAGTACCTATAGTCTCTAAATTAAAAAAATTTCTTTATTTTCTTTAATGTATATTCGCTAATACAAATCTATTAGTTCGGTAGTTTTTTTGTCTCACTTTCTAGATTAAATAATAAATCCATCACGAGTTCTTCTAGAACGGAAAAATTTAACAGAAAAGCCTTATTTGGAATTATTTAAATATGTACATCTTTACATATACAATGTAGACAGACATAAACGCTCACACGCGGGTTCGGACAACACTGTCCGGATTGTGAATGATAAAGGATCTTGTTGCAAGTCCTTTCATTTGAAATATTCATCCTTAAAATCTCACAATTGGCTTTCATGTTGAACCTTACTGAAGCTTCAATGATTCGCATTTAAAAAGGTTATTACTTTGTGAAGAGAATCAGTAGGTAAAAAGAAAAATAGGACATCAAAGAGAAGGTGGTTACAGATGATACTAAAGAAAAAATAGAAAATAAAATGGAGCAATAATTACAAAAACTTAGTTTTTAAGAAGAGAAAATTTTGGCCCTGAACAGCATAATACACTAACTACCTAATATATGTTTTGGATTATATTCTAAATTCGTGTTAGTTTTGTCAATTGAAAATACTAATAAAGATTGTGCTAAGTACTAAATAAAATATTAATACATTCTTGGGTGCGACTTAAATTGTAAAATATGTTGTAAGAGATCCTCTCTACAAGTTCAAAAGTTTGCATCAACACTGCTGTTTTCTTCTAAACAAAAGGCTATATACACATATGCATGTTAGTATTACGTAGTGTATTCGTTTTCATTTTGCGAACTGCTATATGACTGTGTATTATAATATAATTTTGACCTTCCCGTAAATATTTGTTATATCGCTTCAAGGCTTTTTAGGTAAATTCGCATGAAACCTGAACAGCTAGCAGCTTTGGTTTATTAAAAATATAATTTACATGCTATAAATTGATCTGATATTTATAAAAAATAGGTGACTTTTTAAATAAGCAAGGCAGTAGAATATGGACGCGTTAATTGAGAAATGAAGTTAAAATTATAAAAAACGATCAAAGAAATTGGAATAATTTCGGCATTAATGTCAAACCGTCAACTATCAATACGTCAAACATGCAATAGTTGTTGAGAGTCAAATTTGTTACAAATTTTTTACAATCCAAAGCTTTAAATGACTCGTTCTGTGAAAACAAAAACGATTAAATGCAATTGGTTATTAATAGAAATGCAAGTTTGAATTCAAACCCTCGAAAGTATTATTTTTCTTTTAAAAAGTCAATGTTTAGAATATGATATGATAATGTGAACTCGTATTTGAAATTTTATTATTAAACCTTGGCTTCATGTACGCTAACCAACAGCAGAAGCCGAAATCATAGCTGACATTCATAAAAGGAAATTATGTAAATATTTACGTGCACTGTCTCTCTTCCGAACATATATATGTACTTATTAATTAGCGTATTTAACGCAGGGTGCACACGACGAAAATACTCTTGTCAGGTGTTTATATGAACGTCGTATACTTTTCCTTCGCCACTTCCTGAAAAGCAGGATATGAACGAATTGCACGGCACTATCGCATCATGCATGATCATATCCTTATTTCCTACATATTTTCCTGAGTTCTATCACTACCTGCATACATTATAAGATAACGGCGAAAATAAAACAAATACACTACTCATCATGAAAATTAGAACGTTAAGACTTTAGGTTGGAAGAATTACACGATGAAAGCATACGATTTAAAGTTTCCTGTTTTTTTTTTTTAATTTTTGCATTCAAACCATTGTTTTAAATATACGTTTTTCTTCTACTTATAATTTCCCTGTTTGATTCTCGTAAAAATAGATACACACAAACATACATACTAATAGATAAAAAATGATTTCGATCTTCAATAAACTGCATATTTCTAGTGTATTCCGGTGATTATATTGTATTTGGTTTATTTTCGGAAAAATAATTAAATCATTAAAATTCTTTTCGATTTGTTAAATAATTTAAACAAATTAATTCTAATTCTAATATATCTATTTATTATACAAGCTGTCCCGTATCGTTATGTTCAAATTTTAGGAGTGTAAAGTAGACTTCATTACAAGTAACAAAAACACAAAACTTGTATATCCATTTTTATTTGTTTCAAAGTTACAAATCTATGAATGTGATTGTCAGATCATGAAAAAAAATGTAATCCTAAAGTCAATACAAATTGATTTCTTACTAAATTCGTAAGTGCTGAACCGTGAATATCATACAATAAACAAATGTTCAGATGACTGTTAACGTTGCATTTTTTAATAAAGGATTAGATTACGTTTCAGTTCATTCAACAGCTTATTAATGAGTGGACACGTTTTCTTTATTCAAAATGCCTTATCAAGAGTATGCGGACATGCATTTTGTGTATGGCTACTGTAACGGCAGTGCACGTGAAGCAGTTATTGAATACCGACATCGGTTTCCAGATAGGCGCATTCCTCATTACAGAACGTTTTTGGAAGTACACAGAAAATTTCAGGAATGCGGACTGCGCGATTAACTTTTCGACCGAGGGGTAAATTTGCCAGCAGACTTAGAGGAAGAAGCAGTAGCTATTTTTACAAGGGATCCAACTCTCAGTGTACGTCGAATCGCTAAACAACTAGGAGTGCCACGAACGACAGTTTGGCGAATTTTAAAACGTGAGGGCTTATATCCATATCACTATCGCAGGGGACACGGTTTGCTTAAGGCAGACCACTATGCTCGTCTAGTTTATTCTACCTGGATATTAACACAGTCACGGCTTCATTTTAATTTCTGTAGAACAGTCCTCTGGACAGATGAATCTACGTTCACGAAAAGTGGTGTTACAAATCTGCGAAACTTGCATAGGTGGTCATCAGAAAATCCCAAAGTTATACGCCCATCTAAATTTCAACATGCATTTTCTATTAACATTTGGGCGGCCCTAATCGATGACTTGTTGATTGGTCCAGTCGTTCTTCCTGGAAGGTTAAATGCGGACAAATACCTTCAATTTTTTATTGACGAAGTGCCAGGTCTTTTAGAGGATGTCCCACTGAATGTTCGACGAGACATGTAGTTTCACGTGGATGGGGCACCTCCACATTTCAGAATTGCTGTCCGAAATTGGGTTAACGTCAATTATCCAATATGGATTGGTCGAGGTGGTCCTGTTGCATGGCCACCCAGATCACCCGATCTTAATCCCCTTGACTTTTATTTATGGGGGTACTTGAAAAATTTAGTCTACGCGCAAGTTTCGAACACAAGAGAAGAGTTGTTGGATCGTATTCACCTGGCTGCCGAGCAAATCCGGCAAAACAAGTATGAAATTCGGATAAGTACTTCTTCTGTTGGCTTACTGGCACAAGCCTGTATTCGACAAGGAGGTGGACATTTCGAAAATATTATTAATTGAATTTTTTTTTATAAAATCAGTTTTTATTGACTTTAGGATTACTTTTTTTTTCTTGATCTGACAATCACATTCATAGATCTGTAATTTTGAAACAAATAAAAATGGATATACAAGTTTTGCGTTTTTGTTACTTGAAATGAAGTCTACTTTACACTACGAAAATTTGGACATAACAATACGAGACATCTTGTATATGACGTGAGTGTTCGACAGGAAGAGTTTCGAAAATCTTGGTAATATTTATTTCAACACTAATTTCAATGCATTTACTACAGCAATTAATTAATAACTTTATACCATTGGAAAAATAAAGTGGTATCTTCGCCTCTAAATTTTGCTTGCAGCTCAATATTTTCATGAAAATGGCGTCTCCAAGATCTACTTTTAAATAGAAAAATAAATAATCGTTACTAGGAACCATATCAGGACTATACGGTAGATGTTCAATTTCTTGAACGCCACATTCTCTATGAGACGAGGTTCACTTGGTCGCTGCGTTCCATCGACCGACTCTTTTATGGATAAAGGTTCATAATACGGAACTATTGATTCATGTTTTACGTTAATTGATTCCAAAATCGATTTTGGGTCGTGTCCGCACTTGTTTAAAAACAAGCGTACACATTCGACGCGGCGTTGACGTTGAGGAGCAGAATGGATTATGGTATCCATTTTACAGTAACCTCATTAATATCCAAATAATCATTCATCATCTTTAACGAATTCTTGCCCCACAAACGAAAACATTTTAGCCATTGCTTTACGATAGAATATGAAAGTATATAAACTACCATAAACACCGTGAACCGTTATTTAATATTAATTTGGTTACGGGTATTCCCCTCTGTTGTTAAAAGTTTAATGACGGCGCGGTATGCAATTTCTAATAACTGAGAAATTCGCTAAGGCATTTATGCCTTAAGTACGTAGTCATATTGCAGCTTGATAACTATTGCTCGTTTGACTTCATTAATTATAGCGTAGGCTTAGCGCACGTGCATTATTACACAAGATCCTTTCAACACGTTGGAACATGTGTAAGTGGAGCCGAGAACATATCGCACTTACCTCGTAAATGAAAGTTTAAATGATTTTATTTTGTCCCAAATTCAACGAACGTACTCTTACCATTAAAGAATGTAAAAATCGATGAAATGAAAAATGAGTTTTTGTACTAATTTCAGCACGATAGAACTGCGATAGCTAACATTTTATGTGTTTGTTTACAATCGTTTATAATGAGAAATATGATAAATACTCGAAATGAAGACAATGAGGTTGTGCTTATTTGTATTCCTCACAAATGCAACAGACCGACGCGTAATTAACCTTCGCCTCGGACTCTGCTTCATTTGCTACTTTATTATTCAGAAGGAATACTTTAGTGACTTTCATTTGATACTACAGTGAATCAAGGGAATCAAGAAATACGCAAATTACTCACACATGAATGTCAAAAATAAATACAATGAATTAGAATTCAGGAATGCTAACGTTGTACCTACGTCATTCTTGTTTTTTTTTCTTTCTTACTTAACTATACATATATTAATTAATTAGATGGTGTATGAATAAGTTATATAATTTCTTGCTAATAATTTACCCAAATGTATAGGTACATGAAATATACACAAAAATATCGAAATAAATTAATTTTAATATTTGGGTGCAATCACAATCGATAAAAATAAAGAGAACGGCGAAATGAAAAAAAAAAACAGGTTAGCGAAAGGAAACAACAATGGGAATCTACAGACAACAATTATAATTTTATTAATAGTTCGTGATGAATATCCAGAAAATTAAACATCAGAATATATAGAACAATAATACGAGTTACGGATGCAAGACCTGGATTCTGAGTTAGAGCAATGCTGATAATTGGGATTTGAGAAAGGAAAATTTTTTGGAGACAACCTGAAGAAATTAAGCAAAAAGACGGACAAAGAAGAAGGGGAAGAAGAACAAACAAGGAATATATCAGCATGCAAGTACTGTATACAACCAAGATGGTTGAAGTATATGTACTGAATGCCAGACCGGAACTTAGTTAGAAAAGCACTGTTGCATGGAGATGAAGGTAAAAGATGAAAAGGTAGACCGACGAACAGATGGCTGGACGCAGTTAAAAAAGACATATTATAATTAGAAGTTCAAAAGTGGAATGACAGGACGCAAGATACTGTTCTGTTCAAAGGTAAGCGAATGTAGAGCGGAGCAAGTGTGCAGCTTTCTTCCATCTGACATCTGAAAATATTTAGAACAATATCTTGAGATGATCCAAAACCGATATTCTGTTTCTTCTTATAATAAAATAATGCTTCAACTACGATTATTTACTAGAAGCGACGCACATGTTCTAAGTTTTGATCTGCAAAGCTGCTAGAGGGGCGTCCTTTACGATGATTAGCTTCTATCTATATCTTCCCTCTTCAAATCTTTTTCATCAATCAATGACAACAGTGTAGGTTCAAGCTATTTTCACCGTGTGCTTTATATATGTCTTGTTTTATACGACATCACTCTATTAATATTGTTTTTCGGATGCAGCTCTTGCTTTCATTTCTACATTATAGTTTTGGTAGAAAACTATGTGGTACGGCTTCATTCCCAGATCGAGGTGAAGAATTCTTAAAACACTTGACCGCGCGATTCCAGTTTCCAATGCTAAACTCGCACTTAACTTTTCTGGGCTCCTAATCATTGTGCCTTGAACATTTATGGTGTTATCTTCCGTTCGAATACTTCTTGGACGTCCACTGTTTCCTTTACAGTCATTGGTGAGAGACCCTGTGCCCACAAATTTCTCATGCAGTCGACAGATAGTTAAACAAGTTGGTGATCTAAACACTTCCATTCAAGATGCTACATTCCTCATCTCTTACAATGTAAGTCGGATGGGCATATTTAATCTGCAACAATAGAAAATCCAAAATTATGCAGTACCATGTGAATGGTAACATCTTTTTGGACAACCCAGTATATCAAAACAAATGTGTTACTGAATCAAGAAGTTATTACACATCGACTTCAGTAATTTTCTTTTAAACTAAAACCATAAACTTGGTATTTACCGTGACTCACTTTAAAACAAATACAAAGGCTCTGAAAGAAATCTGGTTGTCTGGGTTATAATGTGAAACAAGTTACGTAAAACCGGCATGACATCACAAAACTAGTTTTTTATCCCTCTATTAAACGCGATTATGTATTTTTTTTATTTGTGAAGGTTACCGGTACACACATACACTGAATCATTAAAAAAGTAAATGAGAATAATTTAAATCGGACGAAATGCAGTTCTGAATGAAATTGTAATGCCGAATGCATATGAAATTATTAAGACGCACACAATAATTTTATGAAAGTCCCTTGACCTAAATTATCGGCCGTGAAGTTACTATAAATAGCTGCTAAGTTGATTATATACCGAATGTATTAAAACACATATGATCGAGCATTAAGGCGGTAATGGTGGACGTAAAAAATTACACAAAAAATACGAAGAATAGTAAAATATTGGTTTACAGCTCTAGATTTACATTTAAAATTAGACAATAGAGTGGTATTTCAAAATTTGTTCTTAATTTCGTTTATAGCTTTTGAAAAAAATTAATATTTAAAAAAAAATTCTAATCTAATGCCAATACTGGTAAAGCCAGATTTCATCGGTCACTCATAACTCATAACAAATCGTCGGAAAAATATCGTTTGGTTATTGTTAAACAGCAACAACTGTCTAAAGTAAATTCCACAGCAGACAAAATGTCGATAATTTAATCACGGACACGAAAAAACTATTTCTATTTGTAGTTATTTATTTTTGTTTTAAACAAAATTACAATTTCGTTATTCGTTGTATACGTGGTTTTTGCAATAATGAACATTAATTAAATAAATATCAGTTATTAATAATAAAAATAATAATTGAACTACAACATTAATAAAAATATGACGATCTTGCTCACGCTATAAAACTATATTTGTTACGTAAGTTGGCATTTATTATGATGTTAATATAATAGTTTCAAATTATTACAGCTACACAATACGAAACCAAATTATCGCCAATTCTATTATCTATATATATCATCGGCGTGCTGAAATCAAGTCGAAATGGAAACTAAGTTAATTTTAAAATGAGTTTCCTTACTTACCGAATTTTACTCTCTCATTTCTATTTTACTTATAAATTATGCTAACATAGGGGGCACTGTGAAGATCTTTAAATCTTTTTTACGTGATTAATTTAATAACGTGAATTAATTAAATAAATGAATTTAATTAAAAACAATATTTGAATTAATGTACTTTTATTATAGTACAAAGTAAAATTTTCGAAAATTTTGTTTTACATTAACCAACCAATTTTATATAAGTATTTAATAAGTTTAATGTTAGTCACAAATAATTATAACAAGTATAAAATGTAAGCTCCCATTATAAACGGAAAAACCAAAAATAGAGCCATCTACCGACTAGGAGTACATTTACCGTAAAAATTTGAATATCAATTTATTATTTTTTACACAAACTATTTTTTTACAACATAGTTATAAAATTAGTATCAATATACTTTTATAATATACATAATTAATATAGTGACACTAAATCTATAACAAAGTTGTAAAAAAATACTTAGTATATAAGATTTTTGAATCTTAAAGTTTGTATTGTTTACAGTCATTTCAGCTACTGTAATAGCAAAAATAAAATCAATGATTTTTTAAATACTTTAATTTCACTTTCAAAATAATGAGTCTATATTTATTGTTCTTGCACAGTATACAATTTAATTGACATACATATATAAACATATTCAATACCTGTTAGAAACAGCTTAAGGTAAACCATTTTTTTTTAAATATTTTATTAGGTCCAATATCAGTATTCAAGAAATGTTTACTACAAATTCTATAGTGTATATAAACATATTCATCGGTCAGCTCAAGACGTTGTTATTTCCTATAACTACGAGGGAAAGTCAGTAATTAGGTCACAAAAAGGTATTATAAAAATAATTAGAGAAATAGTTATCCAAAAACAAGTTTTATTTTTCAACAAAGTCTCCATCTACATTAATACACTTATCCCATCGCTTTATCAATGCCACAATTCCTACTGCATAAAAGTGTTTGGGCTGGTGTCTGAACCACGTGCGTACCTCTTGTTGAACATCGTTGTCACCCTGGAAATGTTTGCCGCCAAGATGCTTTTTGAGTGGACCGAACAGATGATAGTCGCTTGGGGCCAGGTCGGGACTGTAAGCCGGATATTCAAGAAGTTCCCACCCTAATTGCGCAATTCTCGCCTGGGTCAAGTGGGCTGAATGGGGCCTGGCAGTATCGTGATGCAGCAATATTCCTCTCGTCAGTAGGCCTGGACGTTTTCGTCGAATTGCATCCCGAAGCAACAACAAAACTCTACAGTATGATTCAGCAGTCACGTTCTCTTTTTTGTTCTGGAAATGGGCTAGGAGCACTCCCTGAGAATCCCAGAACACGGTAAGCATAACCTTACCAGCTGAGGGCACAACCTTAAATTTCTTTGTTGACGGCGAAGAAGGATGTTTCCATAGCATTGAAGCACGCTTTGTTTCGGGTTGGTAGTGGTGCACCCATGACTCATCACCAGTAACAATCCTGTTAAGCATGTTCTCCCCTTCCACTGTGTATCGAGAGAAGTGTTGCAAGGACAAGCCCATTCGAATTCTTCTGTGTTCCTCGGTCAGTTGTCTAGGTACCCACAGTGCGCAAACTTTTCGGAAATTCAAACGATCGTGCATCAGTTCGTAGGCTAAACCATGAGAACACCCTATTGCAGTAGCTATACTGTCTATTGTTACCCGCCTGTCAGTTCGAATCATCTCTTCCACCCGTAGAAGTATTGCATCTGTCGAAATCTGAACGGGGCGGCCACTTCGCTGATCGTCAACAACTTTTGAGCGTCCTTGAGAGAATTTCTCGACCCAGTTATATACGGCTTCAGGATATTATCTAAAGAATGATCATCTGGAGGAGGTATATAAGGACCACCTCCAGTTGCCATACGTTCCCTTTTATCCTCTGCCAATTCCTTTTTTCTGCGATTTTTTACATTGTCCCAACACTTTTTCAATTGGTCAGTGGTTCGCTACAAAAACAATATTTAATAAGAGAAGAATATGCCTATTCTATTACCTAATAAATACATTTGAATGTTCAGATACAGCATTAAATTCTATTGTTATTGAAAGCCAGGCTTTCTTTTTGTGACCAGCACTAATGCAGTCTGTCTTTTTGCACTCAATTATGTTGCTGTACTTATTTACTAATTGCTTTAAATATAACTTTTCATCGCCTGTGAAGAATAATCGTTTGCCTTCCATATCTACTTATATATATATTTTGCACCAGCACCACGCAATATAAACCTGCACCAAGCAATTTTAAACTTGCACCAACCAATAAAGTATAACTCCAAAAATGCACATTTGTATTAGCTAATAAGATAAGTTTTTTTTTCTACTTACCAAACAAGAGTATGCAAATACTAATTATGAATATTTGCAATTGATAATCCTTCACTTTAAAACAGCTTAATATAATAACCTTAAATACTACGCAATAATCTAATAATAACAAATTAATTAAAGAATAATAACTAAAATCTATTTCAAAAACGATATGAGGTACAAATAAGGATCTAATAAGCCAACCAACTTCTAACCTTAACGATTACTCAATTCCCGCTCAAAAGTGAGGTCAACGTAAGGCGACGATGAGTTGCTCATTATTTATGAATTTCAAAAAGTGAGAAATTGACCCTATGAGTAAGAGGTGAGAATGAGTGTTCCTTAATATGACTATGAATTTGGCCCTCAGTCTATACTTGTTATAATTTTATATAGGTAACAACTAGTGTTGCCAAATTTATAGATAATTTTTATTGAATTTTAATTTCATTAAAAAAAAAAAAATAATATAATATAACAATAATAATAATAATAAGATTATAACAGGAAATAAAACTTTAATTTCAGGTAGTTAAAGTTGTTAAATTAATTCAATCAGTTGAATATATTTAAAATAAATTAAACTTAATAACAAAATAATAACTCTACTTTACAGAAAATGTTCGTAATGTTCACTGTTCACCATTAGCAAATCGGCGTAATATTAGAATCGTGCCGTTTTATTTTGAGAAAGAGTATAGGCTAGTAAATTTATATGGCTTCCGAAACAAGGTAACTTCAAATACAAATTTGGAAAAGGATAAAAAAGATTACACGTTCTCGAAATTTTTATTAACGTTCAAAACCTTAAAATAAAAAATTGATACAAGCACCATCTCTAGTAAGAACCGCAAACAATAAATGACAAGCTTGCGAGCGTTTTACAAATAACTACGTTATTATTATTGTAGAAATATGTTTGAAAACTTTCTAAAATCGTTACGTGATGGCGCCGCATTTTGTAATGCATTTTATGGAAACTAAATAACTAAATTATTTACTAGAGAGAGCATATAAAATTTTTAATAATACTTGGGCTTTATAATAAAAAAATTGTAACATAAAAATGAACCCGATATTTAATAAACTAAATACGAAAGTAATCACTTCTTTCGAACTTTGGTATCAGAAATAAATATAGCTATAGATAAATTAATACTAAAGTATTTATGTTGTATATGTATACATATAAAATATAAATATGTAATTCTATTCCATTTGGATTATTTTAAATTTAACATTAGAATTTATTAAAATGACTAAAATTAGAATCTACAATATGTCACTACATACTACAATTCATAGTAACAATTTAATGACACATGAATTAGTCATTTAATGAGGACTATTTATGCTAATCTACGTATTGTTCAACATCGATATCCTGATATCGGTGTATTTTGTAACCCCTCGTCACATCAAGTGCCAACTATAGCAAATAAAACACCGTATTTGATCATGCACACGAGCAACGCTTATCTACTTTTTATCACACAAATTAGTCTCAAACTTTATACCTATGATAAACAGTATTAAAAACGCCCGACAGAGATATACAGATCCTTCGTTTCATATATAATAAAATATCATAATCATAAGTTATAACACGTCGAAAAATCAGATGCTTTTATAATATCGCCGCAACAGTTTACAGTTATACACAGGTTTCGCTCTTCAACGGATTCTTTTATATCTTTCCTCCGAGAGTTCCGTTAACCTCTTACGAAGCGTGTACATCTCCGTCTTTCTAATCTTTGTGTTGTTTGAATACAACAAGTGTGTAATTTAAAGAAGAAAAACAAAAAGAAATTAAAAATGGGTTGTGCAACGGCTATCGTTAGATATATTATGTTTGTGTTCAACTTGGTTTTTGCGGTATGTTATATTATGTTATATTTATTATGTTTAGTGTAATAATCCTAATAATAGTAATAATGTACCTAATTGATAATTGGACATTTTTTTTATACAATTGAAAATAAGTTATAATTTTCGTGGAAAAAATATGATAACATTTCATGTAAATTTTGAACTTATTTTAGGTACACACTTTTAAGTATGCATACCTTTTTTTAGCTCGAGATATATCACGCATACTTATCGATAAAACACAATCTTTTATTTTTTAAACAAAAATCCTGGAAAATTAGATTGAGTTGCTCATTTTTATCTGCACAAACATACAATGTATTTATTATCTTGAATTCATAAACTGATAATACTATTGCGCCAATATGACAATCTGAAGTTTTTACTTGTTGAATACATAGTACATATTATTATTCACATGACTGATAATATTGATAATAATGATCAATAATTTCGTGGAGTTTCTATATAATACTTTATTATTTATGAGTTTTGTTTAATTTTAGTTTTGTGTACTTAGTAGGTACTGGTTGCCTAGTAACGAGAAAAATAACATCAATACGCAATTAGAGAGCTACATGATTCCCATTAAATATGAGAATAATATTCGTAGAAAATAATGATTTATGAAATTAGGGCATTAGTCATGTTTTATTTTTTTTGTTAAAAAAAAAACTACTTTTTAGGTTAGATCAACTCAATTAAAATCATATAACTTTCTAAACCATTTTTGTAGGGCACGAGGCAGGCGTTGGAGATAGTTCGGCAATTTTATGATCGAATTGGATCGTGATATTTCTTTTGTCTACATTATACAATGTATACACATAACTATATGTATGTATTTCTAAATGTACAGTGGTGATGTGATCAAACGTTCAGATCAATTTAATGAGAAAAATTCACATTTTCTCTATAGATATATAAAAAAGATTCAGAAAAAATAAAAGTTTCAAATACTGTCCTCATAAAATTAACTTTATCGAACTTAAAGCCAAATAAATTTTATATATGTAGAGAAAATGAATGAATCATCTACTTCATCACATAATCACGTTCATTCTAATCTAAAACATACAGCCACTAGAAAATTAGGCAAAATTTTAATATTATTTTCTAACGCAAAAATATTTTTGCAAATAATGAGGGATAGAAATCTAAAAGAATAGAAACACACGTGGATTCAAGTAGATGGTTTCTCAAGCTGCCTGTACTTTATATGCCGGAAAGCCTCCGAGGCCTGTGGTGGGCTTGCCAAATTATTTAATTTTCTATCGGTAATACGTCTCATAAGTGTTTTACTGGGGAAATATATTATTTTGTCGAAAAAACAAATCTTCTAACTTCTGAAGATTTTTGCGAAAATACCTTTCAACAAAAAATGAAAGGTGGTATCTTCTCCACGTCGCCCCCTAGCTGTTTAACGGCCGTCAACCCCCCAACCAGAATATACTTTCATCAGTGAAGACAATCCTACGCCACTCGACTTGATTTAATAAATTTACTTTTTGCGATACTGGACGGCCTTTTTCATCAAACAAAGCACTAACAATCGACCTGGTAGGTGAAAACCGATCTTTTAAAGACCACAATCTTAAGCAACAATCTTGACCAGCAATTGTTCTTTGATCTCCATTTCCTCTTTTTGAACGTCACTGATCATTTTCAAACCATGCTCATCAGCGTCCTAACTATGCACCGAATTCGTGACATCTTTAACAATTTCAATTTCATTTAAATTCTATTAATTGACGCAAATTTCCAAATATATTGACTCTAAGCGTAGCAACAGAATTAAAAAAAAAACGTTAAACAACCAAATCTACCACAAAAATCGTACAAATTAAAACGTTTGATAATAATTAGAGTAGACAGTTTCACGATATATCGATTATATCACTTTATTAAATTTTATTAAATTATTGTATTTCAGTAGTGGAACATTTCTGCTAAAATTTACCAAAAAAAGTTCACTATTGCTAGATGTTATAGTTTCTCGATCACTGTCGTATTCAAATATGAAGTTATAGTAATGTTCATTTCTAATATTAGGATTCACGTTGATCTTCGCGAAATTGCATAGTGTTCTCGTTCCAGGACTCTTTAACGATGTGCTCTAGAATTCTATACGATGAATGTGCATATTTCGCAAAACATTCCATTTTATCAACAGTGTAGTAATTAGTAATACTAAACTATGTATATTCATTTTACTAAAACCAAAATGTGTACGATACATATGTATCAGCCTATTCCTACTATCTAATAAATGATCTCTAATATTTATTGAGCAGAAATATTGAAAATTTTTCAATATAGGTATCCATACAAAACCAAACCATGTCTTATCTTTCTACCCATTTTAAGCATTTGTTTTCATACTATTTCTTTGTTTTTCGACACAAACGTCGTTATGTTTTAATACCTTACATGTTTGTTTTGCATGTAATTCGTAAATTTCAATTTTATTGATTGTTATAATGAAACTGCTCTATATATGTATAATATTTTATATAATCTAAAGTTTTTTGTATTATTCAAGTAGTTTTAGTTTTTCTGCAAATTATAATTTAGCGTTTCTTAATTTTAAATTTCGTTTTAATTTTTCCATAAAAAAAACTGCAATTATACGTTAGAAAAATATCAAAAATTAGGCAATAGTAAATTAGAGAAAAATATTTCATATCTCTTAATTTAATAGTTACAGTTACCAAGAACGTTTTTGTTTAAAGTTTCCGTCATTTTTATTTATCATTTGCCATAGCGCAATCATTCTACTAAATTTAAATTTAAAATCGTAGAAAAAGAAAACACAAGAAATATGACTAATCAGAGTATGTAATCAGTATTTCCAATGTCAAATGCAAATTTATATGTACGAAACCGTTTTGGACGTTCTGTCGTGTACTCATGCATTATTCACTTTTCTTATCAATATTGGCAAATATTACCAATTTGTTTGCCACACAGATATTTTTCTTTTTTTAGTAGATAGGTATATGCCGACACAAAATAATTTAACAAATGTATGTAAAATACTTTATTTTAATACATCGTACATACAAGATACGTACAGATATTGAAATAGGCGTAATTAATTGTTTTAAACTTTGTCGGTTAAATTTTAATTAGTTTGATGTAATAGCGTGACATAGTACTTTACGTAATGTTTTTTTTTTCTTTCTGGGCTTGTTTAATTAATTATGAGATTCTGTGAGAATATATGTACATATATATGTATTTAGTTATTATTATTTCCTGTAGTTCCTAACACAAGGCATATAAAGCAAAAATGTAAATTGTAAGATGGTTTTTTTTTAAATTTCTTACAAAGCTTAATGTACTTTTTATTACAAGTAACTTTTATAGTATATTTCATCGTTGTAAAAATACATATTGATATATAAGTTTAATATTTAAAGAATATTGTTGAAAGGAAAAATTATAAGATATAATCTAATTACATAATTAAATGTTTTAAATTAAAAAGTAAGTTAATATCTACATTCCTCTAATTACCTTTTATGCATCCAGCCAGCATGAATATTATGTGCATCATTTTCCACTCATGTCTTTTGTATGGACTTATTCGGCAAGCCTTTTTTCTAAATTCTCTTATATTTAATTATTTAAATTGTTTATAGAGATTTGGTTATTAAGATTTTTATGACGATTTCAAACAATATTTAAAAGCATGTTTTTTCAATGAAAAAGTTTTACTAATATTTCCCAGCATGTTTTCCTCTTTGGTTTCATGGATTAAGTTCATAATGTAATTGTCGTGAAGGGAAAAGGTGTCTCTTTTTGAATTTTTACAAACTGTTTTTGATGGGTTTCGTTTGATACGAATTAAAATCATTTGTTACTTAAATTTTCATGCAAAAAGAATATTTTTAGCGAATTCTGGTGATAAAATGGTAGTGTTTTGGGTTTTTTTATGCGGAGTTAATAGTGTTAATATATTTTTTTAGCAATTTAGTATTCGTCAAGTAGCTTCTGTTGTTAATCTAGTTTGTAGACTTTCAGGATCGTCGTCAGTAGTTATTTTTCGCCTTCCGGGTTGGAACCAAGTCCTTGGCGCTGTTTTTTTCTCTGCAAACGTTTCATCCATTATTACAAGAGATATCCTCAGGCTTACTTATTGCTCACAGAAACTGTCAGTAGCAATTGGAATCCCGAGGATGTTCATTGTAAGAGAGGACGAAACGTCGGTAGAGAACAATGCTCTTGATGTTGAAGTACCATGTTTTTATTTTGGTCATTTTAATACTTCGTTTATTAAAATAGTATATTAAAGTACAAGTTGCATAAGACATGATTTTTGCGCACGAGTTCAAGGTTTAGAAAACGAGCCGTAGGCGAGTTTTCTAATGAACGAGTGCGCAAAAAGGTCTTATGAAACGTGTATTTTATACTATTTTTTCTATTCTATTTCGGACATTAAAAGTTCAAAAAGACTTAAAACAAGAGGCATATTTTGTACGAAAATTGTAGAAATTTTTTTTTTTAAGTTGGTAGCATTGATGTTTAACTAGAGCATTTTAAATATTTGAAAATCGGCGGTGTTATATGTCTTTTAAGGTTAAAATTTAGATTGATTTATGCAATGACCAACCTCTAAAAACAAAATTTTGCGTGCGAAAAAGTAATACTTTATGCAACCCAAACGGGTGTCGAAAAGTGCACTTTATAGCACCGAAATAGAAAATAGTATATTAAAAAACGAGTTTCATAAGGCACCATTTTGCCGCACGAGATCAGTTTAGAAAACGAGCCGCTTGCGGCGAGTTTTCTAAAGAGCGAGTGCGGCAAAAGGCCTTATGAAACGAGTTTTTTATACTATTTTTTCTATTTTGCGTTTTTTACATTCATAAATTGCTTAAATTGGAATTATTTAATTTGAAAGTTCAGAGTTTAATTTTTAAATAAAGCATGCAGTTGGTCACATTGATACTTGACATTTTCAAATTTAAATCTTGCTATCCGCGAAGTATATTATATTACATATTATTTATTAATTTTCGTTAACATTACTTGATATTTCATTTAAAAATATAAACATGAGTGACATAGAAACATATATATGTTGTTGAGAATTGTATACAATATACGTTGTTTGTATAAAATACGGATATATATCATATCTGTCAAATGTACATAAATTCTTAAAATCAAATGACAGCAATGATATTTATTTCTGTATTCGAACAACGCCAACATTGAAAAATGAAAAAAAGCGTATCGAAATGAAGCTCATTTCGATACTGTTTTGGGTTTCATAATGAGTTCATTTCGAACGCAAAATAGAAAAATAATATTAAAACATTAATATATTCACATATGTATTAACAACACAAGTATGTATTGAATATGCAAATGTATGTGAGTTAACCGCTCGCTATATGTGGAATCATTTTTAGTTTCACTCTGTAATTTCCCATATTAAACCCCCGCCAAATTATTTGAAATGTGGTTAAAAAATTAGGTTAATTGAAATATTATTTTAACATATCGTCTCATTTATCAATTTCGTCACGGATTTAGGTACATGAATAATTCTACAATATCACATGATCAACACTATGTATATTATACGTGCACGTAATTGCGTAAAGCACTGAAATAGAACTAACAATTAAATTTGTTAGGTTCTCTAATATTCTAGGTGCGTATTTTTAGAAAAGATAGCATTTTGTTGGTCTCTCGTATGGAAATTTCCAAAACTGATAAACGATATTAGTACCTACTGATAAACATTTTTCTCAGTATAATGTAGTGCATGCATACGTAGCATATAGATACATATATCATTTCAAATATTCCCATTTTATATAAATTAACGAACAAAAGTAGTATTAAAAGAGGTGCTGAAAAATTAAAAAATCTATTACATGAGTGATAGAAGAATTAAATTAAAAATGAACAGAAGGATATTATTAATTAATGAAATTTAAAAAAAACAGCTTATGGATATATGCAAAAAATAAACAATCCACTAGCAAAGAGAAAATAAATTAGGATAAAAAACAGTGAAAGGTTTACCTAATAAACATAGAAGACGCTATGCAAACGAGAAACTTAGAAGAAGACTAGAATAACTATTGGAAAGTGAGTTGCGACTTATCTACGGAGATCTTTATAATGATTGCGCCCAATGATTATATAGTCTTTTGTAGTTCCTTGCTTTTTCGCTGTTTGCAAGTGATTCTTCCTTAAAAGCAAAAAAAACTTACTTTTAGATTATTATCCAGCAATACGCATTACGCAGATATGAGTTAAATATGAAAGTACCAGTCACTTGTGATTTGTCATTTGCAATGCGTACTAAATAATTATGGTCGTTTTTTCTGGCTTTACATTTACACAGAAAATTTCTTCTTTTACAAAGCCCTAGTCTAACACCAAATTTCGATACCATAAATTTTGCAATATTAAAAATCTCGACGATGTTTAAGTTTATGTATAATATTCAAGTTACCCTTTACTATCAACATTAATTATTAAATGAAAATAATTATAGTTTTTCAAAACAAATAAAAATAGAAATTAAGTATCTGCACAATTTGCTATTAATGTCTTGTACGTTTCCAAAACTGGCATGTTGTAAAAATTCCCAAGTAACATGCCGTATATTGAAAGCAACATTGATGAAAGAACGTAGTTAATGTTGTATTTTTGAACAATTTAAAAAAACATCTGATACTTACGCATTGCTTAAGTTTGTCAATAATATAACAATATCCTTTTTGAGGACACATTGGCATTATTATTTTGAATAATATGAATTGTATTGGTGTCACGGCCGAAGTAGTCTAGCAAATAGAACAGAATTTTCGCCGTCGTTTTGGCGTCTCATTTCAGGCGCCAAACACTATACAGGCTGATTCATTTTCGGCCCTCACCATGGGGATCTCTCTTATTATTGGAGATAGAGTATAGGTTTAAATTTGGCAAAGTTGTTAAATTTTGTGTTTGTTATAAATCCGTAAAGAAAATAGACCTGTGACAAATGACCTTCGTTATTTAAAAAAAAAACGCGAAAACCCCATTTTCTTCTTTTACCTGTAGCACCGACATTTGGCCTTGTAGAGAAAAAATAAAAACACATCCTTGTGGCCATTTCTAAACCTCTATCCAGTGGTGTACTCTAAATTTTTATACGACGTTTCGTTTCTTTCTGGCCATCATCAACTATCTAATTTCTTATAGGCGCCATATTGGATTTAGACATCTTCTGAAAGTTCTTTTTTCTGATTTCAACCATGTACCACATGCTGACTAAAGTTTTTGACATTAGGTTTTATTTGAAAGAATAAATTATAAGATTAAATAAGGTAGCCATGGAATTTCAATCTGTCAAACATTTCATTTTCAATTATTGTTCATTAATAATACAAAAATGTCATACACTAGCGAAGAGAAACGAGATATGATAAGTATTTTTTATTCTTCGAAACGAAATTCAACAGTAGCGAGTACAAGATAACAAAAACATTAATAAAAATACATAGAAAAGTAAACAATAAACAATTACAGTAAATGTTCAATTATCTGGGCATCTTCGGTAATGCACAATTGGACACGCCTTCTGGCATTTTGTACTGCCCTTTGTATAGTTCTTCTAGGAACTGCATCGAAGGCATTCTGAAGTCTGTCTCGTAATTCTTCAATGTTTTGTGGCGCATCTACTTTATAAATATTATTTTTAACATATCCCCATAAAAAAAAATCTAGCGGACTTAAATCAGGTGATCTCGCAGGCCATTCAACAACGCCCCTATTTCCAATCCAACGGTTTGCAAACTCTTGATTTAAGAAATTTCTAACAACAGCTGCATTGTGTGCTGGTGCGCCATTTTGTTGCCACCATAAATATTGTAATTGATTTAATGGGATATTGTCGTCAAGATAGTCAGATACGTATGTACGTAAAATGTTTAAATATCTTTCTCCATTTAAATGTTCTTCATACATAACTGGTCCTAAGAGACGATTTGCCAAAATACCCATCCAAACGTTTATTCCGAAACGATGTTGTGGCCTTCTAGCACTGTTTTGTCGGGGATTTTGTACTGCCCAATAATGCTCCGTATTTCTGTTGAACATTCCAGAATTTGTAAATTTTGTTTCATCTGAGCAGATGATTTTGCTTAAAAAATTTTCGTCATTTTCTATCCTTCCCATTAACCAATTACAATATTCTAGCCTTCTCAAATTATCTCCAGGCAGTAAAGAGTGACTAACATGGATCCTGTATGGTTTAAACCTACTTTTATGTAAAGTTCTCCAAACTCTGGACTGGTACAAATTTAATTCTGACGCTACTTCGCGTGTAGAAATTGATGGATTATTATTTATCTATAAAAATACAAGATTAACAAGAAATTTGAAAACACGCTTTTAATTTACCATTTGTAAAATATCTTGTCGATTTTCATTTAAATTCCTGTTGTCTTGCCCATTACGCGGCTTAGTAAACGATCCATTCTCGACCAAATTTCTGTCGAGATCTAGAAAAATGGTACGATGAGGCTGTTGTCGTTCTGGATATAATTGTAGATATCTTGTACTCGCTACTGTTGAATTTCGGTTCGAAGAATAAAAAATACTTATCATATCTCGTTTCTCTTCGTTAGTGTATGACATTTTTGTATTATTAATGAACAATAAATGAAATGTTTGACAGATTGAAATTCCATGGCTACTTTATTTAATCTTATAATTTATTCTTTCAAATAAAACTTAATGTCAAAAACTTTAGTCAGCATGTGGTACATGGTTGAAATCAGAAAAAAAACTCTTTCTGAAGATGTCTAAATCCAATATGGCGCCTATAAGAAATTAGATAGTTGATGATGGCCAGAAAGAAACAAAACGTCGTATAAAAATTTAGAGTACACCACTGGCTAGAGGTTTAGGAATAGCTGCAAGGATGTGTTTTTATTTTTTCTCTACAAGGCCAAATGTCGGTGCTACAGGTAAAAGAAGAAAATGGGGTTTTCGCGTTTTTTTTTAAAAAACGAAGATCATTTGTCACAGGTCTATTTTCTTTACGGATTTATAACAAACACAAAATTTAACAACTTTGCCAAATTTAAACCTATACTCTATCACCAATAATAAGCGAGATCCCCATGGTGAGAGCCGAAAATGAATCAGCCTGTATACCTTCCCTCCAGTTCCTAGTACATATTTAAATAACAAATGTCAGTGTTACTATTGTAACTATTTTAGGGAAATATCATCTTTTTCCTAGACATTCACTTCGAAATTTTTTAGTCACTTAAATAATTTTTACTCCAACATCTTATCGATTTTGTTTTACTACAAATACATATATTAAAACATACAATTTCCACGATCAAGTTAATTTATTTGGCACGCGCAGATTTCCACAATTATAGCTTAATTTAATTCTTCTTATGATAGTTTGCTGACTTTTCCTCGTATTATAATCATAATATTATATTTCGTTTAATTCGTTTTTAAAATGCGTTACATTAAAAATATTTTGCTCAATAAAATACTACCTATGTACTTGCTTTAATTAAGTTCTAATTAAAAAAATTGGAAAGGTTTTTTGGCGGGGAGAGGCGGATTATATGAAAATTTTGTACACCTGCCTTGTGTTAGTATGTCCAAAACTGAAAAGGAAATAAACCTATTATAGGATGATGTCATTTACACAATAATTTTCGCGCTAATTTGTATGGATGACTAATATATTTTATGTCGTAATTCATAGTCCATATACATACACGTATCTCTGAATAATTTTATTTCTAGAAATATTTGTTACTCTACCAATCGGCGCCGCTTACATTCTTTTGTATATTTCTAATTAATAACCGGATTCTATTAACTATATGTACAAAATATATAATTTAAGTTCGTATTCTTTATATTTAATTATTAATCAGTGATGTATTTATATTGACTATTATGTACTAAAATATATAGATGAAAATGTATATATTGCTAGCAACTCAACCTAATATATTTTAAGCATAAATACCTACAGGAAGATATAAGTATATGTAGTTCCTTTTCACCAGCATAAGAGAACTTTGTATCCGATCTTCTTATTTTTATATCAGACAAAATGAATTCAAAATAAATAGATTTGTCAAATAATGCTTCCTTCTACAACAACATTTGCCTTAATATTAATGCATAGTAAAAAAAGATTACTTTTCAACCTATTGTTGGTTTTTATTTTGCTTAGAAATTTGTAATTTTAAGATTTTTTAGTAAAACTCTGAAATGGAAACTTCGGACGAACATTTGCTATTTTCAAAAAAAAATTCATGTATGAATTCTTGTAGCTTTTGATTTCTCAGAGCGGTGGAATGGGGTGCTAGACTGTTATCCAAAATCTTAGGTTATCGTTAAGGCATTAAACTAATTTGCTTCAGTAATACGTACATGCAGAGTCTTATGGCTTATTAGTCTTATTACTATGTCTTTATTCTTTTTTTGGACAGGCTTAATTAACGATACATTTACTATAATACATTTTTCTAGCTTCTAGTATGAGAACGTAAGAAATCCATGATTCGCTTTATATAATTTTTTTTCTTTATATAAGAGAATATATTACTATTACACCTAATCCGAATTTTATTTGTTGATTTTAGTATTTTAAAACTACATGCTTTTTTAAAGATGTTCTAAAGAAGTTTTTTATGAAACGTTTTCAATCCATATAATAAGATTCGATAGATTTCAAGTAAAATTGGATACAGTTGCAATGCATTTGAAGTCCAAACTCAGTATAAAGTGCTAACATTTTTTTGGAAAGCATTAGCAGTATATTATATTCTCAGAAACGGCCCAAAAAGTAGACGTAAATTTAAATGTATGGAAGACTGTGGCTTATTATGTAAAAGTTATTTGAAAAAATCCATACCAAAATATAGTTTTAAATCCTGGATACCCTATTATTGATACGTCGCCAATGTTGTGATGCGTTTTGCTTGTGTAAAGTGTCTGTTAGGGCTTCAAATATAATACTTTTTGCTGATGATAACAACTTAGTTGTCGAAGATCAAAGGTTATATTGTAGTAAGAAATTTTTTAATTTACTTTTGATAAGACATCACGGAAGCACTGTTGTGAATGAAATTTTGGAATTTCAAAAAGTAGCTCTTTGTGTCGTATGTATACATATACACATGTACATACATTAAGACATTAAATTTTGGCAAATACATTCACCCCCTCCACTAATAATGCATATCAACTTATGTACATACTATATTTAGTTCGAAGCTTATCTTTACAACTCCCGGGTTGATAACAAATTTTTCAGCCAAACCCATACAAGACACGTATGTGTACGTATACGCAAATAATAACATAAGTAAATATATATGTATACAACACTACATATATTATACAATATGCGCAGTGAAAATTATCTCTCTCTACACATGTACGTTGTTTAAAGAGACATCTGACCGTTACTTTCTCATCATTTTTAACGATCGCTATATTTGTTAAACATGTAGCATGAAGGGAAAATATTTGTGTGATGATATTTTTGAAATGATAACGTTTGACGGAACAATTTCTATTGGGAATATTTTGCGTTCCCCTCAATTTTCATAATTCTGCGTATTGTAGATATTTGTACGGATGTAAATTGAAGTTGAAAACATTCAAGTATGTACATCAGTAGGTATATCAAAAGAAGTATTTTTAAAATAAGCAGTTGAAATATGATAAAAATAAAATATAGTAAACAAAAGGTTTAAAAATTTATTTTCAATTTATTATCAAGTTGGAAATTTATATTTACACATTAATAATAAGAAATAGCGCGTAGAGTCATGTGAGCTTACCGATTAATCCGAAACAAGGTTATAGTTTTACGTGAGGTCACCATTAATGAAAAAATTGCGATGGCGTGTTATTTATTGTCTACAGAATGTCTTATTATTGTGAGAATAATTCAGAAAAGGAGTAACATTTAAATTCAGTTCTGTTTCTGTAACTGTTCGTTACAATTTCTAATGATTATGAACGCCCTTTAATGTAAACATATAAAATCTTGTTAACAAAAAATAAAGGAAAATTATTGCATTATGGTTGTTGAACACAGTCAACTTGAACAATAAATAACCTTCGCAACAAGTATGAATTTCTAAATTTCGCCATCCATTATATGCTGTTTTTAATGGGCGTAATCTGCAAATATATGTAATATATACACTCCCAAACCAAGGAGAGAAACTCTAGCAAGTTCTACCATACAAAAACAATAGCATATGAACAAATATATTTAATATTGAGCTTTTGTAAAATAATAAGAATAATGACTTGTAACATTAATTATTATGTACTAGAGCCGATGCTAGAAGAGAAAACCTAAAGCAGTTTCAAGCGTTCTTATTATATTTTATAGTTTCTGCCAATGTCACAAGAAATAAATCTCGTCATGTAACAGTTTGCAAAATCTTTTGAAAGGTAGAACGCAATAAATAAGTCTAAACTTTGTGACTAAATGCACTGTTTGTATGTATAAAGAAACTTGGTCAATAATGTCTCTGTAAAATTTTGTTGTCTCAAATTACACTAGTAATTTAATGGACTATAATATATGTATGTATTCCTATCTACATTGGACCTGAATTAAATACATTTAATAATCATCTTCATGAAGAGGGTACCAAAAAAAGTTCGTTATTTATAGTAAACTAACTACATAATTAAATAATAAAATTTAAAAGCATTGTTAACATTGTTGGCACTACAGTACCTAAGATGCTATTAAACTTGGAAATCAACGTCACGCTATAAAATTAATATTGGTCAATTAGTACAATTTTAATGACAGTTATAGATAGTTTTCCGAAAATCACGTTAATTGAATAATGGCATGCTTCAAATATATATATTAAAAGTATCTATGATAACGAAATCTGACATACTCTGTTTTTCTCTTTTACAGTTAGGAGGCTTAGGACTTCTTATTCTTGGTGTTCTTTATAAGCTAGAGGTAAATGAAATAACGAACATTGTTCCCGACCAGTTGGAAGTTGCGCCAACGCTCTTGATTATTGTCGGATGCATAGTTTTTGTTATATCGTTCTTTGGATGCTGCGGAGCGGTCAGGGAAAGCACATGTATGCTCACAACTGTAAGTTTACTTAAAATCATGTCAGTGAAAAATTAACGAATGGTTTTTCTATATATTTTAGTATGCTGTCATCTTACTAGCGATATTCTTGCTACAAGTAGCTGTTGGTGTTTACGCTTTCCTACAAATTAAGGATACAGACAGTCTTAGGCAAGAAATCAAAAACGGCATGACCACTACTTTCAATAATTATGAAAAAGATGTTCTTGCCAGAGAAACTGTCGATACTATTCAAAGAAGCGTAAGGATCTTTTGCCCCATACTAAAATACAGATAGTCCACGATAATATTTGGAAGAATTACTCAATATGATCTTGGAAAATCAAAATCAAAAATATGTACTTTTTTAACTTTCATTTATTGTAAACGTAAAATGGAACGACATTTTAGGCACCATAAATTCTGGTAAAATAGTATACCTATTACCTACTAGTTTTAAATTGAGTATTAGCACTAATAATATTTAATATCCTGGCGACAGATAGGAAGGGATGGAGAGCAGTAATTAAATGAATATCAAAGTAAAGTAATGGACTGTATCAAATATGATATTGTATTATTTACTTACCCTCTACACTTAACGGTAGAAGAAGGATGGATTATATATATAATATTTAATAATTAATTCATTATTTCTTCAGCTTAACTTTATTCAGAGCGTTCTTTTTTTGCAAAAAATTAAATCATTTCGTTGCTAAAAAACTACAGAGTTTTTCAAGAAGTCACTCCTTACCCTTCCTACTTAACTCTATGTCCCATTGCAAATACAGAGATACGCCGTATATATTTTTTATATATGTATTTCCACTAAGTGCTTCTAAAAGTTCCTCAAGTTCTGGAAATTTCTTTAGAAGTTCTGCATTGGGGCGGGGGGAATTGGAGGAGCGGAATGTGGTTTTGCATTATTTTTTGCACTATTGGTCTTATACAATTTTCCAGATTGATTTCTAACGAGTGCAATTGCAATTTCCCGGACGAACAAAAATTGAATAATATTCTGCATAAATTATGATAGGTAGTTTTCCAAAATTAACCCATCTGAATCCAAAGATACAGTAGTGATTACCTTACCAACAGAGGTAAATTAATGAGCGAAGGTCTTTCTTCGTCATTTCTTAAAATTATTTTTTCTTTACGGGTTAAAGTAACCAGAACTTTGCTATTTCTTTTCTAGTCCCAATAACCGAGATACAAAACGCCCAGTGATCTTGGACAATATGATGAACCGTGTACCAATACCTATTATGTACTAACGTTTGTTGCAGTATTTGGTCATCCGCTATAGATATTATAGTCTAGTGATATTTTGCCAACTTTAAATCAATCGGCCCAACGATAAACAGTACTTCTCGATAAAAATACTCCATCTTTAAACATCCGCGTAACAAAATGAAGGCTCGTCTGTAACCGAAAATATATTTGTCATTTGCCGTATATTATTCAGCAAGATCGCTCAGAACTTCCCTTTCCCAGTGTATGTTCCTTCTAGTTTTCTTCTTTCTGATCCTACTTCATATACTTTTTTCATCATATCATTTCCTCACTTTAGAGCTCTGTATTTAGTTTCTTTGTCTTGTGGTCCAACCACTGTTAATATCTACGTGACTACTGTTCAACAGGATTTTACAAAGCTTAGCTAAAAAGTCTATTGACGGATTTAAGTTGAAAAAATAAATTAATTCTAAATGTATTAATATCTGATTACACTTTATTAATTTCAATAATACAACTTCTTAACAATCAAAAAATATGAAGTCATATTGATGTATGGCATGGTTAATTAAATTAAATCTTTTATATGGCACGCTTCATATACGAGGGATAATGTTAATCACAATTTTATTGATAAAAATATTATTATAGTATTATAACAAGACTCGTTATCATTTCACAAGGAAGTCTCCCTTAGGCCACCGATCTGGAAACTTTCTGATAGTCCCTGGAAAACTCTGGGTTGGCTACGTATCCTCTTCTGAACAGCCTGTACAACATAATCATTTGAAAGGAATCACAAACAACAAAACATACAAACAAAAATCTGGCACAAATTTGGGAATTATCTTTTTTACTTTCAAGTGTTTTTACGGCAGTATGAGAATCAGTTGTTCTTTATCACCTGTTTAACGTGTTGAATAACATCGGACTATAAATTTTAAGTGGTTTTTTAATCATCAGAAATGAATTATATATTTTTATTATAATTTCAAATCTGCTAATATTTTTATCAGTAAGAACAAATTTCCAATTTATATTACTGCTACAGCCTCTTCTTGGAGAATATAAAACTTTGAAACTTAACAGGAATTGAATAAAATCTTTGCTCTTTTAAATCACCCAACAAGAGGTCAACACTAATTAATTCGAAAGCATGTCTTTTAAAATGTATGAACCCACTTCGACTGGTTCTCCGCCTGCGCGTCGTAAACATTTATATAGGATGTTATACCTGTGCAATTTTTCTACTTCTTTGCTTATCGATCTTATTAGTGCTCAGCATCGAGTAAACTGTTATAATGCTTAAAACGTGATTGACAATGGTAAATGCTGTCTTTTCGGATTGGATTTTCGGCTCCACATGAGAAACGTTATGTACTAAAAACAAACGGCGATCCGATTTGTGATTGGCTTTCCAAAAGTATCCCAATCCATCCAAAATCGTTTATGGTGATTTTTCTATGTAGGCCGGTATTAGGAAATCGTAAACTGGGCGCTGTTCTGCAATAAAAGCAGTTAGAAATAAAAGAACTACTCGAGAAATCCATAACTTTACTAGGCAATAACAACACTTGTGTCGCCCAAAACTAAACACAATTAATTTCTATTTGGAAATCACTCGAAAATATTTACTTAGTTGACATCAGCATTCACAAAGAACAGAACGTCGTAAATTCGAAACTCCAATGATTCTAGTTATTTTCTTTAATTTAATTTTACGATATAGGATTTTGGAACCATGTTCATAAGATCTTTCTTGTTTGACAAAGCTACTATTTAAGTGGCTACTTTCTAGAAATGCACTATAATATATATATAGAAGTCAATGGAATGAAATTGCTTATTTTAAATTCTTTTTAAAACTTTTGATTTGTTTCACAAAAAAATTTTATTTCTGTACCTGACTTCATGTTAAGCGATTTTGTTTTGTTGCTATAGTCATAGTTATGAATATTATCTATCTTATCTAAATGCATTTTTGTTGTTTAGCACTATTGCTGCGGATTGAACAGCCCATCAGATATTAGATTTGCAAATCTGTCATATCCAATGACATGTTGTAAACCAGAAGACCTTCAGAATTATATTTGTAATACACCATCCTTCCAGAGCGGTTGCTTCGAGAAATTATTTGACACTATTATAAGTCTTGTGAAAATAATTGGTATCGTTGCTATCAGTATCGCCGTTACAGAGGTAATTATTATTTTTTATATTTTTGCCTAATATCTAAGAAAAGCAAATAACATTTTTTAATTTATTATTACGTTTGCACTCTCTGCATTAAAAAAAACACATTTACATCCTTTAAAATCGCACTTCATTCAACTGTAAGTTGTTATACCTGGTCGAAAGCAAGTATTTAAGTTAGACCACTAGCTAACACTTCATATAACATAACATCCTCACTATTACAATCATAATAGTTATTATTTTCTGCTGAAAATCACAACTTAGTTGTTGAAATGCGCATATTGCAAAACTCTTAACTACAACAATTTATATTATATTGAATCTGTAGTTTAAAATCTACTTATTTATTGTACATAGTATCACTTATTATGAGGCCATTTTCAAGGAAAGGCACAAAAACAGATCACGAAAAAGTAGTTGTGGAAAACCTTAAATAATTTACATAAAATCAAGAGAAAGAAATATCTGGATCACTGAGAAACAATAAAAATTATAAGTGTATGTGGCCGAAACCAAAATCATTGATTCATTGTACAGCTCAACGATCCTTTCAACAATAATTTAAGATTATAAACTTTGCTTTAAATCCTTTCTCGAAATTATTAAAATATTTTTGAAGTGTTTTTACACTTATTGCGTAGTCGAAAACTTTAGAGTAACAAAGAATTATTTAGGATAACATTGAATAGAAATCCGTCATTAATCGATTCAGCATCGTAATTTTTACTGTGCCTATTACCAATCCAATTCACATCTATAATTTAAATGTATATTTAGATTAATTCCAAAATAATATCAAGGTTATAAGTTAGACTTTATGTTCATGCAGATAATTATGTATTTAATAAATTAAATATTTATCTTTTTTCCAGATACTGGGTTCAATAGCTGCCCTCTGTTTATCCAGTTCAATAAAGAACCAATACAGAAGAGGAGCGTACGCATAACGTTCAGTATTTGAAGTTTTAATGTAAGAAGATAAATTGTTTTTAATATTATGCAAAAACAAAAAAAAACAACAACCACATGTTAATAACTAAGATTATTTAAGCTTTTTGTATGTACCTATATTTAAATGTTAATAATTAATTAATAAAGTAATTTGTTCTAAGTATTTTGTCTATTATCTTATTTGATAACTATAATTATTAGTATGTATTTTGTGGCTTACAAATATTGAAATTTTACATTTTAAAATGACAAATATCTCTGTAAATTTTCACATTTTAATTATTGGAAATTATTATTATAATTTATGTTAATAACAATACAACAATATACATATTTATTAATCTTAAATAGGATAAAGTCTGCTGACGTAAAAAAATGGCAACATCGGATAGATTTTTCCAAACAAAACAAAGTGTCATAACCTTTCTTTATATTCTATTTATTTATTAAGTGTTTTGATTGTAATTTTTGTGTAAAGTTCCTTTAATCGCTTAGATCAAAATTATTTTGAAAATGGTGAATACTGAATAGCAAAAATGCAAATATTTTACATTTCCTAAAGACAAATCTGAAAAGTGGATTGCAGCTATTGGCAGATAACCAATAACATTGGAAAGCAACTCGTATACAAATATTACATAATTTACCTCAACATTATAGTAGATATTTTTCATACTTTAACAATGCCTTGAATAATTCGGGTAGAATCCTCATAATTAATTTTTTGAATATTTGATACGTGATTCATAACCATTTTCTCCGTCGTTACATTACGGTCGTGAATAAAATTAAAATTAATTGGCATTGAGTACTTGCTATTAGTTATTGAAAACGAAATCAGAGAGAATACTAAATTGCTTAATAAAAGAAATGTTTTGAAATGTCGCCTACTTGCAAAGTAAGGTTATGTGTTTTTGTTTTGTTTGGAAAAAGCAATGTGTTTCGTAGTGATGGGTTGCTACGAAGCAAACTGCTATTTTGAAACTGCTAACTATCGTTACCAGTTTGTAGCAGCTAACGAATATGAAAAGAAACTGCTACTTTTTGTAGCAGTTTTCCGATGTAAATATTTCTGACGTAGCAGCTCTAACGGAAAGTAATATTAAGCTAGCAATATTTTTTATGCAGCAGATTATCTATTCGTCGAGTGCATAACATGTACCATAGAGTTGTAGCAGTGTTAAAAAGAATTCCGTACTGCCATAATACCAAATAATACATAGGTACCTCTAACTTAGTATTGTATATAATGTACATATTACAATTAGTATAATTTTGTAGTAGATACTTCGGTACTTGTAATAAAATCAATGGTGTTATGACTGTTAAATATATTATTAATAGGTACCAAACTTTAGTAGCGTTTTTTTTCATAAATTCTGTTTCACTGCGCACTCCTCTTGTTTTCTAAATGCCGTAAATTTCTTTTTTTAACTTTTAATGACTGAAGGAAAGGTACAAAGAAAATATAAGGGCTGAACTAAAAAGTTTATATAAAAATATTATTTACAGACATAAGACAATGAATAAAATATAATGATCAAGAAAAAAAAGTACATATAAAATATAAACCATAAATATAAAACAATTCTAATAAAAATACAATTATACATAACTAACATTGCAATGGTTTCACATGCTTCGTGTTTGCATTTAGAAACAGTATTTGCTGTACCGTTTTTGCTTTAAGCCTGTTTCTTCTGGCCACTAATATTGTACCTGCTCTTGAAAATACTCTTTCACAAGGTACCGATGTCCCTACCACACTAAGTTTTTCCTTAGCTACCTCTGAAACAAACGGGAAAGAATATTGTTGTTGCCACCAAACTAAAGGATTTTCCGTTCGCGGTAGTAAAGGTTCCTCTAAATATCTTTGCACTTCTACTATTGCTTTTGATTCTACGGATATGACGGATTGAAATACTTTTGACTTAATATTTTGATCCAAATGTTTAAACAGCAAACACTTTTCTTCACTTGCATCTTTGGCATTTAGACTTTTCTCAGAAGCTTCTGTTACCTTGTTTTTTATTTTGGCAGCAACTAAGTTTATCACTATTTTTTTCACTTTTTCAAAAGTACTTTCATCAGAAAATGCAAAATTCTTAAACCTGGGATCTAATAATGTAGACGTAATCAAAGTGCTACTCTGTTCTAAAGTAGCAAATCTTATATCAATTCCGCTTCCAATTTCTTGTAATAATGAATATTCAATTTGTGAAAATTGTTTCTGTTTTAGTTCGTTATATACGGTTTTTAAACCATTGGCTATAACGATAACCAGCGATCCAGTCAGATATTCTTCGCCACTTACTATTTTAGTAGCATCCTCCATAGGTTCCAATATTTGAACAATTTCTTTAATTAACTCCCAATCTGTTGATGTTAGAATTGGCAAATCTTTATCTATTAATGCTACAGTTGTTCTTACTACTTCTCTTCTTCTCTCTCTACTGGCTCTTTATTTGCCTGTTTTTGTATATCTAAAAGTTTTGCATTAGATTGTGGGCTTCTTTTAAAATGACCCAGTCACCCAGTGGCGGCTCTTGATGACGTACAATGTGCGCTGCTGCACGGATGAGACTACTTCGAACTATTTCGGAAGATTTCGGTACGGTTACTTGCTTCTCTGTATATATGAAAGCTTAAACGAAGCAGTCTCATCCGTGCAGCAGCGCACATCGTACGTTATCAAGAGCCGCCACTGAAATGACCAACGATTGTTTTCACCTTTTCGACTAATTCATTAACTAATCTAAGTGATTTAGTTACGATAAGATTTAATGTATGAGCAAAACAGCCAAAATGCTTAAGTTGCAATTCTTCTGACAGTGCTTTTTTAATATTTGCTGCAATATCTGACACACTTAATATGATTTTTCTGTTAATTCCCCACTCTAAAAGTATACTTCTAATTTGTGTTGCCAAATTTTGACTAGTGTGGGAGGTATTTGAAACTCTACAATCTAACAGTACTGATTTCATTTCGAAGTTTTCAGATATAAAGTGAGCGGTCGCAGCTAAATAATTATCATTATTAATGGAAGTCCAACAGTCTGTGGTAATTGTTAAGGCTTTTACATTATTTACCATATTTTGGATCTGGTGATAAGTTTCTTCATAAAGTGCTGGAAGAAATGTAGTGCTAATAGCTTTTCTGGTGGGCAATGTATATGATGGATTTAATAAATTAATTCGTTTCTTAAAACCTTTATCTTCCACAATACTAAATGGTTGCAAATCTAGAGTGAACAGTTCTAATAACTGGTCATCAATTTTTTTCTTAGCCCTAATATTCATTTTCCGCGGAAGCAAGTAGTCAGTAATGTTTTCTTGGTACTTACTTTGTTGATTTTCAACTAACGCTTCAGCCAGGTCTATTTATTGTAGTTCTTGCTGATGTAGATGCTTGAAGCTCGGCTTCATTTAAAATAGTAGATCTTTTAGTACCAAGATTCTGTAGATTTATAAGTGGATGTTTTCTTTTTAGGTGAGTTTTCAAATTTGTAACAGAAGATTTGTATGAAAGCAGTTGTTTGCATATATTACAAACGGCTTTCTCATTTTCAATTTTAAAGAAATTCCATATTTCAGAAGTTTTCCTTTTTTCTGTTTTAGAAGCCATCTGTGTGCATATAAACTGATATGTTAGGAACTCAATTTCATAATATTTTCTCGTATACTTACATTTAAAGTGCAATTGATACTATCGCTTAATATACTTAATATATGCATTTTCTTCAAACACTGACAAGCACTATAACTTAAACTTTCAGATTGTAGTTTATTCTAATGTTGAAGTTTGCCTGTAAGTGATAACTAAAATACTCTAATTTTTGGCTAGCCTGGTTATTTACATGAATTTTTCTGCTGGTAATACAAAAATCGATTTGTAATAAACTGATGACTGATGTTACAAATACAAATGTATAATCAAAAGTGTCGCAAATGCAAAAATTAACCGCTTTGTTTATTGTTAAAGTTTAGAAAACATTTTATTATAAGAGGCAGGTAGTGTTTATCCACTCAAAGAAGTAATTGATACATTTCACAATACTTTTCTTTTAGAAATTTGGTTTGCAGAACAATAGACGATACTTTTTATACTTTCGTTATAGGAATAGAACATATGCCAGGATAGTAACGAATAAAGAACGATTGTCCCGAAACATTCAACAAAATCAATTAGGTACTCTAAACGAAATATAATGCATATCTTCTTTATTGCTATTTACTACAGTAATCCTTTCATACAGAAATCGCTTACCGGCAAGTATATGCATACTGGTGCATGTACACCCATACATTTTTTTCAAAATTCGTAGAACTATTTATAAACTATCGATTCAGAAACTTCTTTCACGTATTAGTAATAAAAATGGATGGTTTATTTTAATACTAAGTCAAATACCAGAATTTAATTGCATTTGTATTGATTATAGCAAAACCAAATAACAATCAATAATGAAAAAGACAGAAAATGTTGTAACGTTTATTAGTTATTATGTAAGACAATAAGATATTAAAAAATAGCCGTATTTAATGAAAAATGCTTTATTTAAAGTATATAGTACGTATGTTGCTATATAGGAGAAACTGCTACAAAAAGTAGCAGTTTTTTTAAACTGCTAACGAAAAGTAGCAGTAGCAGTTTGTAGCTGCTAATGAAAAATAGCAGTTTTACACATCACTAGTGTTTCGTCTTTGTGACGACACGCTAATCGAGTCAATTCCATTCCAGCGTTAATATTAGTCGCGGATGCGAAGCATGGAAGGAGAATCAACAACGCCAACCCAGCTAGCACTAGTACCATCCCATGATAAATGATTTCCAACGGACGAACGTAGTTATAACAGTAGTAGTAGTTATAACGTAGTTAGTATAGAACTTGTACTAACGCGTCTCCACTATAAGTTGAAAAACTTTCAACTTGATGGTTTTATTCTATGAGTTTTGTGCTCCATATTTCTTCAACACAAATGACAACTGTCAAAAATATCGAAATTTTTTTCCCACTAAAATTATCAGATCTTCGGATATTCTTTCAATGGAGACTGTGGTTAAATACAAATTTAAAAAAAGGTATATAACCCCTTACCACAATTATTAGTCGTATCCTAAATACGTATTTCGACAACTAAGTTGTCATCATCAGTAGGTAAAAACTACTAATTAAAGTATAATAGTTGTGCGGAAGCGTTTCTCTTGTTTTAACTGTGCCCCATGTGCGACTTTTAATTAGTAGTTTTTACCTACTGATGATGACAACTTAGTTGTCGAAATACGTATTTAGGATACGACTAATAATTGTGGTAAGGGGTTATATACCTTTTTTTAAAGATCTTCGGATATTAAATACCTAATACCACTAAATGGTTTACCATTTATCTTGTAATCAAGAACTTTACTGCTTAAAAAATATACTAATTACTTTAATTTAAATATTGACATAACTACACATACGACTCCTCTATCATGTGCTGTTATTATAGCGTATTCATTTATTGAATCGATTCTGCCTTTATTTGATGTAAATCCATATCAAATGATAAAAACACACACAATGTTGTATTAGATTTACACTTTATTTATAAAGTGTAAATCTAATACAACATTGTGTGTGTTTTTATCATTCGTATTCATTTACTTCACTTTGTATTTTTACTCTAACATTGTTTTCTGCATTTGTTCCACTTGTTTATATTTTGTTTGTGAATAGCTTAAGTTTGGAATACATTACGCTTTTCCTATAAAATCATTTAACAAAATAAATAAAATTAAACTTTCTATAGAGTACTATAGACTAACGGTGAACTATGAACTTGCGTGCACATATCCACGGTCCACGAAACATATGAAGTGTTGGTTTACCAATGATTTTATACTAAAATGGGGTTGTAAATTAATGCTAAATTTGTTTAATATACTAGTTAGATTATCTATTTAGAGGAAATTCACAAATAAAAATTGAACAAAATGAATTAATAGATAATAATACCTCACGAAAATAATCCTTGCAGCTGCAAATTTTGCAAGATGAACTTTTTGCTGTATTAGTAGGTATATCGTTGGTTCTCCTTTGGCTTTTAGTGCAGTTTTAAGTCTAGGCAATTTTTGCACGATTGTATAAGTTAGTATTCGAGGTAACATTTATAGAAATTACGAAGGATACTAAAAGTTATTTACCTATTTGTGACTTAAATCTATGATTTTTCTTTGCATAGAAAAACTTAATTTTTGGAAAGTGCGAGAAACATACTGCTAAGCTAGAATTAAACAAAAACCATTAAGTAACCTTATATTTTGTATATTTTCAACACAAGCATAACAAGTCAAATTTGGGAAATTCTTGTTATATACTTTTTTTATATACGTAGATATAACTCGAAACATCACCACATTAACCTTAAAAATGTTATCTTAATTATAAATTTCTTATATACGCTCAATTAGTAAAGATGTTACGGATGCATCTTGTATAGTATTTACATTAATAATTTTAATATATTGAAGTAATTAACTTTTCTCTAATAAATTACTCAATTTTACAATTCCTAATTGAATACATTTGGTATAAATTTATTTAAGTAAAAACCAAATAAAATATCTAAATAACATTTCCAATTTTCAATATAAAAGGAACGCTTGGCCACAGAATTACAAAGTTCTTTGAAAATAACAAATTTATTGATGACTGTAAACAGGTTATGGGCATATCGGTCAGACAAGAAAATCCCACCACATAACAATCGCCCATGTCTCAATACCTGTCGACGTATTATAATTATTGGCTAGGATCTGCTACAAGTATATTTTTCATATTTTTTTTGTGCCTAATCTACTGTCCAGTTATTTTGCAAGAGTATCTTTCCTACTTGCAGTAGCACCCCAAGTACGATCACTGTCTGTCTGTACTATCAATATTTCAGCTTGTTCAAGTTCCTTCTCATTGTTCTTAATGACATAAAATAATATAATAAGGAATAATTTAATTAATCGATTGGCTTCCAAGATTTATAAAAATATAAAAAATCTTAAAATTTTATTTGAAGTTGACACGATCATTGCCACGATGGCGTCGAATGGAGGTATATCTTGGGTATACCTTTATAGTTTTGTGTATAGCGTATCGGGTTTACTATGTTTACAAGTGTTTTCGAAGCTAGTTCGGGGTTTTATTTTATATTGATTTTAATTTCTTCATCAAGAAACATCTTTTTCTAAAGCTCTACTTCATCTGCGTACACAAACATATAAGAATATTGTAATAATAAAGCTTTCTGAGAACCAATTATTTAACTCGAGCTGTTGAATAACATGATACGAAATCCAATTGTTTTGAATTTGAAGAATTCTTTAGCACAAATCGCTAAAAAACTTATATACTGTTTCATGCTATTGCATATTATTTATTGATCTCCGACACATCATGAGCAATTTTAAAATTGAAAAGTACTTAAAATTTTTTTTTAATCTTTATTTTTACATATTACATGCACCATTTTATTTACATATTTGTTTCTTAACGTTATAATTAAATTATATGAATATACTTTATCGAAAGGCACTGTAATATTGATGTAACTTGAGTCATATCAAGCAAATATAAAGAAGTCGCACTCATTTAAACTTAATTTGGCCATTCCTAATAGAATTTGCGCATAATATGAATGATTTTTCTTTAGCACTGTGTTATCTTCTTCCGATAATGTCATATAATTATATCATATAATATATGAATCATATAATTATATGATATCATATAATTATATGAATCGATGCAATTTACAGCACTTTTATTTTTTCCACTGTATGGACATTTTATTTCTAATAATTTTTTCGGTGTATTATTTTCATGATAATGCCTTCTGAAGAATATACGAACCATGGGGAATGTTTAGAAAGACAAATCTGTCCTAAAACAGTAGCGAAAATATAAAATAAGGTAAAGATGAAAATACAATACAGTTTTACATACGATAGAACCTAATAAACAAACAAGTATACCTCCAACACTAGTTTAAAAATTTGAATAATTGAATTGATTCGGCATTTACTAGATGAAGATCCATAATTAAGAATAGAAATAAAACTACGGTTTTAATCTTCACTTTTACACTGACATAACTATACATAATTCATCAACACATCCCATACAACACAAATTAGCGAGTTTCCATAGTTCTTTACATAGATTAATTAATTATCCACTATCTAAAGAAAATTATGAAAAAGAATTAAATTTAGTCAAACAAATAGCTATCAATAACGGCTACACAGATACTTTAATTGAAAATATGCTGACAAAAAAACTTTTCAAAAAAGCAATCTCTATGGTATACCCTGCGATAAAGGATAAAGAAAATTCAAAATTTAGATTACTTACGTACATTGGGACACCTAATAAGCATATTTCAAGTTATTTAAAAAAACTTAATATTAACGCAGTTTTTAAAACTAATAATAAGTTATCCAAACATATCAAAAACAATAAAGATAAAACAGACAAAAATAAGAAATCCGGAGTCTATAAGTTAATGTGTGGATGCGGTAAGATATATGTCGGTCAAACAGGAAGATCGTTGAAAAACGCATTGCCGAACATTGTTCTTCGTTTAAAAATAAAAAACAAGATTCTACTTTTGCGAATCATCTATTAGAAGAAAACCACCCTTTCGATAAAGATTTTAAAATTCTGCATTTAGAAAATAAAGGCAAGAAATTAAATTTACTGGTAAGTATAGAAATAAATAAATTAAAACAGTCACAAATTTTATTAAATGATAAATTAGATTTAAATAACTCGCCTTTATTAAATTTATTTACTTAAAATCTGTTTAGACAATAATACAAATGTATATGTAGTTTATTAAACAAATTTATGCGTAAACACGTTTAGTACCTCATAATATACAGTTAGGGCCGACCAGATGCACATTTTTCAATACCGACAATACTTGTACAGATTTCTGTAAAAATATTTTAAATACCATCTTTTTGATTTTATAGATATATTTTTTATTTTTTATTTAGTTTGTAACGTACTGTTTAGAAGTAAACACCTGAGGAAGCCACTGTGCTGGCGAAACAATTGTCGTTTTACGAATAAAGAGTAAAAGTGAAGATTAAAACCGTAGTTTTATTTCTATTCTTTAAAAATTTACCGCATGGTGGCGTGTCACTTCATGTAAATTCCCAATAAATTTTCAGAAAAGAGTAAACTACGAACAGTTTAAATGGCTAATAAGCGACATCTACACTAATATTATACGTACCATATACGCAATATGAAATAGTTTTCTATAAAGTGGTATTTATCTTTTTCTCTTCTCTTATAAAGTTTCTAATGCAAATGAATTTTGGTTGCATTTAATGAAGCGGTGATGACGCGCGTATTCAAGTTTTTTTAAAAATGTCACGTATCGTTATCTTCAAATTTCATGAGTGTAAAGTAGACTTCATTTCAAGTAACAAAAACGCAAACTTGTATATCCATTTTTATTTGTTTCAACGTTATATATCTATGAATGTGATTTTCAGATCATGAAAAAAAATGTAATCCTAAAGTCAATCCAAACTGATTTTATTTAAAAAAAGTTATACGATTTAATTACAGGCTTGTGGATTGTTAACGTCGCATAATAAAATGTTATCCTAAAATAAATAAACACGTGTCGTAGTGCATACAGTAATGTCTTGGAGATCTACAAAAAAGAGTACCTACTGGAAATTGATTTATAATAAAGAAGGTTCTTACTTATTTCGTAAGTACTGACCCATGAATATCATACAATAAACAAATGTTCAGATGACTGTTAACGTTGCACTTTTTAATAAAGGATTACATTACGTTTCAGTTCATACAACAGCTTATTAGTGAGTGGACACGTTTTCTTTATTCAAAATGCCTTACCGATTTTCTGCTAAGAATATGCGGAGATGCATATTAAGGATATTAAGACAATCACTGCTTCATTTTAATTTCTGCAGAACAGTTCTCTGGACAGATGAATCTACGTTCACGAGAAGTGGTGTTACAAATCTGAGAAACCTGCATAGGTGGTCATCAGAAAATCCCAAAGCTATACGCCCATCTAAATTTCAACATTAATTTTCTATTAACGTTTGGGCGGCCCTAATCGATGACTTGCTGATTGGTCCTGTCGTTCTTCTTGGGAGGTTAAATGCGGACAATTGCCTTCAATTTCTTATTGACGAACTGCCAGGTCTTTTAGATATCCCACTGAATGTTCGATGAGACTATGGTTTCACATGGATGGGGCACCACCTCATTTCGAAATTGCTGTCCGAAATTGAGTTAACATCAATTATGAAAGATGGATTGGGCGAGGTGGTCCTGTTGCATGGCCACCTAAACCACCCGATCTTAATCCCCTTGGCTTTTATTTATGGGGGTACATGAAAAATAAATACTTCTTCTGTTGGCTTACGGGCACAAGCCTGCATTCAACAAGGAGGTGAAAATTTCGAAAATATCATTAATTGAACTTTTTTAAATAAAATCAGTTTTTATTGACTTTGGGATTACATTTTTTTTCATGATCTCATAGATTTGTAACTTTGAAACAAATAAAAATGGATATACAAGTTTTGCGTTTTTGTTACTTGAAATGAAGTCTACTTTACACTCCTAAAATTTGAACATAATGATACGGGACACTTGTATATTAGCAGTAAGTAGTCAAAGTGTTGAGGTTGCCAGCTTGAAAATGTAAAAGTTATTCAAATGTCAATGTACAAAAAAGGTTTTAAATATATCCTTAATATGCACGTATAACGCTTTTGTTTAATTATGAAACAGACATGTAAATAATTTACATATCTGTAACTGTATACTTGGACAATACCTCGTATTTTCAGCATTTACTTCTGCTTAAGACATATGTTTCTGCCATCTATAGGCGTCGTCAGTTAGCTAATGAAGCAATGTATACAAATGATACAAATCTTTATAAATAGATCTGTATTGATACAGATCTATTTATAAAGATTTGTATCATTTGTATACATTGCTTCATTAGCTAACTGACGACGCCTATAGATGGCAGAAACATATGTCTTAAGCAGAAGTAAATGCTGAAAATACGAGGTATTGTCCAAGTATACAGTTACAGATATGTAAATTATTTACATGTCTGTTTCCTAATTAAACAAATGTCAATGGTTGCGTAAAAAGAACATAGAAAAATAGCAAATTTCACGTCATCTTACGATTTTATTAAATTAAAATTATAATTAATATGTAAAAGTGATGTTTAAGTTATACTTTTTAAGTTATTATCAGTAGGATGATGACAACTTAGTTGCCGAAACACGTATTTAGGATACGATTATTAATTGTGGTAAGGGGTTTTATACTTTTTTTTTGAACGTATATTGTGGTAGAGTACAAGATATATTAGTGTCATTCATATTTATACTTTTATTATTTTTAAAATATCAATGTGACCAACAGCATACTTTATACAAAAATAAAACTCTAAAAAGTGGAAAATTAAAAAAAGTATAAAAAACTCTTCATAAAGCTTTTTGTCACATTCATTTTTTATAAAAACTCGCCGCCGTTGCGACTCGATTTCTAAACATGAACTCGTGCGACAAAATGGTGCCTCATGAAATTTGTGTTTAAATATAGTATTTTACCCTGATCACAATCTATATGTAATATGACGGGTAATTTATAAGAGAAAACTATGAAACGTTTATCGAAGATATTAAAAAAAAAAGTACCTACATTTTTATCGGCTTATTTAACTAATGTATACGTATTTATTAATCGAATTTAGAGTATTTATTACTTTCGAGAACTAGTGATGATTAATATGTATATCTCTAAATAAAAATTAAAAAGCGTGGAGATAGTCATTTGCACTTCATTACGATATTATCGAAATGTCGTATTGTATTAATTGTGTTTTATCAAATTTATTTGATTAATCAAAGTTATCTATTAAATGAGTTATAAAGGTGATGTCTTTAGTTTCTACGAGGTCGAGTTAAGAAATATTTTCATTCTTCATATCTAGTTGTATTTGTCTAAAATTAATATCCCTCGCGCAGATTCATTTGATTTTGTGTAAAATGTAGAGCGAATCACATAAGCCAATTCACATCATTTAACAACCACTCCTTTAATATTTTGTTCTAAGTATGTACGTACCTAATAGGTTATCTCTCTTTCTCTCTCTCTGTATACATATATATATATATATATATATATATATATATATATATATATATCAATTTTTATTATATTTGTAATTAACGAGTTGCGCGTTATTATCTTATCTACCCGTAAAGATTATTTAAAAACTAAAGCATCGTATTTCTGGTCATAATCAATACTTAATTTCCTTCAAGTGGTATCTTGTTAGACGCAAATAGGCATATATTCGCAAAAATGGGGTGTATTACTAGTTTTTCAAGATTTATATTATTTGCCTTCAACATAGTATGTTTTGTAAGTATTCCTCTTCAGCTAATTTCGTGATTTTATTACTTTATTTTCTCTACAGCTAGTGGGCTTAGCGATGTTGGTACTCGGAATTGTTTACCAACTTAATTTCGCCGATTTTCTCGAGAATATGGAAGAATTAAACAACATAGTGAGTTTAACACCTATTCTACTGATCGTGATAGGAGCTATAGTTTTCGTAATAGCGTTCTTCGGATGCTGTGGTGCAGTGCGTAAGAGTTCCTGCATGTTGATGACGGTAAGATAACGTTCAAACAATTAGAAAATAATAATACAATCCTACTCTATTTGAACAGATTTCAATTTTAAAATGTACACATATTTTTTTTTAATAGCTTGTTATTAAAAGGTTAACAAAACAGTATATCCAATCTAGAGTTTTTTGACCATAGTAGGTATACATCTGATTCATGTTTTTGTAAAGTAACAATCATACTGTGTGTGTAGTGATGACCCTGGAAAGATGTTTTGTATACATTGCAAATAATATTTTCCGCGAATGTTCCACTATTGTTTACTTGAAAATTTGAAAAGTATATTTAACAGATTTGGATACTAAGACTGTCTTGCATACTTTTTTCTGAAGTTAGAAATTCTGTTGAATCATACCACTTTGATAGTACTTATTACTAGGTAAAGTAAAGAAATCGACTTGCTCTTTATATTAGTGGCAATAACACTGTCATAAACAGAAATTATTGCAGCTGCTTTCAATAGTTTTGCAAATATTGCTATAATAAACAATTTATTGCTCTTATCGATAAATATGCAAGATTTATTTATTAAGGAGTGGATTCATTTTAATAGCATTTGATAATGTTTTATCCAGGTTACTTTAAATACAATCGATATTGTTAAACTGATCTAGAAATACAATAGCGAATATTTTCATCGTCGTATGTGTTTACTTCCTGCAAATGTTATTTATCTATTTTAGTTTTAGTTGTTTTTCGTGTTTATATTCCTTTCATTTCTTAGTAAAAAAACAAAAACTAAACTACCATAAAAATAAAAAGAAATGCAACATACTGCTTTTCATAGAAAAGCCTTTCCCTTTAGTTTTTTACCGCTACCCCCCTATAATAATTACTTTATTTATTTTAATTTCAAAAATTTACAACTACATAATAATATAATAAATAGTATGGGGCAAACACATGATTGGAATATAAGTTAACACACTTTTTGCTTTCGAAAAAACAAACCTTCAACATTCTCAAAATTTTTGAATGTTGTATATCATTTATCTCTCCGTTGAAAGCACAGACAGCTTCATTCTCAGAAATATAATATTCCAGGCAACGTATTTTACAGATGCCACAATGAAAAGAAATCGTTGTATAGAGAGTGAATGAAGAATAATTAAATTCAATTACAAAACAAAATATATTTTATTTTGGCAACCTAATAATAGTTTCTGCGAAAAAGTATATATACGTAAACAATGGATTATGAATCATATTCAAATGACGTTAACATAATCTAATCACTATTAAAGATTTATTACTACGAATTGTATTGTATTGATAAAAACATAATGTCGAAAAATAATCTAGAATGTATATCTCGATATTCCTTAATTATTACGGCATTCCTTTGAAATCGGTATGTATAATACTTCCATATTCAGTTTAAATGCATGATTTATAAGAGTTGCTCTTCTTATTTTGTTGTCCATGGGTCCTATTCGTTTAGTAAAATTTTCCACATAGACTCGGCTCTATTTCTCGAATAACACGTTGAATATTTTCTATGAAGTCATTGATTGTTGCTGGCTTGTTGGCGTACACATTCCTCTTTACATAACCCCCGAGGAAAAAGTCGGGGGGGGGTGGTAAGTCACATGATCTTGCAGGCCAATTGATGACAGAATTCTGAGAGATAACACTGAAAATTGAGTATGCAACAGAATTATGGTCTTACGTGCACACACGTTACACTATCCTGCTGAAACCGCACGCTGTTCAAATCCAAGTCATCAATTTGATGAAAAAAGAAATTATTTAACATGTCACGACAGCGTTCCCCATTTACTGTTACCATCATTATCAAACAATCATTCAAAAAATATGGTCCAATCACACCACCACTCCAAAATGTGCATCAAACAGTGCTTCTCTAAGCATGCACAAAATACGCATGCTATTTACGAAAGAGTATTTCGTAAATAGCATGTGTATTTTCTTCACCCAAAATTCGACAATTTTATTTATCGACTCTTCCATCAAGCTTTATTGCTTCGAGAAATTTTGTTACAAAGATCAGAATCATCTTGTTTCTTACCTAACACCCAATTCAGAAATGTACGACGTTGCAAATGATCTATACTGACAGTGACAGTGTATACGTGGACGCCGTGTAAAGTTGTGTCCGATTCTATGCATTAGCTTTATTGTGCCCTATGTTCAACACTTTGATTAGTGTTTTTACCTACTGATTATGACAATTTAGTTGTCGAAATACGTATTTACGATACGATTATTAATTGTGGTAAGGGGTTTTATACCTTTTTTGAGTAGTTATTTCAATATTTCGTTTAACTTTTTCAATAAGCTAAACTCTTGCATGTAAAATATATTATAGCCAGTAATTCTATGAAATCTGAAAATCTAATCAATCTATTGTAATAATTCTTTCTTGTTTACAGTACGCCATAATATTGATAATAATTCTGGTATTACAAGTCGCATTCGTCATTTATGTCTTAGTGCAAGCCCGCGAAGATTCTGGACTTAAAGACAACCTTTATAAGGCCCTTGACAGCCTTTTCCAAAATACCGATGCCGTAGCTCTCGAAACTGTCGATTTTATTCAAACTCATGTAAGTATTACATTTGCAAATATATAGGACGGCTCTGGTGGTCTAGTCACTAGGTGACCAGACTCCAAGTCCGAAGATACGGATCCGAATTCTTGATCACATTAAAGATTGCTGGAGTGTTTGGCTCTAAACAGGGTGTGGGTATGTAACAGGCTTGCCCTTTTAGATACCCATAGGTTTTTAAGGCTTTATGGGTCGGTATCTGTTATTAATAAATGTGTGGATAGATATCTTATTAAATTATAAAACGTAAAATTTAATTAATTAATTAATGCTTTCCAAATACAACATTTTTCGAAATCTTGCTAATAATTTAAACCAATTTGGAGAGGTATTTGAGCTTTTGTTAAAATTATAAATAAATTTTACTATGAAATTTTTTCGTCACAAGCAGGCGCGGCTCGTGATGACGTATTTTGGTTTTCAGTACAATGATACGAGTGCCTCGTGTTTTTTCGGTGTTTACTAAGCAAACGTTACAGTTAGTACACGAGAATACACGAAGCACTCGGATCATTGTACTGCACACTCAAATACGTCATCACGAGCCGCGCCTGGTCACAAGCGCTATTCACAGTTTCGATTTTTTAAAACAACGCAAAAAATATTTATGTAATTGTAGTATTTCTTCCCAAAAAAGGTCGGAATGCCTTCATTTATTATGTGTTCAAAAAATATTCCTGAAAAGCTATTACATTTATAAATTATTTTAATGGATATATTATTATGACTGATGAATACAATTAAATTTTTACAGTTCTATCACTCTATTTGCTTTAATTTTTTTGGTTTTTGTGAATATACTTTTATTTATATAAATAAATGAAAACCTATCCTACTTGAGATAACACTTAATTTCGTATAAAATACTTTTAAGAGTCCTTGAATTTAGTGTAATTAATTATAAATTCAATTAATCTGTAGAAAGTGACAGTGAGTCATTAAATTAAAAAACTCGAATATAAATGAAAGCTTACTCGATGACATTTTATTAGATATTATATAATTATTTTGAATTAGAAAATCATAACTATATTTTGGAAGGCAATAATATTTTTTTATGTACATATTTACACTGTTTGCAGTACCTAATGTTTACAAAGACGAGATCGATTAATAGTAAATATTTTCTGTCGATGAAAATTTCATTTATTATTTGTTATTGTGCGCAGTCTTGCTAGAATTATAACAAATTAATATTATAATATCTGTTGAGAAAGGAATATTTCTCCGTACAGTTTAGTGCGTCTCACAGTACTAAACTACAAACTCTTAAACGAAGAAGGTGAATTCAGACAGTCAAAGAGATTTAAACCATAAAATCTCTCCCAAGCAGATTCGGTTTGAGTCCCATCAATGCCTTAACAGACTAGTTTGAAATAAGTTACGTTGCATAAGTAACTGCTAGTCAATAAGTCTCTACAAAGAATTTTCATTAGTAGTTTGTTTTTTCAGTTAACTACCTCCTACACCAAATATTTATTATCCGCATTAAGGAAAAATTGTTAAATTAGTTATTAAAAAATGTCGAGATCTGTACTCTTTTCAGTCATTTATATCTGTTGAGAAAATATTAGGATTCTTCCGAACAAATGAAAAGATAGTGCTACACACAGAGAAAGACATATATCTGTCTATAACCGTCTCAAGGATCATCCATGCAGAAAATTTATTTCCCGACCATTTTACGCCCGCTCATAATTTACTGCAAATCAGATTAGAATTTTGTCAAATTGTATTAAATAAGAAAAATGAAGTATTCCATGTTCCTGAAAAAGACATTATTTACAGACGAGGCAACTTTTACAAGGCGCGGAATCATTAATTGGAGAAATATGCTTTGGAAAATCCACGCCTACCTAGAGAAAGACATTTCCAACATGAGTTTCCGATAAATATTTGGTGCGGTATTATAGTGACTTAATGAAGAACAATATTATTTGCATTTTTTACAAAACTATTTAGATGGCATACCTCTGAACGTAAGACAAAGTATGTGGTTCATGCAAGATGGTGCCCCACCACACTTTTACATTTATTGTTCGAAATCATTTGAATCAGCGTTTTCCGCATCGATGGATTGGCCGTGGTTGTGAATTTCCTTGCCCACCTCGTAACGCAGATATTAACCGATAGATTTTTATCTGTGGGGTCACACAAAGCCTGATAAAATCAATACATAGGAAATAAATTAACAAAAAATTCAAGAAGCCGCTATTGTTATTATAAATTCTGAAAATATATTTCCGGATGTGAGACGTCATTTGATAAAAATTCCAAGAAAATGTATTGAAGTTATTGGACACTTTCCACATTTACTAATGTACATTAAATCATTTTGTTAATATAGAATAAACTGCGTTGTGTTTTCATAATTTTCTATTTCAGCACACTATATCTTTTTAACCTGAAACATTTTACTTAGGCAAACTATTTTCAAAATAACTAGTCTTGTGTCTGCTATCTCCAAATGCTGTATGGCCCATAAGTTAAGGGCCCTGTATATAGTAAATTAAAGAAATGGTTACCTACAGACAGGAAGAAGAGGAAGGCTTGACTCATCAGGCCTGTTGAGTTAATTATACATACCTATCCTTTGATGCAATAAGTAGTCAGATGTTTGCAGATACTAGTGTTCTTAAGAAATAAATTTTTGATAGAAGATTTTGGTTTTTATATAAAAGATGATATTTGCTGTAGGTACCTGCAACTAATCTAGTCGTTTCATTTAATGGGGCATTTCCTTGTCTCACATGTTTTGATGTGTACCACATTGAATCAATACATCTGCCCTAAACTCCAGAAGAATATTGTCTTCTGCGAAAATTTTGTTATTTGCCTTTAAACAAATTTCCTAAAATGTGGGTTAAATTTAGCGTACCTTGAAAATATGTAGTTCATGCATTTAAATTTATTTCAAAAGTTATAAATTCATACTAAAAGATCTGTATGACATTTGGTAAAAAATATACGCATAATTCAATATAAATTTTTATGAATTAATATGAAATTGAATAAAAACTTTTATCACCCATTAATTAACTAACACCGTCTTTCAATTTTCAGTTGGAATGTTGCGGATTTTTATATGCTCCTACAACAGGTATTCGTGAAAGTTGTTGCAGTTCCATTGTAAATGATGTTTGTATTCCATTCACCCAAGGATGCTGGATGGTGTTCTATGAGTTCATTACGGACAGCATGCAGATCCTAGGAATAGTAGCTGCTTGTTTAGCTGGAGTTGAAGTACGAAGTTGAAATATTGATAGTAGATAGCTTTTATGTTAACGGCATTTTTTTTTCAGTTGTTGGGGGCTATTATGGCTATATGCATAGCAAATTCGGCCAGGAGAAGCCAAAAATATGCATAAGTTGAATTATTGTATTCTAAAGTGTGTTTACACAAAACAAATATATGTAAAATACAATCCGCATGGAGCCAATAAATCATAAAATTAGTACAAACAAGGAGGAGAAAGTTTAATTTATCTCCAATCATTTCGTTAACGTTGCACATTTATTATGTGACGTGTCAGTAAAAATATCATAAATTGACGGAGCGTCAAGACGGATAGCTTCTCCGCTTGTTTTATATTGCACATATATTTGTAAATTATAAACAATAATAATAATAATAATAATAATAACATATATCCATGTACATATATATATACATACATATATAAATAAGATCAAGAAATTAATTTATACGAATAAAATATTATTTTGTATTTATTGCAATAATAAATATTATTTATTTATAGATTTATATTCTATTTTACCGAAAGAATGATCAAGAATAGAGATATGTGATTTTGATCGACTTCATTGTCGATAATGTATTTAGTCACAATACGTAATACATATATAGTAGGAGTATATAAGATTTTATCTTTCAAATCGTTTCTTATAAATACTTATTGTACAATAGAAACACTCAAAAATAATTACTTTATTTTTTTCTTTTAGTCCATGTCAACGAAAAGATACCGAAATAATATTCTAATATTTTTAATAAAGATGCCCATTTGAGAGCAAACGCAGTGGATGGGGATTTGGTGGCACGCGCACGTATTATATTTTATATACACATATGTTTCCGATATGTGTCCAATCTCAAGCTGACTGCGATATAGTACAGTTATTTCGTGTAAAGTAAAAAATAATAAATCAATAATATTGAAAGCTATAACGAGACTGTTCTACTACGAAGCAGAGAAATCAATAAGTGGATTTCCGTATTTACACAAAAGACAAAGTTTGTGAAATAGCGTTCTCGTGTACAACGAAATATAACTGCCAAAGGCATGTGAACAGTGCAAAGCATCTGCGGAAAAAAATGGTGACGTATTTGTGTTCGAGTTATGTATAGACGTTTAAAACGGTAAGTATTCCAGCACGTTTTATAATTTATAACTTCATTTATTATTTACTAATATTAATTTATAAGTTATAAAAGAATTATTACTTATTAATTTTTGTGCTTCTCCTTAGACCAACTTTGCCAATTCGTTTTGCATACATATGTATTTGCAAACCATAGTTGCGACTAAAATAAAACCAATATAATTGTGATCCTATATTTTGTGCCATATTGCTCTCACAGAACACAGCCTTTGGATGTTGCAATTCATGAAGCCACTTAGCATTTACTATTCCCAGGAGGCGAAAAAATGCCTTCGACTTCATCTCGGAAGAGGAGTAGCACAAGAAGACATAGCAGGATTATTTGCTGAAGCGTTTTATAAAGCTGCTACTATGAAAACCGCCATGAATGGTTTTAAATCTACTGGAATGTGGCCTATAAATCGGGATGTCTTTTCCGAAAGTGATTTTATTGTCATATCAGTAACGGATATTGAAAGTCCCTGGTATCGATGTTGAAAATTATGTTATGGATGCAGATGTGCAACAAGGACGGTCACACCGACATGATACACTTCTGCAAATGCCTGGGGAAAAAATTTAATTAAATCCAAACTTTGAGTCAAATAACATTATTTCCTCTTACGCCAACGATAGAAAAACAAAATTAGCAGCAACACTTTAAGACATTCTACCGTCACCAAAATCTAATGTGACGAAACGGTCATTAAAAAAACGAGGGAAGATAGAAGTAATAACCAGAGAGTGGACTCGAGCGATTGATGATTCATAGCCCATACGCGACAGCCTTGTATTCGCAATAGGTTTGTTTCAGTAAGCAGTTTCGAACAATTTTATATATATATATATACCGGGTTATCCAGAAAGATGTTACCACTTATATGGAACTACCTAATTTTTAATTTAATTTTTTTTTTTTTTAGTTTGAAGACAAAATATGGCCACCCGACTTACTTTGGAAGAGTAGTAAGGAAGGTAGCGTCTTGGATGGAAGTGTTTGGGTCACCCTCAGTAGTAAGACAAAAATTTCAGAAATGGTTTGAGAAAGAACCTCCAAGCCGTTTAACTATCCGTCGAGTTCATGAAAAATTTGTGCGCACAGGGTCTGTTACTAATGACTGTAAAGGAAACAGTGGACGTCCCAGAACTATTCGAACGGAAAATAACATCATAAATGTACAAGGTCGAATAATTAACAGTCCAAGAAAATCAAGTACGAGATTAGCATTGGAAAGCGGAATCTCGCGGACAAGTGTTCTGAGAATTCTTCACCTCGATCTGGGAATGAAGCCGTATCACATTCAAATGATTCAGGCCCTTTCTGATGCCGATAAAATGCTCGTGTTCGAGCTGCAGAAGTGATACTAGAAATAACGAACATAGACCCTAATGTTGTGTTCTACATGTCGGATGAAGCCACATTTCATATCAGTGGCAACGTCATTAAGCACAATTGCAGCATTTGGAATACAGATAATCCTCATGAACTAAGAGAGCACACTCGCTCCACACCGAAAGTTAACGTATGGTGTGGCATATCGAAGTTTGGAGTGCTTGGTCCATATTTTTTTAACGCCCAGACTGTAACGGGAGATGCTTACCTGGATATGCTGCAGAATTTTGTTGTAGACAATCTTCCCCTCCGTATCTTAACATCTGGTTACTTTCAGCAAGACGGTGCACCACCACATTATTCCTTAGCGGTTCGACATTACCTAGATCAAACATTTGGTAGACGTTGGATTGGAAGAGGTGGACCTTTGTCTTGGCCAGCACGGTCGCCAGACTAGACCCCTTGCGATTTCTGGCTATGGGGAATGTTGAAAGATCGCGTGTATGCTACAAAGCCTACTGACATGAATGACCTGAAAGAGCGCATAATAACAGTAGTCCGCTCTATACCTATGGAAATGTGTGAACGAGCTATGACCTCTATGGTGCAAAGACTTCACTCATGCATTGAAAATCAAGGAGTACAGATCGAAGGAGTGCATTAGGTCTATTTTGACTTGTGTACATAATGTGTTACTTAATAAGTTACTAAAATAAAAGTTTTTCACATATAAGTGGTAACATCTTTTTGGACAATCCTGTATAGTAAATTCAATCAGTCGGCGATTAAAGGTCTGGTTTACTTCAAAATATATATATTTAAAACAACCCTACATGTTTCGGCAATGATGCCTTTATCAAGGATATAAAATATAAATGACAGAATATTACGTATTATTAAGTATTCTGTCATTTATATTTTATATCCTTGATAAAGGCATCATTGCCGAAACATGTAGGGTTGTTTTAAATATATATACTTTGAAGTAAACCAGACCTTTAATCGCCGACTGATTGAATTTACCATATCATACCAAGGTCACGAAAATATTATATTTATATATATATATATCGTCGTTGGCACTGCAATATCTGCTATGTGCATTTTAGGTGATTTTAAGTTATATATGTTGTTGCAATAATTGCTATGTGCCCGACAGTTGGCAATTAATGCTATGTGCTCAGCTTTCACAGACATCAAATCAAGTCTATATGTAATATCTGCTATGCGTTTGATGATCACAAAATTACCTGCTATGTGCTAATTGCGACACATAGCACATATTGTCCATTAACAATGGCATAACTCCACGCACAGAAAACAGAGTTTCGCACATAGCAGATATACCATAACCTCAAAATCATGAGAAAAGTTTGTTGTGTTGTGTTCGATGTCAGTGAACTATTTTATTAATATCGACGAGTGTTTAATTAATTGTTCGAACAATGTCTTCGCGATCTGCTTTAGTTTTACAATTAGCTTTGGAAAAAGAGACGATAACCAGCATAAAGAGTAATACTATTGATGAAGGTAAGTTGTAGTTTTTTCTAACTGAAATAATATTGTGCAAATTCAATTTTTAGAACGTAACAAAAGTGAAATCTCAAAAAAAACATCCTACTTACTGTTGGATAATCAGAAATTATGTAGCGAAACTTTACAAAACGGAGATTCTAATGGTTCCTTCGATTCGGACGATCAACCTTTGAGTACTTTAGCTAGAAACACTTGCCACCAAAATAAAGGTGCTTCACTACTTATACTTCCTAATTTAATTATTACTGAAAATAATATGAATTTTAGACACTGGTTCTCTAATTCTTGATGTTATCAACGATTTACCTAACTCTACAAAACACGTAGAAAATGAAAAAGAAGAATGCTTATTTGAAATACCAACTGATCATCCTTTTGAGCTTCCCTTACATATCTTAACTGAACTAGAAATTCCAAATATAATGTCGCAAAGTGGGGAAAGCCCACCCCAAGAAGATAATTTTTTGGCAATGGAGGAACAGGTTTTGATTTTACCAGCAGCTAAAAGTGCAAATAATACAAATCAAGCAAATAATGTAACTGACAATAATACGGATAACTACCCTACAGAAATCAATGAAGAGAATGGAATTATAACGAGTAATGACACAAAAAGATCCAGAAAGGCGCAAAGAGATGACTCTAAAAACAAACGATTAAAGGAAGAACAATACATGGGTTACACTCGTTTAAAATGTGTGAAAATAGAATACAATAAAAACCGTGAAGAAATAAAAATGAAAGACAGATGTTTACACGTGATATCTCAGAAGAAAACTAACAGAACCTTGCTTTGTGGTCTAATATTGGACTCAACTCGTGAAAAAATATTTCATTATTTCTGGAACTTGCCAAGTTGGAGTGCAAGAGCAGCTTATTTAAAAGGTTTAGTAACTACAAAAGACCCAGAACGCAGAAGAAAAAACCGCAGCAATATACAGAATCGTAAAAAACAGTCGCACGATATTGTTCTTCCTACAGAGAATGGCGACAAGATTTTGGTATGTAGAACAATGCTACTTAATACCTTAGCCCTTGGAAGAAATACATTTGAGCGATGGACCACAAAGAATATTATCCAAAGTGAGCAATTAACACATCTTGAAAGAAATGAAGATAGCATATCTTCGGCTAAAAGTACCAGTAGTGCACTTAAGAAACAGGAACTTCGACAATGGCTTCAAGATTTGCCCAAAGTTCTAAGCCACTATTGTCGCAGTTCTTCTAAGAAAAAATACGTAGAATCAGTTTTTAGATCAACTCTGCACATTTACAAAACGTATCAAGATTTTTGTAAAGAAAGAAAAACGTCGTATGTATCTCGCACTTTATTCCGGAAAGTACTGAAAGCAGAAAACATTGCTATTCATCAACCAAGAAAAGATCAATGCGACCTTTGTTGCTCATGGAAGACCGGCAATGTTTCCGAAGTTACCTACAAAACACACATACAGAAAAAAAATGCAGCTGAACAAGCTAAGAGAGAAGCAAAGGAATCTGCAAATGATGAGAAGTTGGTCATAACTATGGATTTGCAAAGTGTTTTATTGGCACCAAAGCTAGAAGCCTCTGCAATTTATTACAAACAAAAATTATAAATCCACAACTTTACTGTTTATTCACTCAATGATAAAAAGGTACACTTGTATGTTTGGCATCAATGTAACGGTGGAGTCACCGCCAATGAATTTACTAGTTGTATAGTACACTACATACAGACAACTCAAAAAGAGTACAAGTATAAGCACATTGTTTTGATATCCGACGGATGCGGGTATCAAAACAGAAATAGGGTTCTAGCAAGTGCACTGTTAAGACTTTCACAGAATTTAGGCATTACAATTGAGCAGCTAATATTGGAACGTGGTCATACAATGATGGAGGCCGATTCTGTTCATTCTTCATTAGAGGCACATTTTAAACCTCCCATTTATGCACCAAGTGACTGACTACGTTACTCGTATGCGGCAAGCGAGAGATCATCGTCCATATCATGTAAATAACTTAGACTATACTTTTTTCTTAAATTATGAAAACGTGCCAAACAATTTAAAAAGTATTAAACCAGAAAAAAATGCAAAGGTGACAGATATAGGTACGCGGACTGCTCTATTTGCCGACGGGAGAATACAAATTTAAATTAAATCATGGCGATGAATGGCAAGAGTTTAATAAAATAAATACTCGCACGAGGCCTCATATATCAAGTACTGCTATGTTAACTCCACTTCAGTTACATTCAAACCAACTGAAATTAAAGAAAAGTAAATACGAACACTTACAAGCATTAAAAGAAGTAATGGAAAGGGATTACCATGCATTTTATGACGCTCTGCCCCATTATTAATAGCTAAGAAAAGAAATGAAAATACCCTATACCCACTAACATAGTTTCCTTTATTTTGCTCTTTTGACATTTAAGTTGTTTTTGAAGTTCAATAAAATAATATAAGTATTGCAGTGTTTTATGAGTGTTATTCTATGACTTTTCAAATTACCCGATAAATTTGTAACATCTGCCATGTGATCAAAAATGCCAATCAAAATATGCTATATGCAACTATATCGCTAAAACACTAGTTTGTGGACTAATTTGTTAATAATGTCTTTCAATTGTTAAAGTAAAGTACTTCTATGTAAACAAAACATGTAACTCCTTAAAAATGATTGCAATCGGTGTAACTTGTTTACTGAGGCACACATTTTTTTATTTTCTGAATATCTTGTCATTTTCACATAGCAGATATTGCGGTGCCAACGACGATATATATATTATATACCTACATATGCAGTTAACATGTATCTGTCAATGCACAACAGAGCGAATGTAATAAACGGTTTGGTAACCGGCAGCAATTACTGCTGAAACAAAAGTAATGCTGACAAGCGAATCGCATATTAATTTTAAATTTTAAATAAAAATAATTTACAAAGTACAAAACTGAAAACTATGTATTTTCTGTGAAACATCGAAAGTCTAAAACATTACTATGAGCAACTAAAATTTGTTGAAGGTGTTTCTATGTTAAATTAGTTCTTTTAGATGTTTAAACGTCTTTAACAATAGAAAATGTCCGCCCCACATCACAACTGATGATCGGTGCGTGATTAAAAAGTTGCAAAAGTGCACCATACTTTGAGTGTATTGATTTTTCAATTGGCTCTGTGCAAAATTGATATAATATATTCAAATCTGGATTTCTGCTAAATATGGCATAAACTTTTTGCAAAATTAAAACATTGACGATTCATATATCGAAGGTTCCACAATCTTAGATGCAAACTGCAATGTTTGTTTGTGATGAATTGTATTCAGCATCCTCAGAAGGTTGGATTCGATACAACGACTGCGGAAAGTGAGCCTGAGAGTTGACCCTGAAGATGACAACCCACAATTTATTTGTGAAATCTGTTCTTAAAATTTTAAATTCATTTATATATTAAAATAATAAACTTCTCGTTTCGTAATGTTTTGTGTTGATCCCTAATTTGTTGTAGGTGCGGGATAAAATACGGTAAATTGCATATACAGGGTGTCCCAACTGACGCGGTTTCTTTGATAATTTGTTTATTTTACAGTATAGAGAAAAAAGTTTCAAATAAAAGTTGTCCATATTTAAACGGCGCATTGCTAGAAAATATTTTCAAATATACAGGGTGTCCCAGTTATAGAAAAAGCGTATGTAACTTTATTATTTTAAATGGATCACCCTATATATTATATTTTTTTTAGATTCTACATGATATTTTAAGTAACTTTTATTAAGACCTACCTATACCTATGTGCTTTTGTTTTCGAGAAAATAAATATTTTATCAAAAATTTTGCAATTGCAGCGCTCTCGTTAATGAGCTGTAGGATCAAAACTAAAAAAGGTAGAAAATTTTGGTTTACGCAAATTGATACGTCTTGAATTGCTTTACTATTTCCAATATTAACATGTACGGATCCTTTTGTTGACATACAGTTACTGGCGCCAACATTTGGAAACATTTAAATGCCATTAACTCTGTTTTTTTAAATAGGACACCCTATATCTGTTTACAGGGTTGGATGTAAAATTAAATCCTCTTTCTTTTGATATAAGAATGTACCCATTTATCTTCAACCGTTTTAGAGAAAAATGTATATTTCTTCTGCTACTGTCGAAACAGACCACTTCAATTTGCACGAAGTAGGCTACGTAACAATAATATTATGGCAGATATTATATTTAATAACCATTTGAACCATTTATAATTATACACAAGTAATAAGCTTAATTTAAATTTGTATAATAAACAATTTTAACAAAACAGGACTTCTCAACAAATAAAAACATAATATAAACATAAAACGCAACAAAAACAGTTTTAAAAAGACATAAGGAAATACGTGAAATAGGAAACGCACATTACAAATGTAGTGTTCATTCATTTATTTTTCGAAATGTCTTCCGTTTTGGTCGAAACAATTACGAACACGTTTTTTAAACGATTGTTCAACATTTCTCAACATGATTGGGCTGATTTCTTGAAATGCCAGGGTAATCCGCTGACACATATCTGCCGGTGTAGTCGATGGCGTAACATAGACTTTGTCTTTAATGAAACCCCATAAAAAGAAATCACAACTTGTCAAGTCTGGTGATCTCGCGGGCCAGCTTACTGGACCTCCACGTCCAATCCATCTATTGGGGAACGTTTCGGTCAAGAACCGGCGCACTTCTACGGCATTATGTGGAGGTGCTCCATCCTGCTGCATCCACATCCTACGTAGAAAGAAATATTGGTATTTCGTATCCCCATCAGGAGAAATGTTCCAAAATTCAAAATGTCTGTGGGATTGTGGTACTCTTACTACTATATGTGTTTGACATTTACAAACGTCATTTGTATGATTTTGTAACTTTTGTTTTTTTGATAGTATTATGTCAGCCTACTCAGTTATATTTTGTCACAAAATAGAAAGTAATTACATTTTTTATAAAAGGATTGTGAACAAATGTTATCCTTAGAAATTGCTTTATAATACAAATTTAAATTAAGCTTATTACTTGTGTATAATTACAAATGGTTCAAATGGTTATTAAATATAATATCTGCCATAATATTATTGTTACGTAGCCTACTTCGTGCAAATTGAAGTGGTCTGTTTCGACAGTAGCAGAAGAAATATACATTTTTCTCTAAAACGGTTGAAGATAAATGGGCACATTCTTGTATCAAAAGAAAGAGAATTTAATTTTACATCCAACCCTGTAAACAGATATAGGGTGTCCTATTTAAAAAAACAGAGTTACTGGCATTTAAATGTTTCCAAATGTTGGCGCCGGTAACTGTATGTCAACAAAAGGATCCGTACATGTTAATATTGGAAATAGTAAAGCAATTCAAGACGTATCAATTTGCGCAAACCAAAATTTTCTACCTTTTTTAGTTTTGATCCTACAGCTCATTAACGAGAGCGCTGCAATTGCAAAATTTTTGATAAAATATTTATTTTCTCAAAAACAAAAGCACATAGGTATAGGTAGGTCTTAATAAAAGTTACTTAAAATATCATGTAGAATCTAAAAAATATATAATATATAGGGTGATCCATTTAAAATAATAAAGTTACATACGCTTTTTCTATAACTGGGACAGCCTGTATATTTGAAAATATTTTCTAGCAATGCGTTGTTTAAATAGGGACAACTTTTATTTGAAACTTATTTCTCTATACTGTAAAAAAAACAAATTATCAAAGAAACCGCGTCAGCTGGGACACCTGTATATAAAAATAAAGCATATTTGAGAAACGAAATCATATTTTAAGACAAGGGCGTGCCATTTCATTTACTGAAGAGGACACTTTTGGTATTGCAATCATCGGAGATGTGTGTTCACTAAAGATATACAGTTAATTAGTCCTTAGCATAATCGTTTTAAGCCGATTTCCCCTATCTAGAAAGACGGCAGCCCCGTGAAAAGTTATTCCGCTGATTGGAAATTCAGCTAAAAACGTAGTGCATTTTATAAACCAAGAGGAGATGCAGGTAGGTTAATCTTGTCACAAAAAATGAGGTACTAAATCAAATACTTGAAAATCCTGCAGTGTCTGCAGGACAAACACTGCTGAAGTTTCTAAAATATCAATTCACAGAATGTTAAAATAGCATAAATATCGTTCCTACGAAATTCATGTCAGTCAATAACTTCAGTTAGTAGATGTAGAGAGGCTATTAAATTTTTGCTTGAAAATAATTTGGAAAATTGGAAAATTTATTTATCATACATCCGTATGTGTATGTTCATCACCTTCTCTGGACTCATATATCAAGAGTAAAATTCTTAAAACAGTTACTTAATAACCTCAAACGAATTTTGACGTTCTTTCAAGACTTTGTCAATATGACGAAATTGGGTGTTTTGATTTTCCATTTTTCAACAGACGGCAAATAGAAGCTGCATAACCTATCGATATGAATTATAAAGAATTTTGACAAACGGAGCTATAATCGTGAAACTTGTTGGGATTTATTATGTCAATTTCAAATCAAAACTCCTCACATAAGCTGCTGTATATAAATGAGCAATACATGAAATAAAAATTACCTATAATGAACTATAATCCTATCTCAACGCTCTAAATTATCATTCCACTATAAAAATATGTCAGTTAATTTGTACGCTAAATTCTGTCATTTGCTTTGAAAAAGAATCATTTTTTATCAAATTGAGAACATTGAGAAAGTAAGCTTCGATTATTATTAGATTGAGATTTTAGTAAGTAATATTTAAATTATCGAACTAATTGTTAATTCTCATTCTTTTATGCATGTCTTGACATTTCTTTTTTAGTATATAGCGCAAAATTTCGACATGTCCTTGAAAAGAGATGCAGAAACCTTCAAAGCTGTCGATTCTCACCATCAACTATTTTCCGCCTTCAGAATAAAAGCTCCGAGTCGTGTAGATGTGGCGCCGGACTGTAATCCCATTTACATAGCACCATTTGAAGTAGTTATTCACAACAAACCCAGCGATTGTTGGATCTCTTTCTTGGGAAAAGTGTATAATATAACCCCACTGCTGCGTGAATTCGAAGGACAAGATTGTATTAGACCACTCATAGCTTTTGCCGGAAAAGATATCAGTAACTGGTTTGATCCTAAAACTGGCGATATCCAGCACTACATCCATCCAATAACTGGAGCCCGACAACCATACTGCCCTCATGGTAGAATACCGCACGTGGAAATTTTTATACCATCGACCAAATGGAGACCTCTTAATAAGAAACCATGGTGGTTCGATGATAAAAAGTACTTAACAATTACTTGAACTAATTCCATTACTTGTATAAATAGTTATCATTTTGGGGCCGCTAACACACAAATATTCTTATTGTTTATATTGATTATTGCTTTGCATAGGCAACATCGATATTAGATACGTTCCATATTCAATAATAACAATTTAATTGTCTTTAAAGTCCCTAAGGTTGTAACATGGTAGGTGTGTGACTTGACCGCACGGTGCATTAGGATGGCAACCGGACTAGTGCTACATACTGGCCGTCTATTATTACCTCCAGGTACTCGTTTTTAGCAGTTTAAATCGAGTTGGAGACGAAAAAACACCATCGATGTTATTGACTAAACCAGGATTCGAACTTGGTTCATTATATCTATAGTCTAAAGACCCACCTGGCTGTTCACATTAAATAATTATTACAAAAAAATCCATTACTTTTAACTTTTCGATCATTTTTGGTATACGTACATATCCAGGAGAAATGTAAGATACATCTGATTAAAATTTCAAATCAATTTTATAATTAAGATATGAATTAATAATGTATTTGTCCGCCACGGTGTGCTACACTTCGATTGTTGCTTTCGGAAATGTTTCTGAAAAAATGTTCAACGTTCCCTTGGGATATCTCATCTGAAACTTCCTGCAGCTCATAACAAAGTGTTGCGAAAGCTTGACAGGGACAGGATAAATTTGATAGTCTGCACTAATGTCCATCATACATATAGTAAAGGTTGCGAAAGTTTATGTAGCACTAAAGAAGAAAGGATGAGAAAAGATCCAAACTTCTTACCCGACAGTAAACGATTTTCAATGGACCTTCTATGTTTTATAAACCATTGATTTGCAACTGCTCCAGTCCTTGAGTAATGATCTGTTACAGCCCGTGACGCTCTGTAGTTCCTCAAGGACGTTTTGTATTTTAACACAATGTTCGGCCTTCTTAAAACTATACCAGATAACAAAATAACAGGGTCTTATAAGCTTTTGCTCATTCTGGCAGCAATTTGCCGAAAAGATAATCTCCTCATCTTCCGCAATTAAAAATCCGTCCTTCATCAAACTCGCAAGTTGGTTAGAATTCGATATTGCGCACATTCATCAGTTTTTCACTGAGAATTGAAAAAGTTTGGAAACTCTGTGCTGCGATTAATTTTGTATTTGATTAAATAATTCCCCTCTTCTCACGCTTTATCTGGCATATTAATTTTCATTTCTCTTTCAAGTTTTTCACAATGAATTCTACTCACATTTAAATTTGTATCTAGGTATATGGTAGGTCATTTAACTAAAAGAGTAAGACCTTTGCGTGTTATAAACACAATAATTTGCAAAGAAGTACATTTAGACGTTTGCTGCGAAGATACTATTAATCGCATAATGGAGAGGTATTCGATTTTTTGCAGTGATACTGATAGTTATACCTGGAGGTATGTAAAATTACCTTCATTGAAAAATAAAATTTTAACAGAAGGTACTATTTCTTAGGTACAATGATAAAAATCTATGCATGGATAAAACACTAGACGAAAATGGAATATTAGATGAACGAGACAATTGTACTAATTTAGGTTTACCTCCAAATTTATACATACCAGTTATATTTTTGTACTACAACGACGACTTCAAGTATGTGTTAGACGAATAGTATTTTCTACTAAAAACTTGAAATTTTAATTATAAATTAAAAGCAAATTGAATTTATTGTAAGTTGTTGACGAATAAATTATGCTGTTGGTAGGTAACTCATTCATTTACGTAGTTAAAACAGTAACTGAAAATTTTTTTAACACATAATACCCTCGTACGATTCAATTTCAAAAATCAACAAGAAATAGTTTCTAAGTTACTTACCCATAACATTTAAGTAAATTAATTAATTTGCGTACCTTATTTTCCACAACATTACACATTGCGTTCCATTTTTATTTAATCTATTAACGCATTTCAATAATTAGTCTCTATTAATATTATTTTGGGATAATTCCAAAATAATATTATTCCAGGTCTGAAACCGTATTACCTTAGTTAAAATAACCCACATTTTATTTTATTTTACTAATTTTATTACATTATTCCTATAACTTTTTAAGTATTTATGCTAGCGTCAGAACAAACGAAATTTGGGATGCTTTAAGCTACTTACCTATATTTATTTATACATTTGTTATTAATATATGTTACTGTTTCTAAGACAAAATTCCATGTTATGGGACAAATAAAATGTATAGAAAAGAATAAGTAAAATAAATATTTATTAACAATAGTTCCTATATTACATACCGAGGCGGAAAGTGATTCATTCATTACCGTCGAGATTAGAAAGTTCACCCAGACGCGAAGCATCGTGACGGGAATGAATCTTTCCGCCGAGGTTCGTATACTATACGCCGTTCACGATTCAAAGACGTGCACGTCATCAACAGTATTTTCGGATTCACCATCACAAAAACAATAAACGAAGTATAATATTTATATATCAACATCATTGCGAATGCATATTTACGTTGGCGCGAATGTCCAGTGTTGACACATATCGTCACAGTAATAATATATGTGATTTGTGCATATCGTTCTAGAGTATAATTACTTTCGGATGAGACTGAAGATGCGCGAGCGTTGACGTTACAAAAATACTGAACACCTTAAAAACATTGAGCAGTCCTGACAATATAGGCGGCAGTTTTAAATTTAAGCGCCAGTCTCATCCGAAAATGATTTTACTCTATCATATTTTACGTATCATATTTCAAACCAAGAGTAAACAAACTTACTCTTGGTTTGAAATGCCGACTTGTTGCATCCGCGATTGCAAATTGTGAAGCAGAACGCGATAATGGTGGACCGTTGCTGCCTTTAACTGTGAGAGAAGTAAAATCGTAATCGTATTTGGTTATTTATAAATTATAACCTAAATATTGCAAGTTTAACATAAACGTTTACTCCCCCTCACCTAAAATGTAAACAAATCAATTTTTTACAATGGATTTTTTGCTTTTAAATTACCTATTACCCGCCAGTATGTTGATATTCTTTTAATTCATTTCATTAATTCATATATGTATTAAAAATATCTAATTTTTTGGAAATTAAAAATTCTTGTGCGACAATTTCACATTTTCTTTTAGGTTCCTCCTAAATAATCTATTCTTCAGAAAAACATCTATGGTTTACAATATGAAAATTTTGTTCAAGAAAAAGTAGCACAACATCCTATCCTCAAGTTACAAATTATTTTCCAAGATCTCAAAACATTCACTAGCCAGAAAATGATTTTAAAAAATACAATTGTCCTTAAAATATTCTAAAGTAAAAAATTTAAATATTTGTAAAGGTTGGGTTATTCAGTTCCAAAATGTAATGTATTTTTTGTAAAACCTTTACGATGGATACCGAAAATACTCGAGTGTAACCAGTTCAGAATCAAATTAACAGCAGTTTTTTTACCCCAAAAACCATTATATTTACGAACCATTCGTCGTTTCAGCAATAAACATAATAAACTCAGAGAACGACTTTTAATGGTAGTTTACTTTTCATATTTGAAATTAAATTACAGGTTATGTCACATTTGAATGTTCCTTTAAAATAATGAAAATATCCGCAATCGCTACTAAACATTACAAAATCACAATTAATAAACGTAATAGTAATTTGTATAACTAGGGAGGAAAGTTATCTATTATCTCCTGCGGATGAAGTTTGATCAGTAATCATCCAAGGATAACAAAGTTTTTGTCTCGTGTTTTACATATTTCTTTCTGCGACTTCACCTTCAAAATTATATCTAAGCTTCATTATTATTTTAGAAGTCGTTCTAAATACGGATAGTATCCACTTGTGTTTAAACATATATGAAGCAAAAATAATTGTATGCAAAGTTCCAAAGTATATTCTGAAAACTCAAGACCAACAACACGAGTAAAGCAACTACCTACGGTAAAGTAAAATGGATCAAAGAAGAAATGAAACTACAATTCAGCAAGCGAGACATTTGGAATATATACGTAAAGGTAATTCATTCACAATTGTCACACAGACTACACCCTATAGAATTTGATATTTTAGACTTTGACACCAGAGACAAAATAAAATCAATGTTTCATAAAAAGTACCTAGTCCAAAAACGAAAAATAACCAAAAACGAAAAATAAACAACCAAGCAGTACAGTTGTGTGCAGAAAAAAGTAGGACAAGTGTTTAGTTGTGTGAACCTATACCACTATTGGCACATTTCCAAAAAAAAGTCGTACACTCATATGTCACCTGAATTATAGCATTATATGCCAATATATGAGTAAAACTCCTTTTATATGTTGAAGTAAAGAGACGAATTTCAATAAAATGAATTAACTTTAATAAAATTAACAGTCATAACATTATAAAGAATCTACAAATAAACCATATAATATATATAAACTAATATTTCGTCATGGCACTATCTGCATTTAATATATTGGTCAATCGCAAGGGAATAGACGAATACAAGTTTCTTAAAAGATTTTCGTTTTCTGTTATTTCTTGCCATGCTTCAATTATTGCATTCCACAGCTCTTCTCTGTTATTTGGTCTAAAATGACGCTCATACATTTTTTTTACAATAATACCCCAGATATTCTCAATTATGTTTACATCCGGGCATTTGGAGGGCCAAATCAAAGTTTCGATGTTATTAGTTTGTAACCACTGAGTTATTATTCCTGCCGTGTGTACTGAACAATTATCTTGCTGGAGAATAAAATTATTATTTGGGTGATGTTCACGGAATAATGGTATTATATTCTCCAAAATATATGCCAAAGCATTGAATCTACCATCAATTCTCCAACAGATAGCTAGTCCATTAGCAGATATAGCAGCCCATACAATAGCAGAGAAACGTTGCGACTGACCTGCATTAGGTACGTATGATTCTTCATATCTAGTATTTCTCGGTCTATACACTTTAATGTGTCCATTGTAAGTCGATTGAAACGTCTTTTCGTCAGTAAAAATTACTTTATTCCAGAATTCAATATCTTTGTACAAGTAATTTAGTGCAAAGATTATTCTGCCCTGTTTATGGCGTTCCGACAAAATACTTTTTTTGGCTGCAATACAATTTTTAATGCCTGACATTTTAATTCTTCTGCAGGCTGTTGACCGAGAACCCGGGAAATTTGTTGCTGCAACAGCATCTAATGCACAAGAAAACGGACGTTCTCTTAAGAAATTCACTAAAGCGGTATCATGATGTTCTAAAGAAATCCTTCTTCTACCGCTTCCTTGTTTTCTGTTAATTGTTTGTTCTTGCTCCCAACGGTTTTTGACATTTTGTACGGTGCTTTTATTAACTCCGAAAGTAAACGCTACTTCTCTAATTGTTCGTCCTTTTTGAAGCTCGGAAATGATTTGAATTTTTTGTTGATTACACAATTGTCTTGGCATTATAATAAAACTCTCACTTTGACAACTCAATTTGACACTTAAGTGACAATTCAAATTTAAGTATGGGTGAACCAGATTTACATAGAAAAAATAGCTTGTCCGAGTTTTTTCTGCACACAACTGTACCTAATACTTCTCAAACAAAATTCACAGAACATAAATTTTTTCAGAGATTTGTTAACCTATCAAATGTAGTTTTTTCAGATAACGAAAGTCAGTTATTACAAAAAGGCTTTAAACATAACATTCAACCCACAAGTTCTATTAATACATTAGGTATCGAATCAGAAATTAGCTTGTATAAGGTACCAAATAATTCTAATTTAAAGCATAAAGTTTCCGAAATAATTAAAAAAGAATTTGTCAATTTCAATCAATCTAGTTATGAATTACCAGTCGCTAAATCAATTCAACAAATATCAAAATCAAAGAATCTTGTTTTTACCAAAGCAGATAAAGGAAATACGGTAATAGCATTACCTAAAGATGATTATATAATGAAATCTAATAAATTCATAGAGTCAAGTAACTTTAAAATACTTAAAAAAGACCCCACTAACAAATTTCAGAAATAAATAAAAGTATCAGTAGTAGATAACGCTAAATCAATAATTAATGATAAAGAAAAATTTAGACTATTTTTATCTAATCCTCAACACCCTGAACTCTATTCGTTAATTAAACTTCATAAAAATGGGTACCCAATTAGACCGGTGGTGTCATTTTTTATGGCACCTTCTTCTAAAGTTTCAAATCTATTTCCTAGCATACCTCCTAAAGAAACTATAACACTTGTTGATAACTTACTTACGTTCAAGAGGGTTAACCCTGTAATTCATGCTGATATTATGGCATTATTAAATGTCTGTTTAAATCAAAATTATTCTCATTTTGACGGGGAAATTTACAGTAGTAATGATGGTTTGATTATGGGTAACCCCCTCAGTCCGCTTTTGATTATGGGTAACCCCCTCAGTCCGCTACTAGCTGAAGTTTTTATGGACAATATTGAAAAATTAATTCATAAACACCCTATGGGTAACAAATTTATTTACAGGCACTGATATGTGGATGATATTTTAGCCAGCTCTAAGCAATTAGATAGTTTCACACACATATATATAAATACAATTCATAGTAATATCAAATTCACCGTAGAAATTGAACAAAATAACTCTATCAACTTTTTAGACCTATTTCAAAAATAAATAATAATAAACATGACTTTTCCATAATTCATAAACCATCACATACTGATATAACAATTCATAATACTTCGGTCCACCCTTATAACCATAAATTAGCAGCTTACAATAGTATGATACACAGACTTTTAGCAATTCCTTTAACGACTAATAATTACAACAAAGAATTAAATATTATAAAACAAATAGCTGTCAATAATAACTATGACCCAAATTTAATTGATAATATTGTAGCTAAGAAAATGTACAAGCAAACGTTAGAACAAATATGTCCTTCTGATAAGAGTAAAAATAAAAATATTCAATTTAAAAGTTTAACGTACATAGGAAAACCTTCAATTAAAATATGTTTAGAAACGTCAGACCTAAATACATGCTTTAAAACAGACAACAATTTCGCCAGGTCCATTAGAAACAATAAATCAAAATCCTCGAAAGTTAATAAATCAGGGGTATATAAATTAAAATGTAGTAGTGTAATTGTGACAAAATTTATATTGGTAAAACTTCCAGAAATTTCAAAACTAGAATTTCAGAAGCTCAATTTATTCATCCTCCTCCAGGAGGAGAATGCCTACTTTGGATTTTCATTTGAGGGAGCAATACGTCATACTTTCCATTATGGGAAAATTTCGACGGCTTTATCATATTGTCGCTACGTACCCATAGTTCTATATGGAAAATAATCAATTTTCGTCACGATCTTTGAATCGGTTTATTATTTGGAGAGTAATAAACTGCCATATATTAGTTTTCTATAATATTACCAAGATAATAAGAATGTACCAATATAATTACATATATTTTACTCCAGTTAGGTTAGTATGTTAAACTATCTGAAACTGAAGTAGCTTCCAGGGAATTTTTGTGTAGAAAAAATAAAACGTCAAGGGCTTTCTAAAAAATTTTACTTTGTGCTGGATACTGCAAATTTTACACAAATAAATAATAAAACAACTTAAGGGACTAACACAGTTGTGAAAGTAAAACAGAAAAAATAAAACTTAAAAGAAACAAGAAAATAAAACTCCATAAAGCGAGATACAATATATATAATAAATCTAGAAAACGAATATAAAAACTTGAAATATTTAAAAAAGGATCTTTATCATCATCATCATCATCATCATGTAAGTAGAAACTTTTATCTTTTAAATATAATAATACACAAGTAAGTAGATAATATATATTGCTTTAAACTAAACTTACTGAAGTAATAAATTTTTATTTTTTTTCTCATATATATTAAAATGTTAATAATAACTATATATATATATATATAAGTATTTTTATATATATAATATAAAAAAGCAGTTATTTTATTATTAAATGGGTACCATTCTTCGTATTTAATTAAGCAACAATAAAATTCAAGTATAGCAAATGTTATTGTGTTTTCGATCGAGTTTGGTATTTTATGTTTTTCAACAGACAGAAGAAAGTAAATCTCTCGTGTAATAAGTAGCACCCGAAAATATAATGAATATTGACAATAATAATAATAATAATATAATGATAAAAATTGAAAATCCAATAATTTATGAATACAATCCTAAACATATAATTATATTTACATATACAGAAAGTGCAATGCATCACATCTCAGTACACCTAGTAAGCAGCAGCCAAGCTCGATATTTAAATAATAATAATATAAAATACGTACAAAAAATATCAACGTTAATCCATAACACATATTTTTTCGCAAATGGAAAATAAAAAAAATAAACAGACGAAATACTTGGGAGGACACGTATCATTGTGAAAATAACATAATTTTTAAGTTTAGTTGATGTAGTTTCTAAAACATGCGTTTAGAAATTACAAATTATCCATCGTGCAATCACATTGGGTTGTTGATTTGCTATAAATACATATACATATATTGTAATATACTGTTACATAGGATTCCTTTTAAAATATTTCCACACCACTGGTTCTATTTTAAGACAAATTAAAAATATAGAAAAGAACGTATGACAAAATTACATGTATAATTGGGAGGGAGGAGGACCTTAAAAGTATAAAAACCTTTTCTCTCTTAATATTACACTAACATATTCATTTCCTGTTGTTCCTCATTTTTTTTTTTCAAATATATCAAGGTTTATAGTAAATATGTATAATGTATATATTATCATTTATAAATATTAGTTAGTATGTATAATAGTAAACATCTCAGTCTGCGATATTAGTCGTTTCGGTTAATTGGGAATTGTCCACTATAAGTTTATTTTCGATTGGAGACATGTCTTTTATCAACTGCGGTTCCGTCGACAATATCGTTGTCGTTTCTTGGACGATGGTCGTGACGCCGTTAGTTAGTCCGTCCTGGTGCGTTTTAGTCAAGGTCGTTTTCGTGGGACCGGTTCTCTTGGTGATGGACGTCACTTCGGTTGGTTTCTTGTTTGTCGACTTGATTGTGGTAACCGTCGTTCTTGTTGTCGTTCGTGTCGATGGAATCTATTATTAAACAAATTTAAAAAGATAATTCCGAAATGCAGTAAACGTCAATAATTTATGCATAAAATATATGTACAATGCTGCTCGCAAGTGAGGGTTCTTTTTGCTTATCGCAGCAGCTTATTATTTCTTTTATACGAAAAATCATCGATTTTTTTATTTCATACCTAAATAGAATAGAATTTTTTCGCGGTTTGTTGTTTTGTCTAGATATTTTCATATGCAAAACTATTCATATCGTTGCGTTTGAAGAGGAGTACGGTTAAGAATTAAATAATTGGTTAAGAATTTAAGTTTAAAATAAAACAGCTACAATAAATATTTAGTAAAACTATTTGGAAATGAAAAAAAAAGCATCAAAGATATGTATTTATATCCCGTAGTTATTTTAACTAAATTTAAATAAAAGATGTTCGTACTAAATAGTTTCTGCGTGTTAATATATTGTATGGTATCTCTGCGCATCTATCACCGATTCATTTGTCCCAGAACACTTTTAACCAACTTTCTTAATAGTATTTTCCGGGCTCATCAAGTTTGTCATCCGAAAAGTTCCAAAAATTCTGTTCCGACACTTTCATTTTTCAGTCTTGCTGACGTGGTTTTGGGATCATTGTCCTGTTGAAAGATAAAATGATCTATAAGCTCTAGTTTTCAGCAGAAGTATGCAAATTGTCTTGGACAATGTTGACATAGTTGTTTCTATTCATTTTCCGTGAATTGGAACTAAATACCAATACAACTGTGGGACAGTAGACAACGCCACGTGAAAATCGCCACTCACGAGTCCTAAACCCGTATAGGCATGATGGTTTGCTTGATCGACGATGGTTAGCTACTAATTCATCAATACAAGTAGTAATTTGTTTATATTGTTTAATAACACTTACAAATGAAGATATGAAAGGGTATAAGTAAAGATGAAGAGACCGAACATATCTGCGAGAATTGTACGTTTACAAAACCTGGACAAAGTCAATGATGAAACTAATATGGATATAGGAAATAAATCTAAGAAGAAGAAGAATTGATAATACATTTGAATTTAATTAGGTATATGCCAATAGAATTCATTAACTAACCAGACAATATTAGGAAATTTTATAGTATTTGCTTTGAATCAGGAATCGTAAAGTTCCGATGTTGTTATTAAAAATATACCAACCAATTTTAATTTGAAAATAGAATATAAAAATATAAATATTTGCAACGGAGCGAACCATTGTAACTAAAACATCCTCAAACCATAACATTCTCTCCATCGTGTTTGGATTGAGTTTTGCAACATGAATTTACTCTCATCCCTCCAGATTGCATTTTTCCAAATATCTAAGTCAAAAAAATTTTTTATTGGCGAATTTCAAACGATGTATTTTGTTTATCAGAAATGAAGGGGATTTCCAGGTGATAATAGGCTATTTTTTTATCCAGAACCATTTTTAATTTAAACTTGAACACCAAGTTGTCTCAGATCTGAGTTAATTTCTGCTTTTTTTGTGCATTTTTAGTTATGTCTATTCTATTTCAAAAATACACACACTTACTAGTCGTTTATAGTTGTATCTGTATAAGATTGCAATGGTATGAATACTTATATCCTACGAAAATATATTGACCCAGACATCTCAAAATAGTATTTCTTTCACCACATACGGGGAAATTCCGAATTGCTTGCTGTATACATATACGCGTTTTGTGTGCCAACATGAATGATTTGTCTCCTCATTTGCATGTTGGCGCAATATAATAACATTAACGATAATCAATAATCATTTATACATGCAGGGGGGGGGGGTACGAACAGTTTTGTCAAATAGTGTTTATGAAGGCGCTTTTGATTTACGTCAATAATATGTATTCTAAAATTCAACTAACCTTAATTTCAGTCTTTTTAATAGTGGTAGTCTTTCCTGCAGCTAGTGTTCCCGTGAATCTTGCAGTGGTTGTGCTACGACTAGCCGTTAATTGTTTATTTACAGACTCTTTGATTTGCTTCTCCGTGTCTGGACCCTTCACTGCAGAAACCCTCGGCGACTTAGGTTTTTGTATTGCGCTAGTTGTCGAGAGTTTACATCCTAAACCAATCTGTTTTGATTTGGTCGACGTTGATTTCGGAGAACAGGCAGTGGTAGTAGTTTTTGGTTGGACTGTAGCCTGAAAATGAAAAAATTTCGTAAGAATTTGTTTACAATTATTTCATAAAAATTGTATGACAAAAGAACAATACGAAAGATGTTCTCTCAATTGCTACTTGGAATCCCGGGGGGGGGGGGGGGGGGGGGGGGACTGACGTTTCGGCCACTGTTGGGGACATCTTCAGGTACGCTACTACTGTTATTACTCTGAAACTGTAATTTCAGTCGGTCAGGAAGGAAGCAGTGCTAGAGACGCGGTTCCAGCTCGGAGTCCAAGAAGCAATCGTGGACAACGACCGTGAAAGCCTACAAGCCAGATGTCCTCTTACTGTTTACTAAATTCTTAAAAAATATTCCTCATTGCTGGCAAATAACAATCAAAGAAACCGTTTCTCAAAACATTTTCAAGTTTCTAGAGGCATGTTTTGCCATATTCGAAAACCTAAAACTGATTTATTCGTCTTTCACATGTGTGAATAAAAAAGAAATACGCGGGCTAAACGAAGACTATATAATAGACGACCCATTAATTCATATTTTGCTCATTTAACAAGTTGCCATCCACGGTGGTTGTTAGTCGTAATCAGCACACTAATTTTTTTTTTTTTGGTTCACGATATTTATCATATTTAAACTACTTACAGTTAAATAAGTCGAGAACATTGTTTGAGAATTAACTCGACAAACTTTATGTTCTCACCAAAAAAATGCCTTAACCGATTCCATAAACACTGTTACACAATATCAATTTCGTTGTGGAATACTAGAAAATGCTTGCAAACTCCTTTCTTTCGAAACGATGTAGACCAAAATTAACGAGTTTCAATTCCTCCATGCATTCATAGCGGTAATTTTCGTAAAATTCCTGCTTAAGAGTGGCTACACTTATTGTCTGTTTTGATCGTTCATTGTTAGCTGATAATTCATGGTTTGATTCTTTGGATGTTTCGGTCCTAATAATTTTAAAAAAATTATCAATTAACAAAAATCTAATCAAAAAAGACTGTTATAATAAACAACGTTTCGTAGTTTCTTACATTTGCAAGTGTTTCAAATGCTTCCGTTTTTTGTATGTGTTTTGGTGCCCTCTGCGTGTGGTAAAAGTTTCCTTCTCTGCGCATCCTAAACGAATGACATTTTCTAATTATATCTTATCGTTATACATTAAGAATAACAGAAATTCTATTGCGGCCTCCAGAGCAAACGTGTTAAATAGTCCGTTGCTTAAGTATGTTGCAAAACGTTATCAGAATGCTGTATCACTTCCTTTTGATCATAACCGGGGATATTTTCAAGGATATCGAATTACCAACCTGTAGTGTACCATTCATTATTTAACGGTACTATACAATGTGTCCCGTATCGTTATGTTCAAATTCTAGGCGTGTAAAGTAGACTTCATTTCATGCCTTACCGATTTTCTTCACAAGAGTATGCGGACATGCATTTTGTGTATGGCTACTGTAACGGCAGTGCACGTCAAGCAGTTATTGAATACCGACATCGGTTTCCCGATAGGCGCATTCCTTATTACAGAACGTTTCTGGAAGTACACAGACAATTTCGGGAATGCGGACTGCGTGATTATCTTTTCGACAGAGGAGTAAATTTGCCAGCAGATTTAGAGGAAGAAGCAGTAGCTATTGTTACAAAGGATCCAACTCTCAGTATACGTCGAATCGCTAGACAACTAGGAGTGTCACGAACGACAGTTTGGCGAACTTAAAAACGTGAGGGCTTATATCTATATCACTATTGCAGGGCATAGGGTTTGCTTAAGGCAAACCACTATGCTCGTCTAGTAGTTTATTCTACCTGGATATTAAGACAGTCTTCATTTTAATTTCTGCAGAACAGTCCTCTGGACAGATGAATCTATGTTCACGAGAAGTGGCGTTACAAATCTGAGAAACTTGCAAAGGCAGCCATCAGAAAATCCCAAAGCTATACGCCCATCTAAATTTCAATATGAATTTTCTATTAACGTTTGGGCGGCCCTAATCGATGATTTGTTGATTGGTTTTGTCGTTCTTCCTGGGAGGTTAAATGCGGACAATTACCTTCAATTTTTAATTGACGAAGTGCCAGGTCTTTTAGAGGATGTCCCACTGAATGTTCGACGAGACATGTGGTTTCACATGGATGGGGCACCACATTTCGGAATTACTGTCCGAAATTGGGTTAACGTCAATTATCCAAGATGGATTAGTTGAGGTGGTCCTGTTGCATGGCCACCCAGATCACCCAATCTTAATCCCATTGACTTTTATTTATGGAGGTACATGAAAAATTTAGTCTACGCGCAAGTTTCGAACACAAGAGAAGAGTTGTTGGATCGTATTCACCTGGCTGCCGAGCAAATCCGACAAAACAAGTATGAATGGCTTACGGGCACAAGCCTGCATTCAACAAGGAGGTGGACATTTCGAAAATATTATTAATTGAACTTTTTTTAAATAAAATCAGTTTTTATTGACTTTAGGATTACATTTACATTTTTTTCATGATCTAACAATCACATTCATAGATCTGTAACTTTGAAACAAATAAAAATGGATACACAAGTTTTACGTTTTTGTTACTTGAAATGAAGTCTACTTTACACGCCTAAAATTTGAACATAACGATACGGGATACCTTGTATAATCATCTATAATTGTAAACTATAGATCATAGTGATGTGAAAGAAATGGTGACCACCATCTTTTTGTTACGTTTTTTTTTTCTTTTTTAGAAATGTTTCGCCGCCTGGATACATCAAGCGAAAATATCTGCGAGTAAAACATGCGAGTGCTTTTTTACAAATCGACACAAAAATATTGTTTGAATTGGTGTTGTTATCTGATATCTAAAACAAAATTGAAGGGAACTTTTGGCGATCGGTGCTGCTTCATTTTTGTTCAACTATTAAGGTGTCGCTTCTTCATAAACATATACACAGTGTACCTAATACACCCAATTTGCATCTCCGATATCTGAGCTAAAAATGGCAAACGGTTTTAATGTAACACGTGAGAATTGGAAGTGCCAATTTTTCAATCTCAGTTGTCTTTGGTTGCTTTTTTGAAGGCTGCCAAGCAATACTGAGCAAAAAATGCAACGCTTCTTCATCAAAATTGGACATATATGCAAAGGAAATTCTTTAAACCAACGTTGACATTTTCGATTGTCAAAGCCCTTTCACTGAGAGCACTGCTAATGTTTTTTTTTTACATCATCCATTTTTCTCTTCAATTGGAGCAGTCAATCATATATATCTAACATATTCTTCATACGTCATTTTCATGTCAAATTTCAAAAGAATAAATAGAAAAAGCTATTTTTAAGCACAAAACTTATTCACTAAACTTTGCACTTTCCGTATATATTTTTAGGTTATGTTGCTCAGTTTACCACAAAACAGCTTTACCAGCACCACGATATTTAATAAACATTATGTTTGAATGCTTATTTTCCATCAATTCAACTACGCATGGCTCATTTAAAAGGACATCAATTATTACTGGAGCTGACAGCTATTATAATTTTAGAGAAACAGTAATTCTTAACAATTAATGATTGTAATAATTTTCAATTGTTCATCCAAAATGAATGTAAAAATGCGAGTAAATTTAGAACAAACTTCTTTAAATAATTTTGTTAATAAAATATAAAAATTTATAAAATCTAACCTTTGTTGCTGATACAGTTGGTGTTGTTTTTGTAGAACTAGAACTACCAGTAGTTGTTTTTCCAGGTAAGGATGTAGGTCTAGCTTTTGGAGCTGCTGTTGTAGTCGTTTTACTTGAAGAAGTTGTTTTCAATGTTGAAGCGACAGTAGAGGATTTTGTCGCACTAGTGGAACTTACTTTGGTAACACTAGATTTCGTATCCATCTTTATTGGACTGGATTTGGGTGTTAGCGGACTCTTAGCAGTTAGGGAGGTCTTTGTGGCTGTCGTAGAGGTTATTTTTTTAGCGGCGGCTACTGGGACTTTAGCAGATGGTTTAACGTCTCCGTTTATTGCGGATTTTTTCTCCGGCAGTTTCGTTGCTAGGGCTTCGATTTTCGGTTTAGGCGAGGACTTCGAGATCATTTTCGGTGGAGCTTTAAGCGTAGTAGTTGTTGTTTTTGATGTTTTAGGTGGGACTGGTTTAGTTGGTGAGGAAACAGCCGGTTTAGTCGATGTAGGAGTTCTTGCGGTGGCTGGTTTCGATGGGGCAGCGCTTTTAGTTAGAGATGGTCCAAGCTTAGTAGTAGGTTTTTTCGCCGTGGATGTAGTTTTCGTAAGTGGTTTACTTAGAGTTTTCTTTTCCTTGACAGCCGCCACCGTGGCCGCTGCTGCGGCAGTTGCAACCACTGCTGTAACAGCAGTAGCAGCAACTACACTTTCATCACCTTTTTCCTTTTCTTGAGCTTCCAGTGCTACTTCGGGTAAAGCAGCAGGAGCTTCTTTTTCTTCAACGGTTGGTGTTGGAGTTTCCGGTTTGGTTTCTTCTGACGGAGTAATCACAGTCTCTTCCGGATATTGTGGAGTAATCAAATCAGTTTTTATAACATCTTCTGTTGGAAGAGGAGATTTGGAAAGAACTTCGTCTAATTGGGCGTCAATTATCTTCTCCAAAGTTTGTTCTGTCGAACTTAACGGTGAAGTAATATCGGGCATATTGGATCTATCCAAGAAAGAATTGACATCGGTAGTCTTTACAGATTCAGTGTCAGTTTGTTCACTAATTGTTGTATTGGGTGTCGAGGATATTTGGCATACAATTTCCTTTTCGGACACGATTTCATTCATTTCAAAATGTTCTTTGAAGGTTTCTTTTTCCGTACTTATATCTTTAGCTTCTTCAATTATTTCTGGTGATATACTATTATCATCTTTAACTGAAGATGTTATATCTTCCATTGGCGATTCTAAATCTCGTTTTTCGCTATCCAACGATTCTTCTACTGTTTCCGGCGATTTCGCCTCACTTTCAATTGGTATTACAGGCTCAGTTGAATCCAAAATATTTTGTATCTCATCAATAATCGCTTGTTCTGTCAAATGTGCTGTTTCTTTAAACGACTGAATTGCTTCAGCTGTAATGACGGTATTATTATCGGGTAAGTTGCAGACTTCGAAATCATCGACTGGTGAAATTTCAAGTTCCGGTGATTTTACGATATTCTCCCTATGTTCTTCGAATTCGATTGCACTAGATTTTTCAGTCTTCAAGTCTTCCTTTAGCAAGGCTGTGGTGTCGTTACTTCTGGGTTCAGGAGATTTGGCTGGATCTATTAAATCAAATAAAATTGGTTCTGAAGATTTCACTTCCCTTTCAACTAAAATATCTGCTGGTCCTGGTGATATTACTTTACATTCTACTGCAACGTCCGGATCTTGATCGGTTGACGTTGTCGAGTTACCTCCAATGCATTGTTTTATTTCGCGTTCAACCAAAATATCTTCCGATGATACATCCATGATCGGTGTTTCGTCTATGTTAGCGACTATGTCCGAAGGTTTTATTTCACTCTCGGCCAGAACATCTATGCCTAGTTCTGGAGATTTTACTGAACACTCATACATAATATCAGCGCTTGGAATTGGTTGGACTTCCTCGACACTTGATATGGGAGACTGACATTCCGTAATATCTGGTATTGGTGACTTAGATAGCGTTTCTACCATATCTGGTAGCGGCGACTTAGACACAGTTTCGGCTACATCTGGTATCGGAGACTTGGAAAGACTTTCCGATATATCAGGTATCGGAGACTTCGATAAACTTCCCGTGAGATCTAATAGTGGTGATTTCGACTGACCCTCCGTAATATCCGGTATCAGTGGCTTAGTTTCAATTTCTACATCAACAGCAAACTCTAGTAATTGTGTATCAATCTTTGGTACTAGTGATTCTGATAGATCTTCTGATACGTCATCAATTGGCACATGTGATTTTGATTGTAGTTCATCTTTTAAATTCCCTGAAATTTGGCACATTATATCGTCTTCTAATTTACCGAGTTGTTCCGTAATAGATGATTCAGTAGTTTGAGGCTTTGAGCATATCGGAAAGAATTCTTCCTCCATTGTTATACACTCCTTAATTTCTTTTTCGGGTTCTTTTGGTTTATCGCAAATTGGAAAGAATTCCTCTTGCACTTCTTCGCCTTTTTCAGGAATATGTGATACTACATCCTCACATGATTCTGTTGTTGGCTCTGAAATTGGAATAGGTGATGGCCCCTTCATATCAAAAGGCTCGGGAGAGTTAATTTGGCACAATTCTTCAGTAGGTTCTGGTGTTCTGATAGCAGGTGATTTTGAAGCAGGTCTGTTTAGGGGGTCGAAGGTTTCGTGTGAAACTTCGTCAGTTGGCTCTGGAGATTTTGAGAGTTTATTTAGTTCATCTGTGAGTTCGGGAGAAAGTGCTATAGGAGTAATTGTTTCTTTCTGCGGGACATCCGCGGTAGATTCTAACAAGTCACTTAAGATTTGAGGTTTATGCTCACAAATAGCGATCTCTTCAATGGGATTGAATGATTGAATAGGAGTAGGAGAAACGGAACTAGGTCGTTTATCCAGATCTACTAGCAAGTTATCTTGTGGTAACGGTGAAGCAGCTTCCGGTGTTTTTGGTGCAGAACTGATCTGTTCTTGTTCCTCAGAATTTGGTTCTGGAGTTATAGGTAAAGGAGCTTTCGAGGCTTCTATTAAAATGGGAGACTTTGCAGGTGGCGAGTCACCTGAAATGCAATCATCGTCATATTTCTCTTCGTGAATATTTAGTTCCGGTTCAGGGGTTTCAGGTAATTTCGATACTCCAAATAGTAGGTTTGAATCATCAACTAAGGATTGTGCATCACCACTTTCCGCTGGTTTATCCAAGTCTGTCACAACGGGCTCATTTTTAGCAAGGGGTTCATGTTCTGGTAAGTCCGATATCGTCTCATTAAACGAACCATTATTTTCCGGTTTTTCTAACAAATCATCATCATCCGGTAACATTTGTACTTTATTTAAATCGAATGGATTTGTTTCGCTTTCGTCTTGATAGAAAGACATCGACATTGGATCCGTTGGTTTATTTATTTGAGATCGGAAATCAATCGCGTCTTCACCTTCAATGTTTGGATTTACAGTGGTGGTTTCCGTCGTCAATGATGTCTCGAAGGCAAGAGTTTTACCTTCAAAGTAACTGGTTTCATCACCGAATACTGCTTTTGTTGACAAACCTGCTTCGGATTGGTCCAAGAATTTAGCAGGCGTAGAAGAAAACGGTGTAGCATTCGGTCCAAAATGGAATTCCTCTGTATTAGAAATTTTTTGGAGCGTGCTTGGATGGAATTCGATATCCTCTATATTTTTTCCGTTTAATAGATTTTCCATTACTTCTTGAGATGTTAGTCTAGGAAGCTAGAACAAAAAAAATTATAAGATTCAAGTTATTTTGTAAAGATGAAACTTTAGATTATAGTTTTTATCTTAAGTTTATTAGTTAGTGGTTTCTTTATAAATATAGCTTAAACGATGAATTAAGAAATATATTAATTTCGTCACAGTGATGATATAAACTAGTAGATAAAAGTGTGGGGAAAAGTAAAGGGAAATATTGGATATTTTTCTGATTATGTAGATGTGAATGGGTCGAAACAAATACGCTCCTGTACATATATATAGAATTTCCAGTCAAAATAAATATTACATATACGGATTTAATTACATTAGGTAGAGCAGGAAAACAGATAACTCTCACCAACATTGTTAAAAAAATGTTTTTGTTAGTTTTACTGTTGAAAGCGAAAAGACATTACATATATGCCATTAAGGGCTAAATACAAAAATGTCACTTTTTTAAATCAATGTCGAGCAGAGATGGTGTTCGTCTCTTTGTATGCATTCCTCGAATCGAACGCGGCGATTTAGCAAGACCCTTACGTCGCGTGGTTATCAAACACCCACTGAACGACTGTCGTTGATATTCTTGCATCAGCTTAATGAAGCTACGAATTGTCCATCTCGGGAAAAATTTTCGATTTCTTCAGCCACGAAAGTTTCACATATTGCAAGATATTGAGCTGATGCGATGGTCGTTGCATTTTCTCTTTCGTCTTCGAAGAATTACGACTACATCACGGCGCATGATGACACGGCACACCAAACAGTAACCTTAAGGCTGTGTAAAGGACGTTCGTAAATCTCCTGACGGTTTTTCCTTCAAGACTTAATTCGTCTATCCAAAATTCTCAGCCTGCTTCGATTTATGGCAAGACAAAACGCGATCATTAAATTATAGTAACGTCGAAATTGTCTGTACGTTATCTCTAGCTGAACGTTTCACATGACGACCACTACGCTTTTCAAAATTTATTCTTTTCTTCCCTCCGGCTCCGGCTTGTACGAACGTACATACATATGAGTAGTATTAATGATTTTGAAACGTTTTTTCCATATGTGATTGATTCGCAGGAACATTATACAAGCAATGTGTCGCTCATATATATTTCTGTTTATTAGCGAAAATAAACTCAATTAAATTCACAAACCCAAGAGGAGACGTCACATAAATATTAGTAGTCTAAAAGGAAAGGGTCAGAATAAAATAAAAGGAGTAAAAACTAATGTTAATTCATGGAGTTATAGAAATTTGGTAATTCTAAGAATAAATTTTTTGATCGGATCTGTTCGTAAGACATGCATATGAATATGGACTGGTTTATGTTAAAAAACGTCATCTTATGTAGTAGATTGGGAATAGAACAAATATAACTAATCCGGAATACGACATAACATGAAAATACTAGATGAAAGGCGAAAATCGGAAATAGAGAAACTGCGTTTAAGATACTTGGCGAAAATTATCTGTAGCAGAACATCTAATATACTACTTGACTTACATTTTCGTCATCTTGTCCATTACTGTATACGTCGCTTGGTCTGCTTTTCACTTCTTTTTCGAAATCTTGTTGGTCCGGCAGGTTAATGTCAATATCGGAAGGCGTGGCCCTTCTGGGCGATTGTGCTATGACTTGCTCATTTAATAGAGTGCGACACGCCGGTGAGGCAACATTCCGTGTCGGCGATGATATAGGCACGAATTCGGCTGCATTTGGATTTAATTGAGACATGCTGTCGTCGTCTTCGTTTTCGTCCTCTTCCGCAGTTCTTGTTAATTCGGCAACCTATGCATAAATACCGTAAGTAAGTAAGAAAGAGGGTTTCCAAGTGATTTCGTACTTTAAACTAACTAAATGTGTTGTGTACTGCAAGCTATGCATTTCTTGAAAAGCGAATTATTACAGAGCACTGTAACATAATTTCAGTATTTGAATAAATAACCAGGTAAATCTTATAACGGCTATCTTGGAGGGTTTTGAAGCAATTGTCCGAGTACATAATAACTCATTGACAAGTAAATATATTGTTAATTATCAGCATAAAAAAAGAAACTCGCAACTCAAGAAAAGCAAGCACCATGAGAAAATTTAGAAAACCTGAACTTAAGAAAACTCAATTCGTAGAATACTAATAATTGTTCAAAAGGCATATTAATATGTGACTGCTGAACGTGTAGACTCTGTACATACGAGGAAAATATTGGATAATAAATTATTGAAAGCCCAATGTCAGCTATAATCGGTAGAGGAAAGATCGTGAAAATGTTAGGTTTGTCAAATGCGATTGAATTAGGACAGTCATTTTTAATATTTGAGAGACACGCCACACACATTTAAAAACACTGCTTTAGACTAAACATTCTCTAAAGTGGTTCAACTATGACAAACACTTTCCTCCTGTAAGTTATACAAAGATACACATTCAAATGAAAAAATAGAAAAAAATTGCTAATACCCGTCTCCCACTTTGTTTTACACTTAATAATAATGTTATCTGAACTGTGCAAAAACAGTTTCAAGAAATAACTAAAGTGTATGTCTATTTTTCACGATTGCATTGAAAAGTTTCTTGACATATGCATGAGAGATTCGAATTTACATTTTAAACAATGTAATTACGTCTCTCATTTCATATATGAAGTCATTCAAACGTTGGATCGTTTCGAAATATGTTGGAAAAGTAGAGAAAAATAGATTAAAACAATATGTACACTAACAGACTAATTTTAATTAAGAAAAGAAAAAAACAGCGGATATTATTAAAGCGAAATGGTTTTTATAGATGTTAAAAATAATTTACCTCCTGGTCGGCTTTAGAAGAGGACACTTGCTCTGATTCCGCAGTATCTCCCTTATAATAGTTCCACTCGTCTTCAGAATCTTCCGCGCTATCAGCTACATTCTCCTCTACACCCGCATCGTGTACTGAAAGGCAAGAAAATGTGATATATAGTGTTAAATATTAATTAATTCACATAAACTGAATGATAAAATAGATACTGCATATTATCTGCAATAATTAGAGATGTAATTACTTACAGCGTACTAAAACTATTGTGTTACAACATGCTAGTACCTATTCTATAATATTTTAAATAATTTTAGATAGATACGCTCGGAAATTAATATAATAACAACTTCAGTTCGATGCATTAGAAATATACGAGCAGAAATCATCATGTTGGTCTTAATTTATTCATTAAGATGGACGTTTAAACGTGAAGTTGAAACCAGAATACTATCGCGTCAATTTGTGATTATTTCCAAGTTAGCTTAATGTTTACAACATACATTTGCAGATAAAGCTGGAAATTTGTCTATACGTGATTTAGGAAATTGGTAGCAGACAGGCCTATTATTGCAACTTACGCCAGAATAGTTTGAGTACCTACTAAATTATACTACAGCGGTAATACGACAATTTCTGAAGTTATAATAACAGCACATGATATCAAGTCAATATTCGCCCTCATGATGCGCCACCTTGCAAATAAAATAATGTCAAGTGCGAAGACAACCCAGAGTAGAAAATTCTCCACTCAGATAATATTAATAATAGTTTAGATATTACAAAATTGCAGATATTTAAGTTATTGAAAATTTTGTTGTCGATTGCTAAGAAGTTTCTAAGAAAATATAGCCAGACATTTATTAAATTAAATATTTTTAGCAAAATGTAAATATTATACGTAGAAGTATTTTGTGCATTACTAGGCATCTAAATTATATACATATGTAATTGTATACGCGCTTATGCACGCTGCTATGCTACAACTATTTCAACAGGTAATTTTGCAACTCATTACAAAACCTGAACGCCAAGATGATCAGAAGAATTATTAAACTTGGTGCTTACTGCAAAAAAAAAGAAGACAAATTTCGACACTTCCGCTGTATGTGCGTATGAACAAGTTGTATTAATCCGGCGATTTTATATCACAAATTCAATTGATATACGTGATTTATTAAATATATGATATTATCGGCCCAATCTGTATAACAGGAGTTCTAATTTGTATATATACGTATACACGATTACGTAAATGATTATGTGCACAACAGATATTATATACATATGTTTGAAATTATTTTCGTTTTACTTTTAGTACTATGAAGAGTATCTCATAATTTAAATTGTCAAACGGATCAATAATTTGACGTTTTCTAAGCTCTTTCTACGATGCTTAATTTATGTTACAAAATAAGGTTTTTTCAGGTTTAATTTTTAAGCAATTCCGACCATTATTATTATTATCTTTTAAATATACATTAAAAAGATAGAACACATAAACGTCAAGTGTAGTGGGTAATCTAATAAAAATATGTTCAAGTTCCTATAAATATACAAATTTCATATTTTCAACAAAAGTTTACATTACGAGTGAATTAATTTGAATGTTTCAAATTATTTATTTGCATTGTTAAATCGAGAAATGATGAATCTTACAATTTAAATGTAGATCATTTATCAGTAATTTTGAGCATAATATCGCTTAAGAAACATTTCAAAATACGAATAATAAACATAAGTGTATTTAGAGAACATCATCTACACGTGATCTTAAATACAATATACAAATAATCATTACGTGACAAACCAAAACAAGTTGGATGTTTGAAATTAATGCTTGGGATAGAATTTAGTCACGCAAGCTTCCTAATAAATATCTACATGCATCTTACAAGTCATAAATAAATAAATTAATATGCAGCGTGAGTTACATAAGCCTACATACGTGTTTCTAGTTTCACTAACTAAATAACTAAGAATGCAAAAATGAATGCCGACAAAAACACAAAACTTTGAACGTTTGTGCATATTTTAGGTACTATAAATTTTTAAATCGTCTATCTTCTTATGGAAAGAAAGACATTCAGAGTCGCATGATTAATTTAAAAAAAAAGGTTTATCAGTAAGGGATTCAACTTTATACTAGAAAATTACTGTTTCACCATTTGGGCCAAGGGATTAATAAACATTTTATTGGATTGCAAATATATTTAACAATATGAAAGTATCAATGCATTCTCGAAATGAATTAGTGATATTTAATAAAAAAGACATCAAAATAGAACAATTAGAAGCCAAAAATGACCTAAATAACATGAAAGTAAGAACTCTGTGACACGATCATGCAATAAGTTGTAATATGCAAAATGAGCAGACAAAATACATTGGCAGAAATATAACCGAGATGAACATCGGTTTAAATTAAAATAAATTTAAAATGATTGGTTTCCATGACATAGTCATTCTCTAAATTGATGCGTCCATATTCGAAATTTGAGATTTAAATTTATGATTTTAGATTATTTCGTTGTTACTTCGAAAGGGATTTGCTAATAATATATTGGGTATTTTAAAAAGATTGCTATAGCCAAACACTAGCAGATACGAACGCTAGTTCATATGAATAGCGAATAAGACAACATATAACACCTGTCGAATAGGTGCTGTGAATATTTGGAACAAACAGAAAACCAGATATAATATATCAAAACCATCCTAGAACACAGTGGCCACATTATGTAAAGTACTAAAAAAAAGTGCCTAAAATTTTGGCAACATTGATGTATGGAATTGCAATTTGGACAAACATATACAGAACAAAAGCGTATTAAAAATAAGAGAGCTCTCGAAAATATCAAATAGTCCTTGAGAAGTTGGAAAAATTAGTTGAACTCTTCAGAAACCTTAACCTCCCTCCTCCAAATCACCAAGCTCTAATACAATGAAAAGAAGAAATTGTACAAAATCAATAAGGAAATTTGAAAGCCGAAGAAAATTTTTGTACCGTTAGAAATCGGTTTAAAACGGAATAAAAAAAAGAATTATTTTCAAAATGTGACTGAAAAGCCTACTCAAACAATAGGTACATACTTCCTTGCTTTGGTTTCAATATGATACCAGAAATGTAAAAACCACAACTGAAAGAGAAAATATGATATATAAATCGTAGAGTACAAGAATTACGTACGGGACTTGCGGGACCACACCCAAGAAATAAAATAAATAACGTGCCCGAGACAATTGCCGACGACCGACGTCGTCAGAAATGTCGCTACCGCCACCTATTGATCGTTTCGCGAATGTACGACAGTTCAAAGGGAAAAGGGTATGCTGAACGTATGTGTGTGCCTACGTACTGGAGAACGAACTAACCGACTGCCGGCAGCACAGACATAGAACAGACCCATTCCTGGGCAACAGGTTGCCCATTTACGGAATAATGGGTATTAGACGAGACTCGGGACGCCGCCGTAGTCGCATGCTCTACATGCTGTCTCAATTACTTGCTCAATAAAAATCATTCGCGCATTAATTTGCGTCGTCGTCGTCGATCGAGAGAAGGGTAATTTAATTCCACTAATCCGAATGGAAATTACTAAATTTAGGAAATTTTAATAAAAACAGAAGAAACTGCGAAATGTACAGGTATGTGGTGTGGACAAAATTTTCAAAGATTGCGTAGTTTTCATTTTTCTATTGATTCGCTATTGATAATATAAATGCCATCCACTGCGTATAATTGCAAAAGCTCCAGGATTGATTCATTCATTTATTTAAAATTTACTATAAATAATAGTTAAGGGTCAAGTCGGGATTATTTTGCTTAGCTAATACGTACATTCGAACCACCTAAGTTTTGCTAAACACAAAATGGAATAAAATGGAATTTTAAGAAATACCAAATAAAGAAGTTTATATATTCTTTTGTTTTTCATCTGCATTCATAGAAACCTTTCGTGTACCATCTCAGTATAAAAAAAATTTCAAATCTAAGTCACAACCTTCGAATCAAATTGACTGCATAAATAAAAGAGTCAGTCTTCATAATGCCCTGATTTATTTATTTCTATACAAAACCTATATAATTGATGTGTGATGGTGGATAACGACGTTTTCTACTCTCTTTCATAAGCAAAATGTATTTATATGCATTTACATATGACCGAGCATGGTATTTTATTTATATACTGTATTGTAACTTTTCCTTTTACTCACCTAATTGCATAAGCATTTCATTAAAATGCATCATAATTTTCAAGTAGAAAGTTTGAATTTACTTGCAAACAATGCTTTTAGCATTCTAATAGATTTTATTTCGTTGAAGATTCATTGCTTCGAAGACGAAAGACGTGTAACTACATATTATTTAATTTGAAATGCTATCAACAAAACAATAGTTATTTTTAGAATTCAGGATTAAGTTTCAATATTCACTGTATAAAAGCATGTTTGTAGTTTTACAAAACAATATTCTGTCGAAATGTTTTTTAATAGAAATTAAAATATCAAAAAACTTCCGATTATCTAGTATGTATAATAAAATTGAAATAAATATCCCGAAATAACTGAACGTGAAGAAAAAGTGTAAATGTAAAAAAGAGTAGGAGGTAATTTGTAACTAAAAATGTTTTGATATTAATTTTGATTACCTACAGAAATGAAGGATGGTAAGAGTAGAATACATAATTTGATCTTAGATAACAAGTTTTCTTAACAAATCCAGAATTCGAGAAGAAATAATGTTAATTTCCATTCAATAACTCATGTATTTATTAATAGGTAATACACCCAGATATTTGCCTCTGATTTTCGTATAATATTCGTATTGTGATAGAGCAGGGAATGTAAATTCAATTTTTATAAATTCATGAAATTATTGGAGTAATTTAATAATAAGCAAAATTCAAGAATACATATTCCTATTGAGGAATTCAATTTATTCAGACTCGTTTACTTAAAATAAAATCGTGATAAGATAAAGTTATGTACAATGTAGGTATTTCGTCTCGAACAAATCTGAACTCTCGAAAAAGGGCAATGTTATGAACGGCTTCTTGACATTGAAATATGGTAAATAGAAATGATTACGCTCTGCGGTTTTTTTCTACTAAAACAATGCCAACTTAAGTTACACCATAGCAAATTTGACGTGTTTCGTAAAAGTTTAATTATAGCCCAAGATGTGACTAAATTATTAATCATGCGCGTTATTTATCAATGATTTGGTGATAAAAAGAATTTAAAATAATGATTAATGAAATTCTACTGTTGCCATATCGCGGTTGTTGGTTGGTGATTTATGCAGATGCGTCCGGACACGAAATAATTCCTGAGAGTCACGCTCTAAATAAACGACGAGAGCAGAGAGAAACACTGCAGTCAGTCATAGTCACGGTCCGAGAACAGTCACTCGAGCGGATACATTCTGGATTTTATTGCGCACGTTCAACAACGACCATTATTTTCGTCTTGAGTGATAATTTCCAGAGGTGCTAATAAGCAGAGAAACAATGCTGGAACGTGCAAATATTATTATTTAAATACAGGTCATAGATAGAACGATTATTCCTTTTTTTGATTATACACACTACATAATAGTAATAATTAATAAAACAGCTGATGATTTTGTTTATTAGTTTGGTTTCTTTTGAGAGGCGCACCAGGAAGCTCTTTTAATTAAAATATCGCAGTTCATTTATAGAGAAATAAACTATATGCCGTTTTTTATAGAAGAAAAGGCGAGGTCTATGTTAAGCGTTTCTCTTTGCAAAAATTTCTGGTAAAAATAATGACCTTGTCTGTTGATTACAAGTAATCATAATTCGAAAATGACTTTCAGTTCAAACAATAATCGTTCCAAAATGAAGAACGCTCTTTTTTCAACTTGACTTTTATAGCTTCCTATATAACCTCAATAGGGTTAACGCTCAACGCTTTGTAGACGATTTAAACTACGAAACATTTGTACTTGACGCATATTCATTTACTTTGCTTAGGTTCAATGTAAATTACAGAGTATGTATATCACTAGACTTGTATCAATAAATCATTTCGCACAAAACTTCAATAAGCTCTTTTCATAGTTTCAAATCATTTATCTATCGCGAGATAAGCAGTAAACACGTACAAAACTCGAAGGAAGACTTTATAGAACCATTTCCATATTAAGCGTTTTACAGCTCACTAAAATTCGGCGTTTCCACGAAGCACATGATTGCAGTCCAAATCCATGTTTAAAGATAGCTTCGTGAGAGATATTAAATTTCATGACCAATATTAAACTTTAGTCCTTTGTAGACTTCCGCAGGTGTATTGAGTTTAAAATCTTAATTCTTAATCTTGAATAATTCTACACAACAGAGAGTAACTGCTCGTGTTTTGTAGTATGCCAGTCGTGGACACAGCACGCAATCGGCATTTAATTCCTTTGTTAGTGATGGTCTTTGCAAACCGGCAGCACAAAAATTCTGCTCAAATAACAAAAGTACCTACTCCGCTCCAGCCATTAACTAAAATTTCAATTAATCAGCATTGTTTTTTAAGTTATAAATGAAAAAGTGTTTAATTCCAATTCTTATTTAGCATTTATTGGGTTTGTTTGTTGTTTAGCATATAAGCAGCAGTTATTTGTTTAAATAAAAATATCCATTATCTACGATTTCCTCTTCTGAAATCTCTATACAAACATTTCTAAATCGAAGTTTTGTATTTTGTACTAATTTTTTAGACATGAAATATTTAATTAAATAATATATATGCTATATCTCTATAAGATATTCGTTTGCAGCAATTACGAAAATACAGCTGGTTTAGGAACATTACTAATATTTTCAACGAAATAGTATTTATGCTACTACGGTGAATTAAATTTCATTCTAATTCTGGTTTTATTTAATTTTAATTGCAGATTTAACATATTACCTAATTTAAATTAACAAACGCGTACTTGCATATTTTTATGAAACAGTTAATCTAATCCTGTGCATTCCTGCACACAAACCTGCAACTTGTACAGTTATATAATTATAATGTGTACGACCAAAAATGTTTAAAAAGTTTAAAAAGAAAACGGAGAAGGATATGAACACGACTTCGCTAGTTTTATTGTCCACAAATATATATAACGTTCTCATATAGTTTATTAACTTCATCTGCAACTAATGAATGGAGCACGATATAAAAATGAATATTCGTGAATTTCAGAAGATAATAATTAAGCTAAACATATACAACAGGTGCACTGATATTTGAACTTCGATAAAGGTGAGGTTGTGATCACAGAATACCAAGTCGTCCTATTTTTACATGTCCTATTTTTAGTCAATCTCGAGCTAAAATTATTTTATTAATTTATTATACCAACATTAGAACCAAAGAAAGAAATCTCATGTACAATCACGTAGAATTATTTTATGAAATTTAAAGAAAAAATTAATAGAAAACCTTAATGTAATTGTAGAATTGACCGGCCGCTCCAATTTTCCTAGGAAACACATCTAGAATCTCGGAAAATACATCACTGTTCATTCTCTTCCGCCCAATAACTGTTCTATATTTTAGCAGTGTAAGAGAAACGTAAAATTTGGAGAGGTTTTCCGGTCAATTTCACGCCAAAAATTTTTTGTGACTCATTTTTTTGAACCGAGACCACAATATTAAAAATTAGAAAAACTGAATGTAATGATACAGTTGATGGCGTAGTCAGTGCAGGTGTGTCAGTATTGCTATCTATGGAGTAAAAAAAAATATTTTTATTTACTTGCCATTCCTCGTATATAAATGAATCACAATTTTAATACCGTAAGAAGGAAACAGAAATTTAAACACAATTTGAAGGTAAACAGTATGGCATTATGGCATTTATGGCATAACATTAGTTGCTGTAAATAATATTTTTATAGCACTTAAAAATGTAAATCGGTCAGTTACGAGACGTTATTAAAAAACCATTTTGAAATACAAAAATATATCATATATGCATTTTATAATTAGAATATAACTCGTATCAATTAATTTAGGTGGTAAAATGTTATTGTCGATCCTCGTTTAAAAACTGTTTAATAATAAAATCAGACCAATTATTCCGTGAAAAATAATGAAAGCGTTAAAATTAAAATTTCTCAATTTTGCAACACTCCTCCACGTCGATTATTTTTTAATTAGATAATAAGATGAACGTATTTCTTAGGTTTTCGATGAATTTAACACAACTTATTTTTCGAATTTCCTTTCTAAATAAAATTCACATCTAATTTTATGCACAGGAGTGAGTGCATTAATGAGAAAAAATAATTACATTATTATTAATATACTAAATAGCGGTCGATAAAATAGATTAAACTTTATCTATATGACGTATCAAAGTAAACACAGGTTGAAAATGTGTATATCCTCACGAAATAATCAAATAATCCATAAAGATAAATAAATTATTCTTAAATAATATTTATGGATGTGTGCGTTATCGCACATTTTACATCCAAGATTTCGAAAAAATTGTATTATTTTTACAAACTAAACACTCAACAATACTTCATAAAATAAATCATTTAAGCAAGCTACTTCATTCACATAATTAAACTCGATGCAAATATTGTATTCAGTTCAGTGGCGTTTTAGAACCAGAATACAATTAATATTTAAAATAAATGGGGCTCGGAAAAATGTTCAATGCATCGCATTCTGGAATATCATAGTTTAGAATTTGTTTTGAAATATTTCAGGTGGCTGCTGTAAAAATTAACCGAATTTGATAGAAGGGGTTGAAAATTGTTCATCAATTCACTGGTACAGAATGAAGATGATTCATTTAAATTACTATAATTTCAAATACGGGAAATAAAAATTACTATTACATCGATCATGTCAAAAATTCAGTATGAATAGTTCGGGCAGTCAACTCCTACAATTGTGCAACCAGCTTTGTATAAACTGTAGTAAATATCCTCCACTTCATTTAATAGGAAAACCGAGAACGCCCTGCGTTATACAGCCGGGAAGAATCGTTAATTCCTAGTTAAGTTTTGTTAAGAACTGACAAATTTGGACGCAGCCCTCAAAGAAAGCATGAAAAGTTCATTTATTAAAACTAAAACTAATTTATATTGATATATGTATCTAAAAAGGGCATTCAAAATGTTAAATAATAAGTTGCTCACTATATTCATGAAAAATATATAAGCCACAAGCTATTTCCACTAAATTAGTTCAAACTCATGATGTTTGAAGAATTTATGGTGGAGAATTTTTAGCCATCGCACACACATCAAATAAAGGAAGCTTACAAATGTGATCACAATGATCGCATTGATTGATAATGTAACAAGATATTAAGTATGTATTCACAATACTCAAATAATAATAAAAAATATCTTAAATCTAGGCTTGTAGTTACAGGGGAACTGTTAAGTGCAGAGTTAGTAAATTTGGGTGGAAAGCCCTTCAAAGCATTCCAAAGGATAAAAATCTGGATTTATAAGGGGTGAAACAAACAAAATGACAAATTTGCTAAACAGAAGAGGAATTAAACACGTTTTTATTAAAGATTGTTCAGTTACAGTTTTAGGATAAATAAGTTAAACCTATAACCTATATACAAAAGAAATTTGAGTACGTACGTTAAGCACGTATTACGCATTTGTTACAAATGAAACAGACATGCATTACACACATCTGTATCTGTACACATGAACATACACCTCGTATTTTCCAACGTTTACTTCAGCCAAAGACACGCGTTTCTGTCTCAATAGACTCCGTCAGTTTGGCTAGTGAAGTAAAGCTTGATGGCATCGTGTTAGTGAACCTACACCTATTTTTTTCTCTTTCGTACCGGCACAGCTGGTCGAGAGAAAATCGCTATTTTCGGCGTAGTCTCTTTTGTCCGTCAGATGTCACTAGATTATCTGGTGCCACATGATAGGACAAAATGTGCCACTTACCTTTAAGGCGAGCCATCAAACTTTACTTCATTAGCCAAACTGACGAAGTCTATTCAGACAGAAACACTTGTCATAGGCTGAAGTAAACGATGGAAAGTACGAGGTGTATGTCCATGTGTACAGATACAGATGTGTGTAATGCATGTCTGTTTCATCTATAACCTATGTCTGTAATTTATATTATTGATAAACTAAAGCAGGCTTTCGGTGCTCCTTGGGAATGACGGTATGTGTATATTTAATGAAAAAAACATGGACCGCTCTGAGTCGTCTTTCCCAAATCTATTCCTAAACAATTAAAATTTTATTCGTAATCATCCTATCATTTAAAAGTTAAAAAGCCGTTCGTATTATTGTATGTAGTACTACAAAAATATTCAATCAAATCTTTATAAAATAGTGGTAAAATGTCACAATTGGCACATTTAAAAAAGATTTCATTCATTATTCTGTGTCCTTGGAATTTTGACCTATTCTTTACGCCTGTCTCAATAGTAGAAATGCTGAGTTTTTAATAATAATTATTCTGGCAACTGGGAATTTATTTTTTTTTAGTATAGAAAATATACTTTATTGTATTGTATCTAATTAATACGAATTAGAAATTAAATTTATGATTCATATCACTACTTCCTAAAAAAAAGTAGTGGTAAATATATCAATTCACACATGAATTTAATTTCTAATTCGGGTTAATTAAAATACAACAAATCACATTTTCTGTACTCAAAAACTTACTAAATTCATAGTGGCCAGCTAGGAGGGCAGTGTTTTGCAATGTTCACGAGACCAGATCGTGGGTTCATGGTGTATATGTAAATCAAACAGGTATTTTACAACCTACTTTCTGAAATACTTATGAGAAAAATAAGCATTTAAGTTTATACTTCAAGATACAAAGCAAGAAAATGTAACATTAAATGGGAACTGATAAAAATTCCATGTTTATTTAACAAAACAAATCCGAGATTTTATTTACATATATGTATACATATATAAACTTATGCATTGTTCCAAACAAAATGATCATTCATGTGATGAAAATGAAGGATATGCGCGTACGAAGGAATGTTTATGTCAAGACCTTGGAGTAAACGTAAACAAAATTTAGTTGGTAAAACTTGTAATTAGTGAACATACTTACTGCCCAACGTTCTAGAATAACCAACAACTTAAACATATAACATAATGGTGTCTTTGAATGTCTACAGAACTCGAGAAAGTGTTTATTTTATCGTAGGTCGCAGTCGTTTTTTTAAACACAGATAAATCCTGAATATATTGAGAGAAAGACAGAACTATTTACTCACAGTGGGTTAACTGTTTGAAAAATGGATTTGAATCATATATTTAACCGTACCTATTTTCATGTATACTACCAACAGCAAAACTTAAACACGATCGTTGTATACAACGAAACAAACACCTGGTTGCTTTACTAAATTTGTTTTTATATTGTTAAGAAAAGGGCAAAAACAAAAAGCAGAACGTGCAATTTAAGAACTAGATGTTATACAATATAAGGTATAGGGGATACATACACATGAAAAGTTTCCTGTTTCATAATCTTAGAACCGTAAAATCCCGTTGGTCTAAAAATACCATGTTGTTCAAAATAAATACCTGCGCAATTATCTTATTTGGAAAGCGTGAATTTATTATATATTAACACGGACATTTTATTTAGTACACCGAAAAAAAAGAGGCTTCTAAAGTCAAAGATTTCCTTATAACAAAAAAAAAAGAAACTCAACATAACCGTTTTTTTTGTTTACTTTAAAACGAATACGAGGCTTTTTGAATCGAATACGACATACCTTTATATATTATTGATGTAAAGACAAATTCTTATCACAGTAAAACAGATAGAGAAAACACTTTTTATCAAACAAGATTATTCGAGGCACTTTTTTTAGAACGATGCAGAATGTTCACTCGAACACACAAAGACCGGGTCCTAAGGAAACTGACTGCAGACCGGGTTGGGTTGTCCATTATGCGCATGCGTACATTCTATATACAGGCCAATGCGAGTGCGACGGTTTCGTTCGAACGCTACGGCTCCATGCAAGGCTCCTTTATTTCTGTTTCGTTCTAACCTATATTATTTGGAATAATAGAAATATACAGAACGTTTCATAATTGCAGGCTAACACTTAAGGGTCTTAATCGTCTTTGATGATTGAAACAAGTTCGTATTTTGTGTTTGAGATTATTTCTTATTTATTTTTATAATTTTATCAAATACTGTCTATGCATAGAAACATATTTTTTGCCATTAATAACGCAAAACTATATTCAACATTAAACATTTAGTATTTAACATTGTTAGAAACAAGCAACACAGGATCATTTCGGAAAATGTAAAAGTTATTGTGTAATTGTTATTACATTTGTAAATATAGCATATGCTACAGCATATTCTGTAAAATTATTGAAAATGATGCGCTTACAGTATTTCTTAATATTTACCTAATATAATCACTAATCACAATTATTTGTACTTAATATTTAATTGGACATCCCTTATCGCTCCGAGTCCATTAGGCATTGATATGACAAGTTTTTCAGTAGGTATATTTTTTCCCTCATTACTCTAGTAGCGATCTCTTCTAATCTTCGGATGAAATATGGTGATTGCGAATGGGTTTCTTCAGATCATTCCACAAATTTGCGATAACATTTACATCAGGAGACTCTAGAGACGTTTTCATTATATTCGGACATTATAAAGTAAAAAATTTCTTTGCCACAATACTGCACATTTCGGATCTTTATCCTGGCAAAATTTGAAGGAATATTTTATGTCAAATTTTTTTAAACTAGGTTTCAAATTTAGTTTTAAGATACGAGTAGGTACAACTATTTGTTCATCATTTCACAAATAAAATGTAAACTACCGCCACTTGAAGCACGCATACACTAAAACTGAACCTTCCTATATATTAAGCTTGTCTTTGTCTGCATTCAGAACATTTTTGCAGAAATCTATGGTAATATCTTTATTGGCAAATTTTATTATGTTCTCTATTTCTTTCGCTGAAGGACTTTTTCCTAGCTTTTCGATCGTGGTTTTTTTTGTAAAATTCACCTTACAATTTCCGTACTCATTTCTTTTTCTAAGTGTTTTTTTTTACTTCCCTAGCGAATTTTGAAGCACTTAACTCTGGTTCGTCTGTAATTCTTCTTATTATACAGTTTCATCGTGAGCAATGAAAGTTTTTCTGTTGCTTCTCTTCTGTTTATTTGCAAAACTATTCTCATTTTTATAACGACAAATAATGTGTTGTGATTTGGCTGGCGGTTTGTCTTTAACTTTTTTTTTTCATTCAGATGGTGTAACAGGATTTCGCTGTTCTATGGTAGTTTGTTTTTAAATCTTGCCATTCTGTACGTTTTGTAATACGATAATAATGGTATGTTAATTGGAACGTTATAAACTACTGTATTATAACGGGTGTTTTTTATAGAGGTATAAAACTTTAAGTCGGCAACACTTTTTCAACTGGCGGCCATTTTGTCAGCTGTCAAGTGATTTATGTTTAGTTTGGTTTGGCATTTCAACATGAATAGACTGACGCCTGAACAACGCTTCCAAATTGTGCAAATTTATTTTGAACATCATGGTTCTGTTCGAAATACGTATCGCGCACTACGTCCATTTTACGGTCAACATAATCGTCCATCAGAGCAATTAATTCGATTAACTATGGAACGTTTTCGCACCACGTTTACTCTAAATGATAATACGCATCCACAGAGACGTCGTACAGTACGTACAGAAGAAGTCATTGCTGCTGTAGAGCGTAGCGTAGAGGAAGACCCGTCAGAACGTTACAGTCAATGGTGACCGCTATAGAGCCATGATTACAGACTTTTTCGTTCATCAATTGAACAACCATGATGTGCAGGAGCTGTGGTTTCAACAAAACGGCGCAACATGTCACACAGCTCGTGCCACAATTGATTTATTGAAGGAAACGTTTGGTAACCGCATAGTTTCACGTTTCGGACCCGTGAATTGGCCTCCAAGATCGTGCGATTTAACGCCGCTAGACTATTTTCTGTGGGGATATGTGAAGTCGCTAGTCTACGCCGATAAGCCCGAAACGATTGACCACTTGGAGGACAACATTCGCCGCGTTATTGCCGATATACGGCCACAAATGTTGGAAAAAGATATCGAAAATTGGACCTCCAGATTAGACTACGCCCGAGCCAGCCGTGGCGGTCATATGCCAGTAGTCATATTTAAATTATAATGCCAGAAGATTATCTTCCGAATAAAGTAAATTTCATGTCAATTTAAAAAATTCATCTTTGTTTTATTCCATTTCAAAGTTCTAACCTCTATAAAAAACACACTTTACGTTTTGTAGTTGAGCATTTCTAGTACTTTTAAAAAAAAATTAAAAAATATCTAGGAAAAACGATTTTTCCACAATTGTCAATACCAAAGCGGTTGGAGACCCACATATAACATATACATATATCAATAAATATTTTTATTGCCCGCGTGTGTTCATGCACAAAAACATGCATGCTTTGTTTGGTTGTACTTAGTGACTAGGTTAGATAACCAAGTAACGTGCTTTCAAAAACTTTTCTCATTAGAGACGGCCATGCTAATTCAAAATTATACGTTTGTGAGAGATTACGTGCACTGTCACCAACCATTATTAAAAAGCATTGCCATCTCTAATGAGGAAAGTTTTTGAAGGCACGTTATAGTTCAGTTGTATGCATCACATCAACCCCAACGCTCGACTCAGCACTAGATGGTAATTGATGATCTGATGTTAGTGATAAGCAGACAGTCATCATGTGAATTCTTAGTATCACGATATAAAGTGGTTACGGACCAACGTTGATATGAACATCTTTTTTAATCAACCAAGGATTAAGAACCTTAAACAAGGTTAAAGATATAATGAAAAAATATATATTTGAGCTTTATAATTAATCTAATAATGAATATATGGCGAATCAGGTTGATGATGATATTTTTTTATTAGGTTTTAAAAAAAGTAATAGAAGAAATATTCAATCATGTGGCAGAAATAAAAAAAATTGCTATATCTGAAAGATCCTAAATTATTTAAATAACATCCACAATTTACATAACTGAATTTATAGTTTTTAGGAATATGAAATTCTTTAGGTATATTAACCTTAAAAATATTTATTTAAATGTAACTTAAAAAAATATATTTAAAATGTCAAATCATTTTTTAATAGTTTCATCATTGGGAGACAAGTACATACCTACCTACATACAAATATAGTTTGTATTTATCAGCCGATGCTTGATGAAATACTTGTTGCATTAAAAATCATTTGAAAATTTAAAACACTTATCTTCTTCTTCAATGAAATATTGATTTGTTTATTAATGGAATCTAAAGTTGAATATCTAATCCATACTAAATAAACTAATCATAGTTTGAATATCTAATATTATTATTATTGAAAGTGTGGGAACGAGTAAAAATTGGAGAAAAAGAATGTTTTAGAATATTTTGTAGCACGATAGTGGTAAATTGATAGTAAAATTGATGATTTTGACCTATTTATAGTGGTTGACAATTAAACGGTTCAGAGCCAGCGTTTTATATGGTACTAATAATTGAAAGCAACGACGGCCGTTTTGTAGGAATGAATATTTGAATATCTAATAAATATAAACTCCTGAATAATATATTGAAATGACATTTTCCATTTTCTTCGGGCAACATAAATATATTTAAATTATCGGTTTATTAAACTGGACACGTATTTTTTAATGTTCGAAGAAATGTTTGTTGTCGTATGTGTTCACTGTTTTCTATATTTAAATTACTAATGAATCGACGTATTGTCGTGATAAATTATTTAATTAGTTTGAGCATTGATAAGGTTATACAACTTACACAGTCCAGAAATTAATTTTGTTTATATAAATGTAACTGGTATAATGGTTAATAAATAAGAACGTAAAAAAGAAAAATTATTATTGTTTTCATTGGATGAAATTAAAATATCACCTCATCCTTCACAACACATTGGCAAAAATGTTAATTAATAGAAAAAATATCTAAAAAATCTGTATATGATGGAAACTTTATTAATAAAAGAAAAGATATAAATAAAATTTGGGCGTCATATATATTTAAGTATGTATTAATATTGATTCATTCACGATATTGTCATTTCCAAAACAAATTTTAAAGTTTCCAAATTTTTCATATGCAAACACGAAGGTCAATATCAAAAAAGCGAAATGATTTCATAAAAGTTAACTAGAAATAAAGATCTAGTCATTCACATGACTAACAAAGGTTAAAAATATGTACCTGATTTTTATTCCTGTTTACAATTGCAACAGAGAATTTGGAAACGTTTCCAAAAATATTTCGCTTTTACGCGTAACGAAATTCGAAGGACTTATTTGCAAAATTACATTTAAATATACGTGAGTCTGTATGCAAGTAAAGTTGTCGACATTGCGAAAATAATTGTCCATCCCATTTTTAATTTTTGAACACGTATTAAGATTCATTGTCTGTGTACATGGTGTTCAAAAGAAGTTAATGACCTTTTAAGAGGATGTTGTGTGTGAAATAATAATGTCTGTGCAACATTTCAAACGATAGAAATAGACGAGCTAAAGATTAATAAATCAAATGAATAAGTAACTAATATAAGCCCGAAAAAATTGGTAGAACTTGATCACGATTTGAAAGAAAAGGACAATCGAGAAAAGATATCGCAAGTTTTTTAAATTTGCAAATCCTCCTCTCTCCCATAAATTGATATGGAAGTTTCTAGATGATCAATCTAGAACTACTTAATTTCAATAATTTAGAATATGTAATTAAGTTGTGATATCAAAAGATGTTCTCGGCTATAAACAGTAAAGTTCTACAAGCAATAGTTATCAATCTGCAATCTGGTAATGTCAATAATGCATGAAAATGTATCAGTTAACAAGAATTGAATACCGCGCGGGCTTATGGTAATTTATCTCCTTTATACTCTACTGTAACAAAGCAGGCAAAATCTTTCCGTTTGGAGCTAGAATCCACTCCAGATGATGAGAGGTCCCGGTCACCCAATTCTGCCTGACCATTTGAGCACGAATAACGTTAACCCACGACTTCTTTCTCCTCCTCAACGTAAACACCACGTTGAATGTGCACGCTTGTTTTTAAACCTGGCATAAAGACGCCCCAAAACCGATTTGATGTCCATTGTCGCAGGAGATAAAATAATAGTTTGGTATTATGAATGAACCTCGTCCCATAAAGGCAAGTCGTTCAATCAACTAGAAATATCATGTTCTCAATATTTGCCTTTGTTAGTATGTTTTAAGAGACAATATTCGTAAAGAACGTCCAGAGAAATTGGCAAAAGTTGTTCGATTACCGTATGACAATGCGCCCGTTCATACTGCTATAGCTTCGCAGGCTGCAATTCACGAATGTGGTTTTCAAGAAATTAAACACATCCACTCTATAATCCTGAAATGGATCCTAGTGACTATTATTTATGTTCCTAAATAAAAAAAAGATCTTATGGGGCGTCATTTTCATGACGATATTCAGTTGCAAACAGCCACAATGCAACATTTTGTGAAAAGCATCGGATTATTTGTACAAGGGTACAGAATTGTTAATTAATCACTGCGAATAAATCCATTGAAATTAGTGGAAATTATAATAAAAAATAAAAATTGTAAAATTTTCAAAACTGTATTTTTTCGATGTCAACCCGGGAATACAGATGGCGTTTACCTAGTGAACCGATCAAATATTAAATGTATAATATATTCGTCATATTCGTGTTAGTATTGTTATAAAGGTTTTCAATATAATAGTTCATTTCTGTTTAATAGATACTGGAAAGATTAAAATTCACCGCTACTGAGGATTTTATCCCTCACCATCAGCAACAATCGCTTGTTAGTTTAGTGAAAATAGCTCATTTCAATTTCACACTGATTTAAGTGATTATGTTCTGACTGTTGTTAAAGAGTTTAAATGAAATTACACAGACACAAAATCGTATAACCTTTTCGGCATTTACTCACTACGTTAGAATACTGATTTCGTTAAAAAAAATAAATATTTAATTAATTGATTGTATGTAATTGCTGAAAATATAAATTTAATCTTAGGGTAGTGTTTGCTTAACATTTAATTAAGTTTATTAGTTTATTAACCATTTTTTTCGTGTCTAGTAGAATTATCGTTCAATAATTGGGTGTGTCTAGCCACGCCTCAAGCGAGGATAATGCTTAGAATCATATATTTTAATTAGGATATCAACCGTTTATGCTAGAGAATATCAAGTCGACAATTAACTCACCCACCTTTCGGGGCGATATATAACGCTAGTTAGGGAGAAATGTTCTAATATTTACACTAACTTGTGGTTAGGGAATGGCTAACTAAACCTCAATCCCTTACAAATATGTACTCTGATGAAATGAATTAGTGGTTTGTCTACGATGGCATTAAAAGAATAGCAGTGTTAAAACAAGCTTGCTATATTTTGTGGGTAGCGGTGATCATCATAGAAGAGCACGTATGTTTAAAAATGACAAAAATAATGCCTTCATTTTAATAAAAATATTTTAGGAGTCAATCAATTATTATTATATTAAGCCATGAAGAAATCTCACTACAAATTTTCAATCATGCACAGTTCAATTACCTGTTCAAACAAGTAAATTCGATTTTTTTTCAAATTTTAAACTAGTTTATTTTATTTTTGTAGCACAGAGACATTCTTAGTGTACATTATATGTATGTATGTAGGTATATTTTGTTACAAATATACATATACGTTAGTCTCGAAAAATATTGCATACTCATTAGTCTCATTACACTCAGTATATATGCACTGTTTATGGGCAGAGATACTCTGAATTTAAAAGTTTACTGATGTACTCGTGCATAGGCGAAGGAGTAAGTTAAAATATGCGCCCGTGAAAAGCTAAAGATGTAGCCGTCGCAGTGCCGTTTTTAGACGCCAGGAAATTCCTTTCAGTTCAGTGACAGTAATATTCAGTTCAAGAAAGACATGTCGACTGGCTGTGTGTATTACAAGGATAGATTTTCAGATACAGTTATGTCGGAATGGACGTGTACTGATTTTCTTTAAGTGAAAGAGGAGAAGAACTAATGGCAATACCTATTCACCTGGAAATAAATGTCACATTGCCGCTAGTTTGACTGTAGATTTACTTTTTGTATCAGTTATCAAGGTGCGTTAACGTAATATGCACGTACTCGCTTAAAAGACGACAACAGTACCAACTTCTAGTTTAAGATATTAACTAATATCAAATAAATATTTAAATTTATGATAAAATATCTTTTATAATGAAAGTGTTTTTCTATATTATAAGTAATTTCAACAATGGTAAAAGCGATAAACTTAATAATACAAAAGGATAATCGTCCTATTTTAAATGTTATTGCAAAATGTCTGTAATTTGTTTTCTTTTCTGTTTTTAGTTTCTTACTAACTATGTAACTGATCTTTATCACTGCTGGTGGTAAGTTAACGACGTGCCCGCCGTTAACTTACCACCTTTCCAGACGTTATGTATAAGTATTGACCTTTGGTTTATATAAATGAATGGGGAATTTCTAGCTTAGATAAAATTACGTAATTTTATACAAAAAAGAAAGAACGCAAATTACTTTCATAATACAGGAGATTATCTGACGTCTCGTCAGGGTGTTCGTTTAAAAAAATACAATCACCTGTGATACTTATATTAAATTACACAGATGTTTCATGCGCATTTCAAATGTTTATCTAATATTATTAAATAGTCTAATTATTACTTCTTCATATTTCTTACTAGAAAGGCAAGTGATGAAATTAGTTTTTGCAAACCATAGTAATGTCATTAAGATTTTAAAAATAGTCAGCAAATAACATCACAAAAGATTTTTATATAAATAATATGTTCTAAATATTCGCGTTAGAAATTTTTGCGTTTGCATTGAAAGTTGAAACAAACATAAAAAAATCCAAGAAATCGCACGTAAAACGTCACTTGGCATCGCAAACACATACACAGAAATTTGACCCGTTGGTATCTGACAATTTTAATGAAGAATGAAACTTTAATGGCGGCAAATATTCCATTAAATAAACTTGACAATTCCACCTTCAAAACATTTCCCCAAAAATATACTGGTCGAAATGTTCCTGATGAATCCACCTTACGCAAATATTATATTTCTAAGTGCTACATAAAAGCAGTAGAACGCATTACCGTCTTTCAAATCAGTACCTATGGATAAGTGCAGACGAAACCGTCGATATATTAGGACGCTGTGTGGTAAATGTTGTAGCTGGTGTACTACATCCAACTATTCCATATAACGCATATGTAATAACAACAAAAGTTATAAATACAGTTGATGCGGAAACAGTAGCTAAAACCATTTACGAGAATATTCACCAAATGCTTCTTTCGGGATAGGTACAAAGAAAATATACTTTTATTTGTCAGTGACAGCTGCATATATGTTAAAAACAGGCAGACTATTAAAGACTATTAAAGGAAACATATTCTAATATGCTGCATATTACTTGTGTAGCACATGCTCTACACAGAATCTGTGAATATATAGGAGACACCTTTCCGGAAGTTGATAGACTTGTATCCGCTTTTAAAAAAGTTTTCAGAAAAACACCATTGAGAGTAGCTCTTTACAAGGAAAAACTTCCAACTTTGTCACTGCCTCCCTCTCCAGTAATAACTAGATGGGGAACATGGTTGGAAGCTACTAGTTTTTATGCAGAGAATTTCGATAGTTTACAAAATTTCGTTACATTTTCAAATGACGATGCTCGAAGTATTTCTGAGTGCAAGGAGGTAATACAAATTCCAAATTAAAAAATCGGTTGTACTTTCTTCAGGAACACTTTGGAAATTTGCCAAAACTAATCACTTATTTTGAAAATCAAAATCGGCAAAAGTTAGACGCAGTTTTTAATAGAAATCCAGACTTAATAGCATTGCGGCAATTGTGTATGGGACAATGCCTCAAAATCTAACTGCTAAATACGCTGAAATAAAATAATATTTCCAGTATGCTCCTATAATCGGTTGTGATTTAGAAAGGACGTTTTCTATCTACGAGGATGTATTTCATTTAAAGAGAACAAATTTTACAGAAGAGAACCTTGAGAAAGTATTGCTAGTTAATATTAGTACTCCTTTACTCAACTTGAACTACAAAATGAGCAAATAAAAATGTATTTCGTATTTTATAGATCACCACGCGTTTGTTTTCCAAATACATATATAATAAAACTAAAAATTCTTTAGAAATATAAATTTCAATAGTACGCCCGAGGGCGATGAGTCATCGGCCTCTCGTGTCCGGTCCCTAATTATTAACAGTCTAAACTTACTGCAAATGATGAGAATTAATGACTATTATATATCGTTTCTACATGCAAATGTCGCCATATGTGATACGTTAATTACTACAATTTGATAAACAAATACAAATTTTCAATTACGCTCGCGTCCGGTTCCTATATATCGCACTCGCCTATTAGGGGTCGTGGAATAAACGTGACATTCATTCTTCAACATAGTTGGTTAGATTTTGCTTTAAAAAAAATTTCTATTTATACAAAATAAATAAAAATTTTATATTGATTGCTTTCAAAACCAAAAAGTTATTTAGATTTCCTAAATAACTAAGTTTGGATATCAAAATACAAGGTATATTATGAACAGAAGAATGATTGGTCAAATTGATCAAAAGCTCGTGTTTATTTGATCTACAAATCTAGAAATATTTCTTAAATATTTATGTTGGATAAAGTAAAATTTACAAATATCATATTATTAAATGATACTTGGTAAACGAGGTTGCTTTTTCATGTTTGCTAAAGTAGGTGTTATAATAGAAATGATTGAAAACTGACATTTAACATTCATATTTGCAGTTATAAAATGAACGGCAACTTCTGTATTCTTAGTACATAAAATAGAGTACCTATAGACAGTCCTTTAAGACAACACTGTAACATTTTTTTAAAAATATTTAATATAAAAATACGCAAATTACAAATATAATTATTATTAGAGAGGTTCATTCGAGTAACATCCTGTCTGTGTAACATTCCCTGAACGACGTGGGCTCAATGTTGGCCGGCGGTGACCGACAAAATATATGTACATACGCCGGAGCGATGTTGCTCGAACGAACCTCTCTATAATGTAATCGAATACACGCTTAAAATACATGTACAAGTATAGGTATGTATTCTAAATAGTAGAATCGGTAATATAAATTTGCAATTATAAAACTTCAAATAAGAAATAACCCCAAATAATTTAATATTTACAATTCATTGGACATACAGTCAGTCTTGGCGAATACTCTTTCCTTATCATTATCATATGTCAAATTGTCGAAGTGGGAGTGGCTTGTCAATGAAATGGCAGTCAACGTGGACTACAACCGCCAATGATCAATCGCGTCCGCATGTAATGTCCAGCATTAGACTGCATTAGAAAGAATTCCAAGAATTGTTTTCGCCAATTCATTTAATAAAAAGTAGGCCAGAAGTCAGAAGACTCAAACTAGGTCAGAAAACTCTAACTAGGTCAGAAGACTCTAATTATGTCAGAAGACTCTAACTAGGTCAGAAGACTCAAAGTGTATTTTTTTCCTGGAATTTTTTTTGTGATTTTAATATTGAAGAAAAATGTTTTTCTCTCGTAAAATGCATTTTAAAGTAATTAGTTTTTATTCTATTTTGAAATTATTTTCTTACATAGAATATTGTCTTTCTATTTTTAATCACATTATAAAAACTTTTGTACAAAAAAAATACTTGAATATGGCACATCTGGGCAGCTGTTTAAAATGTAAACAATTCCTGGAAATTTAATTTTAATCGTGTCACAAGTATTTAAATTTTTTATGCTTGCTATTTGTTTGAAAAATATTTCTACTTTAAATTATATTGTTCTAAATGAAATACAAATAATGGAAACAATAAAGTATGGAATTAAATTTCTTAAAATGCGTTTTCCGAAATTCAAAAAACATTTAGGTAAAACATTTTCGATAAATGATAAAGTCTATGCAAACCAAGACAAATAATTCTTTTAAAAGGCTTACAAAGGGGATTATGTTGAATAAATAAAATTTGTATTTTGAAGTATTTTGTCGTTTTATACAAGTGTCCCGTATCGTTACGTTCAAATTTTAGGAGTGTAAAGTAGACTTCATTTCAAGTAACAAAAACGCAAAACTTGTATATCCATTTTTATTTGTTTCAAACTTACAGATCTATGAATGTGATTGTCAGATCATGAAAAAAAATGTAATCCTAAAGTCAATACAATCTGATTTTATTTAAAAAAAAGTTATACGATTCAATAACAGGCCTGTGATTGTTAGCATCGGATAATAAAATGTTATCGTCAAATAAATAAACACGTGTCATAGTGCATACAGTAATTTCTTGGAGATCTACAAACAAGAGTACTGGAAATTGATTTATGATAAAGCAGATTCCTATTTATTTCGTAAGTGCTGAACCATGAATATCATACAATAAACAAATGTTCGGATGACTGTTAACGTTGCATTTTTTAATAAAGGATTACATTACGTTTCAGTTCATACAACAGCTTATTAGTGAGTGGACACGTTTTCTTTAATGCCTTACCGATTTTCTTCTCAAGAGTATGCGGACATGCATTTTGTGTATGGCTACTGTAGCGGCAGTGCACGTCAAGCAGTTATTGAATACCGACATCGGTTTCCCGATAGGCGCATTCCTCATTACACAACGTTTCTGGAAGTACACAGACAATTTCGGGAATGCGGACTGCGTGATTATCTTTTCGACCGATGTGTAAATTTGCCAGCAGACTTAGAGGAAGAAGCAGTAGCTATTGTTACAAGGGATCCAACTCTCAGTGTACGTCGAATCGCTAGACAACTAGGAGTGCGACGAACGACAGTTTGGCGAATTTTAAAACGTGAGGGCTTATATCCATATCACTATCGCAGGGGACACGGTTTGCTTGAGGCAGACCACTATGCCAGTCTAGTTTATTCTACCTGGATATTAAGACAGTTACGGCTTCATTTTAATTTCTGCAGAACAGTCCTCTGGATAGATGAATCTACATTCACAAGAAGTTGTGCTACAAATCTGAGGAACCTCCTGCACAGGTGGTTATCAGAAAATCCCAAAGCTATACGCCCATCTAAATTTCAACATGAATTTTCTATTAACGTTTGGGCGGCCCTAATCGATGACTTGTTGATTGGTCCTGTCGTTCTTCCTGGGAGGTTAAATGCGTACAATTACCTTCAATTTCTTATTGACGAACTGCCAGGTCTTTTAGAGGATGTCCCACTGAATGTTCGAGACATGTGGTTTCACATGGATGGGGCACCACCACATAACAATCATGTAATGAATTGGGCAATGACAGAACGGTGTTAGTATGTAGGAATTTGTCAACGCAATGTTTCTTTTTAATAGCGTTTCGAGAACCATTTCAAATGAAACCAATAACCTAATGTTAAATAAACGACCGGTCACCTACGACGTACATACGTCCAATTCAATTTACAAGCACCGCAATATAATAATTTTCTATCATGCGTTTAATGGATAATTAAAAGTGCAAAAATTAAATTCATCCGATAATTATTCATTCGAACACCATACGATGACCGTAACCGGTAGAGAAGTAAGTACATAAGTGTTGATTCGTGACTCATTCACAGCCGGTATATTTAGACGTCTGGAAAAACACAAATGGCAAACAATCATGAAGTGACACTAACGTGCCTCGTATAATAAGTAACCGAAAATAATATAACAACAGTGGCGTAGTTGTTTGGGCAGATTAGCATAAAATTGAAATTATAATCAATAAAACAAGGTTAGATATGCCTATTACCTTCGTAACTAAGCAAAGAAAACACTAATCGACGAATAAACAAAAAATAAACATTAAATTATCATTACAAAGTATGGATCAGAATATTACAAAAAAATTAGATAATATCCTTTATTTTATTGTCATCAAAGACGTATTTTAGAAGATCTTCACATTAATCCAGTAGGAATTCGGCAATCCGTGCTTATTTCTGATGAAGAGTAGTTTTACTAAATTTAAATGATGATTGCTCAAGTAAACATATTACTGTTTATATCTTGGACAATTAAGCGACATTGATCCCAATGCAGAAAACGTAAATATTAATAACTAAGCAAGGATATCGTTTTATGTTCTGGAGAACATTCACTTCCGACGAAAGGCAATAAAATTCTCTCAGTGGTTATTAAATCGTCAAGCATATTTTAATTATAATTCCTACGTTCGATAAATTGTCTTGTTGTGAACTAACTAACACTTGCCATATTCGAAAAGTACCAATAAATACAGAAATGTATGATGCGAGAACGAGGACAATGACGGCGATGTAATAAAGTTCACAAACAAACGTTGCCAACGCCACAATGTCACGGTCGCTAATTAGCTGTATATGCACTCGAACTTAGATGTTTATTATTACGAAATGAGTGAAAATAATAGCGGTGTCTTCGCATTTACACTTGCATAGATTTGTACTGAAATCACAATACAATACGAATATACAAGATGGGTAAACATACAAGTTACGATATTATTGTTACCACTCTAACTGGGAAAAATACACAACAATAACAATACATATTTGTATTAAAAATAATGTAAGATATTTAACATATTCTTACAGATTTTTATCTACTTAAAAAAAAATATCCAAAGACAAAAATTGCTCATACTACGATATCTAATTCAAATTCATATAATGTATGGAAAAAAAAATTATGGTGTTCGCCTACTTGTAATAGGCTCTGAAAGCTTATGAATTTTGTAAGTATTTTACGGTTAGAGTTGGAGCACACAGCTAGAATGACGTGACTAGCGCTACGAATCGTTCGTCTATTATTACCCCAAAGTTACACCTCCAGGTATTCATTTTATACCAGCCTGAGTGGAGAAGCTAGAGCTGTAGGAAAGCTATCGTTTGAGGAGAACTGCGATTCCAACTTTGGACGTTTTGCTTTGCACGTCACCTATCGATTATACCACTATAATTTTTAAATAATAATTTTAAAAATGAAAAACAAAAAGGAAAAACATAATTAATGATTGTATTGTTTTTAATAATTGAAACAACAAAACAATAAAAAGTCTGTGTTTTTCTTTATTTCATAAACCCTTCTATAACACACCATTCTGATACCCCTTTTCAGTTTATAAATGTCATTAAAAAAAAAAAAGATTATTCCAGTTTAGTCTAAAGCTTATGGTTCAAGATAACCATACTTGACTCCATATGTTCGAATCAATTAAGAAAATGTTCTCTAAATGACAATTGTATGTAGAACACAAATTATTCATTTACATCTTGACATGTGTCGGTCCCCACCCGATCTTATTTTTTAGAATATTCTTTATTGTTCAGAACAAGAGTTCCTTTTAATATGAAGCAGGTGGTGTAAACCATGTACTTAAATATAGGTATTTTTAATATGAACTAAAATGTAGATATATTATGTAAATTGAATTAAATTTCGCATCGTGTTTCTCTAGGCAATTATTATTTTGACGGAAGAAAATCATTGACCTTGATTTATACTAAAATGAGCATGAATTAAAGAGAAAAAAAACAACAACAATAACGCATAGATAACTATCAACCGGAAGCTATGTCATTGCGCCTGCAAAAACAATCGACTATCACACAAGCATTCTATTCTTACAATGTCGGTAGCAATACACAATACACGTCTATTTATACCTCTCATAATTATTTTGAAAGTGGATACACCGTCTAAATAATATTTAGGTGGAAAATAACTCCATTTAAACAATAGACACTGTAAAACATTATATTTTCTTAACCTAATTTTAAGGGAGAACATGATTCATATTACGTCCTTGCATATGAAATGTCTGTTTTTACTTTCGCGCACAAATAGTGCGCAATATTGTATGATATTTAAGATATAAACAGAGATTTGTAACTTGAATAACCTGGTTGGACTTTTCTACATTTCGCTAGCGACTTGAAAAGAATTAAGGCGGGATATTTTTAAAAGAAATTACATGTTTAAGGAAGTATTAATTATAATTCTCGTATTGTATTATGATTATCAGCGAAATCATTATAAGGAAATTACTTTAACCGATGAACGCCTATGAAAATGTATCTAACAGGAATAATCCTAGCCGGCGCAACTTTTTTCATTTTGCATTAATAAGGCTCATCCTAAGTTATACGTAAATAGCTATCGAATAGTTGCAGTCTCGCGACCAGCAACTTTCGCAAATGTAATAATTCCAAGTGTTTAAACTGTATATAAATAAAATTTTGTATGTACCGAACAAGAACATATGATCTAGCGAGAATAACCAATGAGAATAATAAATTAGTTTTCATTCATATTTATAGATTCTACATTTTATATTCTAAAATTGGATTTTCCAGTGTTCCTGTGGTTTTTTGGTTGATTTCTTATAAGGTAGGGGGCAGAGTGTACCACCGGCAAACAAAATATTTAACCTTTTATTTGTCAGGTAAGGTGCAATCTTGGGTCCCTTTTTATTCTCACTATATACACGACATGGCTTAAGGCCGGTATTATAAACAGCGAATAAATCTCTGAATAACAATTTGACGAATAAATTGAAATCTGGTATTATAAAAAATGTATGCAAGTAAAATAAGTATTTGAAGAAAAACTGAATAGTTTTGTATAGCTTTGAATAACTATGTAGGTAGTTTAAAGTTTAGCGTTTCGATAAACGATGGAGCCACTGAATAAAGTGAAGAAATACAAAAAAAATCCTAATTCTTTACTATTTCTTTTTGTTTATATTTATAAAATATACACCGATAAATCTGGCAATATCAAAATTCAAGTTATCAAACACACACAAAATATAAACTTTTAAAAATAAGGTTATGTTTATTTGAACCAGTAAAGCAAACAGCTGTTTGCATTTAATCAACGAATAACATTTAGTACCACGATTTTCTAGGGTGTAAATTAATCATAAGTAAAAACACAAGAGCTTTTTTTTTATCGGATAAATTTCTCTTTGTAACGAAATTATTTTGTCAATCAGTAATTTGACGAGAAAAACTTACATGAAATTTCTAATTTCTAATGTAAGTTTTTCGAGCAAAATTACTGATTGGAAAAATTTTGAGTTAAAAAGAAATTTATCCGTGAATGAAAAGCTCGAGTGTTTTTTTGGCAAGATAAATTAACGATATGAATAAATAGAAACAATAATTATTTTTATTTGAAAGCAAGAGAACAGTTATTAAATGTCCAATTATTATAAATTGTTTGGTTTGGTGTACTAATTTTAATATTATTTTCTTTGTTGCTTTCTACACATGTTGAATAATTGTTTTGTCCTATTTTATCGGATTCGCGTAAATTACTGACAAGATTTTCGTGATGTTCAGGGTCAATTTGGAGATAAGGTTTAATTGATGATGAAGAAAAGTGTCCACTTATCTTTGTTAATTGTTGGTCACTTACTCCTGCTTTGGCTAAGTGGGAAACAGTACTAGCACGGTTTGAATGATTGGTAATTTTAATATTGGTGATATCCAGTCCAATTTTAGATGCAGAATTTTTGGTCCAAGTAGATCAAATTTATTCTTATTGGAATATTTTTATACCAATTATTAGAATGTGTCTTGTTCCAAAAGGGATTTGGTGTTAAAAAAGTCGTTCAGATGTTATATTTTCTTTTCTTTTTTCTAAGAGTAATTTTAATAATTTAACCGGACAAATACTTTCATCCATATCATTTTTTGTCAACCATTTACTGTCCGTCAATTTTTTCGACCCACTTTGTGCGGCCTTCGAAAATATAGAATTATATTCAATTCTTCCTGTTGGAGTTCCATCGTGATATTTTTCTTCTTTAAAATGGTAAATTTTACATTTTACAGCTTCTCCTCCTCTCCACGCTAATTCATATGAAGCTATATGAAAGAATCTTTTTTGTAATCCCTCTGGTTCATCTATATTCCACAATTTTGCCATTTTTACTATATATTTCTTGTCTATTGGCATGGAACTTACTTTTCTTTTCTCGGGAAGAGTTTGTAATTCCCTTCGTTTACAATTTTTAGCATCGCGGGATTCTTTAAAAATTATGTCGGCAAAAGGATCAATTTTAATATTGTACTCACTGAAATATTTTTCTTGAATCATCTTCGCAGTTGAATTCCAGATTGTTTTAACCGTATATTCTTTATAATCTTCTCTGTTTTTGTTTTTCATATTATAAGCCCAATCTTTTAATATATTTAATAAACATATTTCGTGTAAAGGAGTTGTTTCTGAAAGTTTGTAATTTCGAACTTGACAAAACTCGTTAAATTGTCTCCATATTGACGATCTTGTATTTTTGGTTGATTGCGGTATTGATTTTTTTATATTTGTTGTAATTTCTTTAGATGAAATTTCCCCAAACCGACTCATAATTATACGTTTTACGTAATAATTATAACTGACAGCTGCTAAAATAAATTAAGTGATGCAGGGCTACTAGATATGTAATACAATTTTGAGGAAGAAGCATTTTTATCGGTGATAAAAAGCTATGTAGGTTTTTATCGCTGTCAAAGTGACAAAAATGTCACCCGCAAATGGACATTTTTATATAGGAGTTAATTTATCATAAGTAAAAACACAAGAGCTTTTTTTTTATCGGATAAATTTCTCTTTGTAACGAAATTATTTTGCCAATCAGTAATTTGACGAGAAAAACTTACATGAAAAAATCGCGAGACGATAGTCGAGCGATTTTTTCTAATGTAAGTTTTTCGAGCGAAATTACTGATTGGAAAAATATTGAGTTAAAAAGAAATTTATCCGATTGAAAGAAAAGCTCGAGTGTTTTTTGGCAAGATAAATTAACGACATGAATAAAACTTTTTAAATTGTCTCCATATTGACGATTTTGTATTTCTTGTGTTTTGCAGTATTGATCTTTTGATATTTGTTGAAATTTCCCCAAACCGACTCGTATTTTACGTTCAACGATACTTAATAGTTATTACCTGTCAGCTGCCAAAATAAATTAAGTGATGCAGGGCTACTAGATATGTAACAGGAAAAAGCATTTTTATCGGAGGAAGAAGCATTTTTATCGGTGATAAAAAGCTATGTAGGTTTTTATCGCTGTCAAAGTGACAAAAATGTCACCCGCATATGGACATTTTTATATAGGAGTTAATTTATCGGTAGATTTACTTGCTTAGTTTTCTTAATCGCTATTTATAATACCCAATCTATAGAGTAAATTAAATTAACTTACTAAATAAAATCTGCAGATTTGATCGTTTATAATACCGGCCCTTAGAGTATTATATACTCCAAAACGTATATGTATGTGGATAACTGAGTTTTTTCCGAGTGTACTTAATATTGATAATCATTCTGATTTGAAATAAAGTGCTTGAAAAATTGACAACATCCACAATCAATATTTAGAAGAGAGTTAAGTCCCAATTAGTGGCACTATTTATGAATAAGAGACTCATTTGAAAAACAGAATTGATTCTGAAGCCCTTCCTTGAAATTGTGTGGGCATTGCATATTGTTTCCAATATTTTAATATTAGATTTTCTTCTGATATGCATTTTCATTGAACTTTTACGTTGAATGGTTTTACGTACGATGTTTGTTACATGCCCTAAAGAATATTATTGTTGTTAACACTAATTACTATTACTTTACAATATTACTGTGTGAAGAGAAATAAAACGTTACTAAAGGTGATAATAACATAACTCATTTCATTAATTAAATGGGTCGCAATATACTCGAAAAACTAAAGCAAGCAAATAACACGAGTACAATAATTAGCTCAAAAAGAAAACTTAGTTAATAATAAATATTTGTATGCAAAGTAACGTTTATGATTTCATTTTTCCATGACTGCCTTCGTACACGTTTTTATATAGGTTCAATGTTTTCGTAGTTATATTTTTCTCCTGCAAGAGGTCGTTTCTGCAGCAAACATATAACATTCGCACATAAGTAAATATATTTATATGTTTAAAAGAAACTGGATTTACTTTCCTTGCAAGGCATACTATATATAAAAAAATGCAAAGAGACATAATATTACATTACAAATGGCTTGCTTTAATATCTAAAAACTTATAAATGTTCATAGTAGAAGCTAGTAATCCATACTTCCTCTATTATTTTAAATGATGTGCGCATTATTCAACGATTAAAGGAATGGATAAGCCTTTGGCTATTTTATTGTAAGTTTATTTATTATATTATCGTATGACCAAACTTAACTAGAAATATTAAATTTATAGTCGCCCAACTAGATGCTTTAATTCAGAAAATAACCATATGCTAATTCTACATAGTCTTTGAATAAAATATTGATATCATTTTCGCTATTTTTTTTTTAATAGCTAAACGTTTTTCAACACGAATTAATAAGCTATTAATTGTTGACATGTAAAAAATGTTTGGCAATAAAAAAGATAACCTAAAATTACATGATTTCATTAAACAGTTTGCGATCCCGAGACAATAATAGCGTTTTAGGTATCCTAAATTATAGAAAATATATCAAAATGGATCTAAACTGCAACAAGTGTTCATTATTCATAGAAACGTTCTGAACTGTAGCTAATAATATTCTGATGTCATTATGAACGTCATTACAATTCCCTTTCGACTGAGTTCAGGTCGGTCAAGCTGAAATGTGAATGAACATTCGTCGCGTTAAGTTACACTTCTTGACAGGAATCATTAAATATAGTAAACTTTGTTTAATTTATTCCCCGTTCATGAATAATTATTACGGAACTTTTCTCTATGAATATTGAAGTCGAGTAAAAAATAATGTAACCTTCAAAAGTTAATATAATAGCGTCGCAATATTATCGTATTGTGTGCCCAGAAAAGTATTCTTTTCATCTGTTTCTGGACTATTATTGTGAATTTATTTTCCCGAAAGAGTATAGCTTTTTAATAAACAGCAAAAGAATATTTTAAGGTATTTTTTATTATACAAAACATCTCAATTATAATTTTGGTTTGCATTGGAATATTACGTTGTTTTCTATTAAATTAGTAATGTAATTAGAGTGTATTAAATCAATATTTGATTAAAAATGTAAACTGAAAAATGATGCGTGAGTTAATTTTAATATGCGGGTAATAAAAACATGACAAGATAATTACAAATTTAGAAAATTTGCACCTGTTTAGCTGTATACGGTAGTTTTTAAGATTTACCTAAGATTGCTCAATTTAAATAAAAACCACGTGCTATAAATATTTTATTATTACTGTCTCGTATTGATCGTAAACAATTTAAGATTACTTCATTATGAAACAGACATGTAAAAAATTTACATATCTGTAACTGTATACTTGGACAAAACCTCGTATTTACAGCATTTACTTCTGCTTAAGACACATGTTTCTGCCATCTATAGGCGTCGTCAGTTAAGCTAGTGAAGCAATGTATACAAATGATACAAATCTTTATAAATAGATCTGTATCTGTATATGCCATTAAGCCGGAATCCCTTACTAGATAAAGCAAATTTCATCCTATAAGGTGGCACTTATTTAATAAGTGACATCTGACGGACGAAAGAGACTTTGCCGAAAAAAGGGGTCTTTCGTTTGACCAGCTATGCTGGTACGAAAAACGAAACAATACGGGTTGTCCATAAATAAGCCAGATGGCGGTAAATATACAAAAAAGGTTTTAAATATATCTATACGTTAATATGCACGTATAACGCTTTTGTTTCATTATGAAACAGACATGTAAAAAATTTACATATCTGTAACTGTATACTTGGACAAAACCTCGTATTTCCAGCATTTACTTCTGCTTAAGACATATGTTTCTGCCATCTATAGGCGTCGTCAGTTAAGCTAGTGAAGCAATGTAGTAAGGGATTCCGGCTTAATGGCATATACAGATACAGATCTATTTATAAAGATTTGTATCATTTGTTTACATTGCTTCACTAGCTTAACTGACGACGCCTATAGATGGCAGAAACATATGTCTTAAGCAGAAGTAAATGCTGGAAATACGAGGTTTTGTCCAAGTATACAGTTACAGATATGTAAATTTTTTACATGGCTGTTTCATAATGAAACAAAAGCGTTATACGTGCATATTAACGTATAGATATATTTAAAACCTTTTTTGTAAATTTAAGATTATTATATACAGATTTTTGCAAGGTTTGAAATTGGCTTGAGCAAATCATTTAAAAATTCGCACTTCAATGTGCGGTAACCTGCTATTGGAAAGTTTAAATTTAACGTAAAAACACTATTTGTATCAGAAATACCTTTGGGTGATGTTTTGCAATAAAGTAGCAACTGGAAAAATAACGTAAAGTTAAGTTTGATTCGTTTTTGGAGAGAAACATTGAAATTAAAAATGATTCAACTTATATGTGAGTATTAAACTTTTTTACTATTTTCTACTAATTTTAAATTTTGCACTTATGAAACCGACGCGTGCTATACGATACCACCCAACAGACGCTAACTGTCCGTTGTTTTCGGCTTAAGTCACCGTTTTGTCCAAAATTGTATTACCATAAGTATTTAATTTATAATTTTTCTAAAATTATGAGTTTACATGGAATAAGTGTTTAAATAACCTTTAAAATAAATTATATTAATTTTAAAATGAAGTTTGAGTTATTTTTAATTTCTATTAATTTCATATGCGCACAAGGTTAAACAAATGATTCCCGCGAGAAGATAATTCAAATCAAAAAACACTATTTATTATTAAGTATTATCGACCGTACTGTATAAGTAAAAATTAATTAACGGGTGAGCGGTCTGTCAAGTAAAAAAAAAACTCCTTTATTTCACTCTATATTTCATAACGAATTTGTTACTTCCTCAGGAGTGTAATTGAGAGTTAAAATTCAGCAAACAACGACACTAAATATGTTAAAATTAATCAAATTTAAAACATTAAATTAAGATGATGTTGGTTTATCGTCAACCTTTTAAAAACAAATATACATAAATACATAAATCATTTATGTATGTACCTTTCTTTGTATTAATTTTTTAGTTCTAATCACTTGAAAAAGACTTAATAATAAAAAAGTCGAAACGTCGTAGTAAAAAAACTGAAATTCATCATTAAAGGTCGCTAAACCAAAAAAAAAGTCTATTATTTTAATATTATGACACGGCCAATAAAATAAATAAGAAATAAATTTTAATTCTTATTAACACTAAATATATACATATATATTAACTAATAAAATATCTGAATTTAAAATGATGGAAATCAGAAATAACTTGAATGAATTCAGCCAAACTTCCTGTTAAAAACAAAAATTATTGTGAGGAATGTTAAGTATATTAGACAACTAACGAGAAACCAGTATGACATATTGCCATGGATTTTCCATGAACAAGCAAGGAAAAAGATTGAACTATTAGTGAACTCTTTACTAGGGACAATTTATAAAAATTAGCTATTGCACTTGTATATTTATTTATTTCAGATGGGGATCGATATATCTAATGTTGTATAAATAAAATATTTAATGTATAAAATTGTGATTAGCCCTCGTATATTTAGGTGGACCAAAGGAATTGAATTTGCCGCTTTTTCGGATATTGTATTTGATAAGATGTATTGTCTGTATATTTTGATTTGATAGATGGAAGGGATAGCGAGGCGGATATGAAGAATTTTTCATTTTTGATTCAGAGGTATCTTGACTGTTAATGTGTTTAGTTAAAAAAGGATAAAATAATAAATTTTATTCTTTGTTTTATAAAGTCGGTCTGTACTTTGTTTTGCATTTAGTATAAGGTGCAAGTAAACTTTAATTCGATTTTTGCGAAGTTTTTCATAGTTATTTGAAATCTTGTGTAAAAAGATGCCTCTCGTGTATTTCGAAATCACACAAAAAACTTAATGTAAGTTGATAAAATTATATTATTTATTTATTAGATATTAAGATTATTTTCAGTGCTATAAATTTTGTATTTATTGTAATAATAATGTGTTTGAAAGTAGTATATGGATATTAGCGAAAGCTTGTCATGTTTTTTGTTAAGGGAAGTTGTTTTTCTTAATATTATACTTCGAGAACATTTTTTTTTGGAATTTAAGGTTGGAGAGATTGTAGTGGGGATGGATCATATCATGTCATTTGTTGCATGAATAAATTTTCAACTAGCGTGAGTTTTGAAAACTAATTTGTTTTTGATATTTGTTTGTAGGGGTCACAGTAAAGGTTAAACTTGACAGATTTCACTAATATTTATTAGTTTTATATTTGATCGTGTTTCACAAGAGGTTTTTCTCTGTGTGCGAGTCAATGTTCACAAAGAGTGTTTCCTCATTGCTACTGTTTAATGATGCTTTAGCACCCTATACACTTTGTAGAGGGATTTTTCTTTTTTTTTATTTTTAATATATCTATGTAAAGGGAAAATGCGTGTATAATTTATCTGATACCTTGTGTTTTATTTTTGATATTACCAACATCCGCGAGGATCGACCCAGAGACGTAAGCTCAAGGATTCTACTAGACTGAATAGCCGATGAAAAAAAATAAGCTGTAGTGTGAATTAAAATTAAATAAAGCAATTTCAAAGCAAAATCCAATGCACAATTGGCTAACCCAACGTGGTGCTAGAAAATTCCACTGCAATATGTATGTATGCATATACATGCATAAAGATAAAATTTAAATTGTCGGAATGCGGCAGTTAATAATTTTAGTTAGGAAGCGACCTAAAACAAAAAAAAAAGAGAACAAAACACTCGCTTTATGCACTACTGTAATACTTGTTTCTTTTATTAAACCACGAGAGTTACGATCAAGGAATGCAATAGAAGTGTTAAAACAAATAGTTTGAAGATACACCAGAGTTCAGTTTAATGCTAAATTTTATAAAGAGGACGTTATTTTCGCTTGATAGATGGCGAGCGTGTTAAAGTGTAAGCACGACACTTGGTTATTGACTTTAAAAGATGCGAACACACTAATGTTTTAAATTTAATCTTCCTAGATCCGTGACATTATAAAGTTTAAAACTACTGTATATTTGAGTCTTAACAAGATATGAAATTGTAATTTCATGTGCTGAAGAACTGGTTAAGTCGATAAGTCATCCTTTTTTTATAATGTAAACGTGTCAATAGCGTATGTAAATATTAATGTTGAATGTTGAATATCGAATATTATTCTTTAAGCAAAACACGAACGCCTGTACAGAATGTCTACGAATTAATTTATTGTGTATAGCACAAGCATTATTAATCCATCTGGCAACAATATATAGGAATTGTTAAAAATGTTTTTCCAAATATTTTAAGATATTTTGGATACTAGGATAAGAAAAAAGTACGTATCAGGGTCCTTGTTGAAATCGTAATAGAAACATACTCTAAAATTGAGTGCATGATAAACTCCTTACTAAATAATTCAAGCTTTCATTAAATTTGGTAGTTCAGCGATAAAATGTGACTAAAATGCCAAAAATTGCTAATTCAAATGAACAATATGAGTGTAGATCACGAACCTATATTATTTGAATAGAAAACAGTTTCGGAAAACCTATATTAAAGGTTTCTAAGTTTTCAGTTTTTTTAAGTTCAAACGGATTAATAAATATTTTCGTGCAACTAGATATAGTTCGACCTTTAGCTGATTATGTTTGTGTGTTGTTTAATTTATCACGACTATTACAATTATGCCCATTTTTAAGGACGAATGAACGAGTTGGTCATTTCAATGTTGAAATTTGTCTTTGTACTTTTTTTGATTACAGATAACAACATTATCATAACTAAGTTTACCTCTAAGCAGTTTTATATTACAAATAGCCCTTATAAATATTTGTATTGCAAAGTTATGACATACACATGAGTTATTTTAGAGAACGGATGCAATTTCCATAAAACGCAATCGGCAATTGGAATTGTGTATAACGTCGCACAGTACATCCCGGCGTAATTCAATGAAGTATTTGTTTGACTTACTCGGCCACCTGGTCTCGCACGATAACAATGGACAACTCAGCTATTGTATTCGGAGAATATAGAGCTTTATAGAGTGTCTTCATGAGCGTAGATAGAAGCGGGGTTTTTATAATGTATTTTATTTATTAGTTTATATTTCGTAAGATAAATAAAGTGCTGTGAGTAAGTTTCTTGTTTTCATAGTTTTAACTGTTAATTACATCGTAATTTTTGTGATAGATCCTGTTTAATATCGTTTGATTGAATCTATTTCTACCAATTATTTCGACATAAGTGTGCATTGAATTTCGTTCAGTTTCATAACTTACGCACACATTTTTAGTTTTCATTTATTTAGATCAAGAGCATTGTTTAAGTTACTTTTTCAGACATGATATGGAAGAATGTCGAGAACGGCATTGTAAAACAATGGCGAGTTGGATTGACGGTCATACTGATTGTATGTCCATTGTCAGTGATTCCGAAATTTATTACAAAATCCGTAAAATATCGTCAAAAATTCGTCACCTAGGATCGCAAACACACCTGAACTCTGTAAGACTTTTATGGCGGCTAATATTCCATTAAATAAACTTAGCAATCCCACTTTAAAAATATTTCTTCAAACATATACTGGTCGAAATGTTCCTGATGAATCAACTTTACGCAAATATTATGTTTCTAGGTGCTATACGAGAACAGTAGAACGCATTAGAAGCCATCTTTTAAATCAGTACATATGGATAAGCGCCAACGAAACGGTGGATATGTTAAGACGCTGTGTGGTAAATGTTGTAGCTGGTGTACTACATCCAACTATTCCCTATAACTCATATGTAATAGCAACAAGTGTTATAAATAGAGTTGATGCGGAAACAGTTGCTGAAACCGTTAAGGAGAATATGCAAAAAAAGTCTCATTCGGACGCCACGTACAAAGAAAAAATACTTTTATTTGTCAGTGATAGTGCTGCGTATATGTTAAAAACAGGCAGACTATTGAAGAAAACACATCCTAATATGCTGCATATTATATATCAGAGACACTTTTCCGGAAGTTGATAGACTTGTATCAGCTTTTAAAAAAGATTTCAGAAAAGCACCATTGAGAGTAGCTCTTTTCAGGGAAAAATTTCCATCTCTGTCACTGCCTCCCACTCCAGTAATAACTAGATGGGGAACATGGCTGGAAGCTACAAGTTATTATGCTGAGAATTTCGATAGTCTAAAACATTTCGTAACACTGCTAAAGGAGGATGCTAGAAGTATTGGTGAGTGCAAGGAGCTCACACAAATCCCAAATTTAAAAAATCAGTTGTACTTTCTTCACGAACACTTTGGAAAATTGCCAAAACTAATCACTTATTTTGAAAATCGAAATCTCAAATTAAATGACGGATTAACCACATTAGATGTGGCTGTTAATAATTTGAAAAGTATTCCAAGTGACTTCGGATGTGGCCTTCGGCAAAAGTTTGAAGCAATTCTTAATAGAAATCCAGATTTAATTACATTGCAGCAATTATGTATGGAGACAATTCCACAAAATCTAACGGCTAAATATGAAGAAATAAAAGAATATTTCCAGTATGCACCTATAGCCAGTTGCGATGTAGAAAGGACGTTTTCTATTTATAAGGATGTACTTAATTCAAAGAGAACAAAATTGACAGAAGAAAACCTTGAGAAACTATTGCTAGTCAATATTAATACTCCTTTACTCAACTTGAACCACAAAATGAACAAATAAAAATGTTCCAATTATAGAAATACAATTAAAAACTTTAAAAATACAACTTTTCAACAAATACATATGTATTTCGTAATTTTATAGATCACCACCCGTTTGTTTTCCAATTATATAAATAAAATTAATTAATAAATATGTATTTCGTAATTTTAGATAGATAGATCACGACCCGTATGTTTCCCAATTATATAAATAAAATTAAAAACTTTATAAATACAACTTTTCAACAAATAAATATGTATTTCGTAATTTTATAGATCACCACCCGTTTGTTTTCCAATTATATAAATAAAATTAATTAATAAATATGTATTTCGTAATTTTAGATAGATAGATCACCACCCGAATGTTTCCCAATTATATAAATAAAATTAAAAACTTTATAAATACAACTTTTCAACAAATAAATATGTATTTCGTAATTTTATAGATCACCACCCGTTTGTTTTCCAATTATATAAATAAAATTAATTAATAAATATGTATTTCGTAATTTTAGATAGATAGATCACCACCCGTATGTTTTCCAATTATATAAATAAAATTAAAAACTTTATAAATACAACTTTTCAACAAATAAATATGTATTTCGTAATTTTATAGATCACCACCCGTTTGTTTTCCAATTATATAAATAAAATTAATTAATAAATATGTATTTCGTAATTTTAGATAGATAGATCACCACCCGAATGTTTCCCAATTATATAAATAAAATTAAAAACTTTATAAATACAACTTTTCAACAAATAAATATGTATTTCGTAATTTTATAGATCACCACCCGTTTGTTTTCCAATTATATAAATAAAATTAATTAATAAATATGTATTTCGTAATTTTAGATAGATAGATCACCACCCGAATGTTTCCCAATTATATAAATAAAATTAAAAACTTTATAAATACAACTTTTCAACAAATAAATATGTATTTCGTAATTTTATAGATCACCACCCGTTCGTTTTCCAATTATATAAATCAAATTACATATTTTAGAAATACAGCCTTTCGCCAGTACTGCACTGGGCTTTGCGTCATGTGGTAAGCGTGTCCGTTCTCTAGCACTTAGTTATTAATAATATCGGCAATGGTCGTATAGGTTTATGTGTTTTTTTATTAAACATTGAATATACTGATACAAAAGAGTCTGACTGTTTATAGTTTTTTAAATACATTTTTCTATTTTGCGTTCGAAATGAACTCATTATGAAACCCAAAACAGTATCGAAATGAGCTTCATATCGATACGCTTTTTTTCATTTATCAATGTTGGCGTAGTTCGAATACAGAAATAAACATCATTGCTGTTATTTGATTTTAAGAATTTATGTACATTTGACAGATATGATATATGTCCGTATTTTACACAAACAACGTATGTTGTATACAATTGACAACAACATATATATGTTTCTATGTCACTCATGTTTATATTTTTAAATGAAGTATCAAGTAATGTTAACGAAAATTAGTAAATAATATGTAATATAATATTATAATATACTTCGCGGATAGCAAGATTTAAATTTGAAAATGTCAAGTATCAATGTGACCAACTGCATGCTTTATATAAAAATCAAACTCTGAACTTTCAAATTAAATAATTCCAATTTAAGCAATTTATTAATGTAAAAAACGCAAAATAGAAAAAATAGTATAAAAAACTCGTTTCATAAGGCCTTTTGCCGCACTCGCTCTTTAGAAAACTCGCCGCTATCGCGGCTCGTTTTCTAAACTGATCTCGTGCGGCAAAATGGTGCCTTATGAAACTTGTTTTTTAAGATACTATTAAAAAATGAAATGCTAAAAGAATAATATCCTTTCTCCAAAAATTAAATATAAAGTTCTTCAATTCACTTGAAGACTAATATAATTTACATTGAAGTATTTCCAATTGTGTTCCTGTATAAATACATTGCGACACAACTGCATATATCCTGACTATATTTTAAGGTTATTGTAAGTGGGGAAATATCTTTTGGTTAATTTTACAATGCAACTATGAATACAATTGAATATAAAAATAAAATTTAAACAAAAGCTGACTGCTTTTTCCTGTACTAATTGACAATTTTATTCTTTCTCTTTCATAATAATGAAATCTACCTACCAGCGGGTAGCATACATCGGCAACAACAGCGAACCATAGGACGCCAACATCTAAATTTCTTTATGATCTTGACAGGATTCCAACGTGTATAAGGTCGTTTCATACTATGGTAAAGAAACAAGTACAAAATAATAATAATTTACTCGCAGAATAAATCGTTATTAAATTATACTCTTTATACGATGGAAATGTATATGAAATTGCGTAATGCTCTTTCACGTTAAAAATTAAACTGATATGCCATTAATAATTGACAATAATGTTATTTTACATTTTAGAATGGTTAAATAAGCATTGCTAGAGTTATTTAGTTAAACGTGAAAGTCTTTATAATTAAGATGGAATTGTTTGCCCTTATTTCTTTCTAATGCTTACGAAATATGGACAATGAACAGTGTTATAAATAGAATGATATTATTAAATTTAAGCAAATGTTACATCATGCTAATTGGCACGTATTTACTTCTTACAGCCAATGATAATTAAATGAAAATTATTGATTTTAATAGTAAATATACAACACAAAATATTAGGGAGAAATATATGCACAGACATATTCGAAAATAATCGGTTAAATGTGAGAGAAATGTCTCTTCATTATTTACTTTTATGCCCGTTATCTCTATTTAAGACAATATCGTCATCATTTTCGAACTTCAAATCTTTTCTCTTGAGTCAAAAAAAAAACAAATTGAAATTGTTGAATAATGCCGTGGCAAGACTGGTTTGCATTAAGCAGTGGAACAAACCGTGTGTACAATTTAAGACGTACGGGCAAATATCTCTCTCTATACATGGGTGAGCATTTTCCGTCATCTTTACATACTGAGAAGAAAATTTAATTTTTTTTCTTTTTACGTGGTGGAGAAGTCAGGTAATAAAGTTACACTTTATATACCAAATTTAAACTTTATTGTGCAAATGAGTTTCGCAGTTTGGCGCATTTTTAGCATTTAGCTTTTTCTATTACAGATAATACTGCGCAGACGACCAGAAAAATATTAGGTGAATACGACGATGAAGCGTTAACAGAATTAAACATTTAGGAGCCGTTTCGCTTGAAGACTCCAAGATGATCGAGATCAAATAAAAACTTTAGTCAAAAATAACCAGCGTTATACTGCACGTTAAAGAGAAGATTCGACATACTGGCGATGCGATGTTCTTTGTAAATGCAATGACAGTGCCTCTCTTCTTTGAAGCGGAAATTACTACTAAAGGGAAAAATTCTAATAACATTGAACGCAAAAGATAGTGGATAGGAACTTAGTAATTGGAGAGATATTATCTACCATTATGACAATGAATGGCCTCATTTTTTTTTTGCAGACATGGAGAAAGCTGCTCGATGTTTTACCCCACACATCATATTCTCCAAACCTTCTCTGATTATCATTTAAAACGGCCTTTAAAAAATTCACTTAATGAAAAAAATTTCGATAATTCAGAGGCGCGTAAAATGCATTTGCAACAATTTTTGGCGGAGAAATAGAGGGATGTTTTCAAACATCGCGATAGTTGGTTAAAAGAATAGTAGTGCTTACATTATTGATTAACTGTACTAAGAAATTGTTCAATCACTGTTTATAAAATTATAAAAACAACTTGATAAATGTATTTTCACATAAGTACATAATGTCAATGTGATTCGTATTATTTTGCCGGGGGGATCTTGATATTATTTTATTTTTGTTAAATACTGTTCATAAGATATACAAATCGATGAATATAAAAAAATAATTCAGATGGTTTCATTTTGCTATGCTTACTCTTATTTAAACAGTTATTATGAAGCCCGTGTTAATAATTGAATAAATGAGAATTGGAAGCATTTTATAGCAACTTATAAAAATATATTCCTTATCATCACTTTAAAATAGTAATATATTAACTTTGTTTTTCCTAGATTGTAATTTAATCGAAAAAAATTTACGTAGTTTCGGTAAGCATCCACGAAATAATTTGATTTATATACTGTAGCACAAAAATATAAAGTTAATATAAATTAATATGTTAAAATTGATCTCTTGTAAAATGAACATAAACAAGAAATATACCTGCGTATGTAGGGAACTTGTACAATATGTTCTTAAGTCAATATAAAAAAATATAAATAAAAACAATGCACTCTTCCTCTTATAACACTGTCCTTTAAGCTCTCCTTCTTAAATTAGTACGCAAGAAATTAAATTTAATTGTTTATATGGACATTAAAACAAAGACGATTGGGAAGTGGTTTAATTTATGCGTTGAACGCCAATTTGCCATAATACATGATAGAATTTACCTAGCCCTCTCTGTTAAAACTCGACACGAGATGATCGTGGACCACTTTCAGAATGTGTACGGTATGTATTTGCGTATGTAATGTATGTATGTATGTGTGTATGTAGGTATTGACACCAGACACGAAACACGCACATATACTCTTGACAGAAAAGGCACATCTGTTGCCGGGGCGAGTGGCGCTGAAAGGCCCCGGCTCTTCGAAACCGAGAGGCGCTATTTTGAGTCGTTCGAATGAATGCAAGAGGGTTCGTTAACACCGGGTGCGTCTCTTTCAAAAATAAATGTCCCCAAGATGACACTTAACGCGGCCGACGGCAATATAGTAGGAGCATAACCAACTTCGAACAAACGGAAAAATGCAGTCAAAACCGCATCGTCTAGAGATATGAGCAGAGGCGTGCCATAAATCTGTTAGCTGTTTTGCGACTACAATATTTTAACCGACCAGAAAAGACATGAAAAAGGGTAAATTAAAATTGATATATGATTTCTGATGGTCTTATGAAGGTATAGTGTGAGAGGTATTTGACAACAGCAACATGAAGAAAAAGGTTCTCAATGTGTACCTAGGATAAAGTTCAATTTTTCTATTTTCTTTTGCAATTTCAAAATTCTGGAACGAATCTATTAGCAGTTAAATTATAAATGGTACTAATGGTATAAACACTGGTACTTTTTCTTTGTCTTTTTAGGGAGTATTTACGCAATTTGTTTAGAAATATTTATATAATATTTTTGTTTCCTCTTTTCTTCTAAACGAAACAAGATGATAATTATCGAAACTATAGAAGCCGCACGGAGTACGATTTTTTCTAGAATTCTAATCACTATCGCAAGTAAACTTTCTCTTGGGTAGCATTTTGATGAAGTTCTTGAACATCAAAGTATACAATATAGGTTTGTATTTTTAATGAATTGTCTTCTGATGCAGTCCTGGATTTCGATCACTAAAAAACCGCTTCATTTTAATCTATCCTATTCTACAATTTTGTAGTTTCGAAAATCAATTGAAAAAGAAGATGTTCCAATGTTTTAATTAGAGGAATAAAAAAAACATTAAATTAGTTAGTTATATAAGGGTGTCTCGTATCGTTATGTTTAAATTTTAAGAGTGTAAAGTAGACTTCATTTCAAGTAACAAAAACGCAAAACTTGTATATCCATTTTATTTGTTTTAAAGTTACAGATCTATGAATGTGACTGTCAGATCATGAAATAAAATGTAATCCTAAAGTCAATAAAAACTGATTTCATTTAAAAAAGTTCAATTAATAATATTTTTGAAATGTCTACCCCGTGTTGAATGCAGGCTTGTGTCCGTAAGCCAACAGAAGAAGTACTTATCCGAATTTGGTACTTGTTTTGTCGGATGTGCTCGGCAGCCAGGTGAATACGATCCAACAACTCTTCTCTTGTGTTCGAAACTTGCGCGTAGACTAAATTTTTCAAGTACCCCCATAAATAAAAGTCATGGGGATTATGATCGGGTGATCTGGGTGGCCATGCAACAGGACCACCTCGATCAATCCATCTTGGATAATTGACGTTAACTCAATTTCGGACAGCAATTCCGAATACATGTGAAACCACATGTCTCGTCGAACATTCAGTCGGACATCCTCTAAAAGACCTGGCATTCCGTCAATAAGAAATTGAAGGTAATTGTCCGCATTTAACCTCCCAGGAAGAACGACAGGACCAATTAACAAGTCATCGATTAGGGTCGCCCATACGTTAATAGAAAATTCATGGTGAAGTTTAGATGGGTATAGCTTTGGGATTTTCTGATGACCACCTGTGCAGGTTTCTCAGATTTGTAACACCACTTCTCGTGAACGTAGATTCATCTGTCCAGAGGACTGTTCTGCAAAAATTAAAATGAAGCCGTGACTGTCTTAATATCCAGGTAGAATAAACTAGACGAGCATAGAGGTCTGCCTCAAGCAAACCGTGTCCCCTGCGATAGTGATATGGATATAAGCCCTTACGTTTTAAAATTCGCCAGACTGTCGTTCGTGGCACTCCTAGTTGTCTAGCGATTCGACGTACACTGAGAGTTGGAACCCTTGTAACAATAGCTACTGCTTCTTCCTCTAAGTTTGCTGGCAGATTTACTCCTCGGTCGAAATGATACTTACACAGTCCGCATTCCCGAAATTGTCTTGTACTTCCAAAAATGTTCTGTAACGAGGAATGCGCCTTTCGGGAAACCGATGTCGGTATTCAATAACTGCTTGACATGTCCGCATACTCTTGAGAAGAAAATCGGTAAGGCATTTTGAATAAAGAAAACGTGTCCACTACACTAATAAGCTGTTGTATGAACTGAAACGTAATGTAACCCTTTATTAAAAAATGCAACGATTACAGTCATCTGAACATTTGTTTATTGTATGATATTCATGGTTCAGCACTTACGAAATAAGTAAGAACCTTCTTTATCATAGATCAATTTCCAGTACTCTTTTTTGTAGATCTCCAAGAAAGTACTGTATGCACTACGACACGTGTTTATTTATTTTAGGATAACATTTTATTATGCGACGTTAACAATCACAGGCCTGTTATTGAATCGTGTAACTTTTTTTAAATAAAATCAGTTTGTATTGACTTTAGGATTACATTTTTTTTCATGGTATGATAATCACAATCACATTCATAGATCTGTGACTTTGAAACAAATAAAAATGGATATACAAGTTTTGTGTTTTTGTTACTTGAAATGAAGTCTACTTTACACTCCTAAAATTTGAACATAACGATACGGGACACTTGTATAGCTATAAACACTTTTTCTTTGGAATCATATTTGATTGTTTATAATTTGCTCAACTATAATGAGAATTAGTAAAAACTTTGACAATAAATTTGCTAACCAATTTTGGTATTTTTCATACGAAATTGATTTCGTGTATACTGATATTTCTGAGTGTGTTCTGTTTTTAGCATGCGTTTTAGATTGGATTATATTTATTCAGAACGCAAACATGCAATCCTTTCATGCAATAGGAATAGTTAATCAAATGATGGAAAAAAACAATAAGGAGGCAAAGGTAAGGTTAAGAAATGGTGGTAGATCTAAAATGCTTGTTGAAGATATGGTATACAATATACTCAGACGTGGAGATTAATCATATTTTAAGGAAGAACGTAAAAGGTTACATTTATGGCATTTAATATTGTATTTGCTATCAACAATCGTTCTTCCAACAGAAGAAATCCAAGAAAAAGAAATTACTATTTAAAGAAGTAACAAATTTACATCTGCATAAATAACACCTTAATGCTGAATTTATTTAGAAACAATATTTATAAAGAAAAAGAAACCCGCATATATTCGAGATGCGCTTATATTTATGGTAGAGTAGTATTAATATCAATTTTAACAGTTTATCAACGTGGGAAATCGCATAGTTTTTTTAGTTTACAAAAAAAAAAATGCATTTTTAAAGGACATTAATAAATAAAATTATTAAAAAATTTTCTAAACAAAATATTCCACTTTCTGTTTGTGATATTTCAAAACAGTCTGTATAACTTTTTGTAAGGCACGTGTCGCTAATAGAGATAGACTGATGTCAAAATTAGAAACATTAAAATCTTAGCTTTAAATAAGTTTACTGTTTAGGTCTTTTTATTCGCATTTTTTTCTGACGTTTTCTCGGAAAAGATTTCGAAATAAATAGTAACAGGAAACCATAGACGCCCTAACAGGACAGAGAAAAATATATAACGTTTAGGTAACGTTACGTGGCATGCGATGTCCTCTTAGATTTATGCTTTCGATTAGAAGAAGTGATAGTCTTCTTGAAGCGAAGATGCCTTAAGAGCTCACGAGATATTTTATACACACGCTATTTATTATTTAACATGGTGCGTAAAATTGTACTAGCTATTTCATTGTTTATACATTAAAATTTCCGTTTGAAATGAAATTATACGACACTATAAATCTCCGTCTTGTTAAGAGGATGGGATTTTATATTTTTCTGAGATGACTTTGTTCAACTGAAAAAGTAATTTTAATTGCGTGTTCCTTTATAACCGCAAATATATCCAAGTAATAATTTTTTAAATGTAACGATACGTACGCATCCAATTCTTTGCCTGATTTAAAAGTTTCCATAAAAATTACTACGCTTTCTGGTTTAATATTATAATATCTTGAAATATCACTCTTGTATAATTCTACTTTGTATTTTGATTTTAGTACAATATTTTACTTGCCTGAATATATTAATGGGCATAACTTTACAAAAGTGAGATTAACAAATTATAAAACTAAATACACAAACAAATTATTGAATAAAATATATAAAGTAATTTATAGAAAATGGAAGAAAAACTCTTTTTTAAAAAACAATAATTATCAAAAAAAATTACTATAATAAAAATAATGTAGTAATGTTGAAAATACCTTACAATAAGGTTTGGACCGATTGCATAATCTTAAAAATAAATAGTGCCGATTGAGAGGGTGGAGTGAAATGTTCTCGGCCTGACACATAGATGGCAGTCAGAATATTAAATCAAGTTTATTTTCTAAATCTACAATGGGAATCGGAGAGGTAATTAAATACTTAAGTTTTAAAGATTTTGCATCAACTGAAATACAAACTGAGATGTAATCAACGTTTCGTAATGATATTATTTCGTTCACAACAATAAAACTGATGATATTATTGAAATGTTCAAATACAGTCTTGAGTGATCGTCGTATGTGAATATTATATACTTGTGAAAAAAACCAGATGGATATCGCAATTGCTAACAATTGTCCAAAACCGTCAAAGACTGACCATTTCAAATAATGTTTGGTGTTTTCCAGAATTGTTGGTTGGTTGGACAACGTTCTTGATAATGGGTAGAAGCTGTTCAAGGGCTCTAAAGCAGGCAAAATAGATTCATCGACTAGAAAGATTGCTTTTGGGAAAGCTCGTAGTGTAATAGTCCCAGACTATCTTATGAAAGGGAGAATCAGCACGGGTGAGTATTATGCAGTAGTACTGAACAAATTGGAAGGTCAGATGGAAAACGAACGACAACATTTGTCTTCATTACGACAACGCACCAGCTCACTCGCCTTCTTGACTTCTTCATATTCCCCACTTTAAAAAATGGCTGGCTCAATATTTGACTGAAGTGACAAGGCAATATTTGAAACTGATGTCTGTTTGGAAGGTCTCAGACTATCTAACCATATGGAGGACATAAGAAGAGTACCCAGAGTACCCCTAGACCAAGTATGTACAATTGGAATAGGATCATTTAGAAAAATAGTTACTTTGGCAATAAAGCTTGTTACCTTGCCGAGGCCGAGAACATTTCACTCCACCGGTGTAAATTAACAATCGCATAAAATGTGTACAATTTTGCTTAAGAAAGTTTCAACATCGTTAAGGTCATTCAACAAATTTTCAAGTCGAGCAATCATCAAAACATTGTTTTTAAAAAGGAACAGATTTAGTACATTTTCAATATACTTATCATACCTCACATGCGTCTTTAAAAAATGGAATTATTACATGCTTTAAAAGAGGTAAATGTTGAAGAAAAGACAAGTTCAACACCGATCACTTAATATTAAACACAACTTAAAACTACGTTGATAAACAAATTATGGAACTGATCAAGGAATTACTATAACAGTGGCACAGTTATTTAAGCCTGAATATTTATTAATTAGTTCTTGAAGAAATCTATTATTTCTGTAATACAATAATAGTAATTTTGAAATGAATTTATCAGGTATTAACGCTATGGGTTAAATTTTCACATTAAAAATTGAACGTGTATTTTACCAGCGAGACAGAATCTCATGTAGATCCTTAATTTTACGGGCATTTATTTTAAAAGTCATGGCAGCTCCCTCTGTGATCGTTTATTGCTAATGATGCCGCTACGCAAAATTATAGCAAAGATTCCAATGAGAATATGTCATGGATTTAATTGAACTTTGTAGCAATCAAGTTATCTATATGGGAACGTCTGGAAAGCGGCAAAAAATATGCAGATGTTGCACGCTCTACTCCTTTTGTATAGTGCGAATACTGAGGATTAAGGCTGTTTAAAGGCAATAGCGCGAGAACGCAAAAGGAGTTATAAATAATTGGCCGAAATTTATATATTTATGCATAGGTGGATTTTCGGTTTTTGGTATTATTTTTGATTTGGATAAATTCAATCTAATTTGGAATTATTAGATTGAATTTATTCTCTTTAAATTACAATTAATAGAAAAGGAAATATTTGGTTTTATTTGGTATGTATTTAATATTTTACTATTAGCATATATGTATACATTTTCTTAAAATTAACTAAAAGGTTAAAATTAAATTATGATTATTGGTATTATTCAATGCTCAAAGTCGGAGTAAGAAATTATATCGAAAAAGTTGGTCAATACTTATATTTAAGTAAACTATGCGGGTGGTACAAACTTATAACAATCAATTGACAAATAATTGAGGATTTCACTAAAAGATGGCGCTAGTTAAATTTTTAAATATATTTACGCATTTTAAACTATATTATTGTTTTATAGTTGGTATTTCGATTGTCAATCAATCGAAACCGTTTTAATTGCCGTCGGTTGTAAAGTGAACACAAAAGGCATGTTTTCGACATATCTGACTATTTTCCTTACGCGAAGGAGTGAACTCGCCGCAAAAAGTATTGGGTTGTGCATAATGACGAAGTCTGGATTCCAATCTAAAAATTTGATCAACGCTCTGGCCGTCCAGCCGATCATGACCAAATCAAAACAATAACCGATTCGAATAATACGTAAGATTTCAGAGAAAATAGATGTATTATGAACACCAAAAAGTGGTTAAAACAAGTTGGCTCTGTAAAGAGATCGATTTATAAATTCCTTATGAAATTAAAGAAATTTACTTAACGCAAACATCTGTCTAAAAAAAAAGGTATAAAACCTACTGATGATGACAACTTAGTTGTCAAAATACGTATTAAGGATACGATTATTAATTGTGGTAAGGGATTTTATACCTTTTTTGAGTTTTTACTTAACCACAGTCTCCAAAGAAAGACTTTGCAAACATCTGTGTTTTCCTGATGAAACGCAATGGAAATTATTTACAACAATGTCAATAGAAAAGACCGTAGAGTAACAAGAGGAACCAACACAAACTAATATTCACCAAAAGAAAGTCATATTATCGATTTGATGGGATTACAAAACAACGTTTTTTTTTTAAATTTCGACTACTAACCAACCGATCAATTCAGATGTGAACATTGAGTAATGCAATTCTAGAAAAAACAATAAGAATTGGTAAATCGTGTTTCGCCATCAGAATGCAAGGCCTCGCATGCACACACACATTTGTTACGTATAGAAAATCACTCGGCGTTTTGCTGGTGAATTCTTATTCCTTTTACTCTTATTCTAGGCTCTTCAAGTCATCGTGATCCGCTTAGTTTTCAATTGTTTCAAATTACTCTATTTTATATTTTTAGTTTATTAATTATCATGTCGTTTAAGCTTTTCAAAAGTTAAATAATTCCTAATTCTAATTTCGGGTTCTATTATTTTGACCGACCCTATATTTTCTGTTATATAATTTTGGTTCTTTATTTGCGGACGCCATCTGGTTGGTTCCGATATTGTTGAAGTTGCTATGTTTGACGCAGTACTCTTCTTTAAACATTCTTTTTGCCGCGTTAATCATTCTGACAGTGTTTTCCGATTTCCTCGAGTCATGTATCTCCGTTACCTAAATTTGGCTATGTGGAAATTCGCCTTTTGAATTGTAAGAGCGTCTTGACGCAGTGTCGTTAGTTTTGAATTACCGTTTCAGGTTATTAGTTGTTAATTCTTTCGTTAGAGCGCCCTCTCTTCGGAATTTTGTTTTCCTTCAGTTACAGGATTCTACTTTGAATGTATAATTACCTTGATTTTGATATTTACCGTTTCCTGAAAATTAATTATTAACAAAGTAGGCTCGTTTGAACTCTTTAGGCATACTTTAATCGTTGGGAGATTTTGAGTTCTGTTTTCTTTTATTAATATTTCCGAATTTTCATGATGACGTATGTCGGCCATTGTGTGAAACACGCGGCTTCCTGCAATTACTTCTTCCTTAGACATCGCCACGATAACGTGTTTCTTGTATTCGAAGGAGCTTGTTCGGCGGTAAGAAATATTTTTAATATATTGAGTTTTATATATTTCGAATTTTCTTCCTAGGATTTTATCGGGTTATCCGGTTAATTGTGGTATAATTCTGGAATTTATTTATATTCAGTCGGAATGGCGTGATTGACCATTTTGAACTCATTCCGTTAAGAAATAATTCCACGTGGTGACCGAAGGCCATCTAGGACCAAGTTTCCTGTATGGTGGTTAAAACCCTTACATTCCGTTTATTTGATGAACTTTCCAGGAAGACAGACTCCGGGGAAACGTTTCATCGTAGTCTTGGAGCCAGCTAAGTGTGCTTTAAAATTTTTCGGTGTCTTTAAGGAGACATCTTTTGTTTGGAGACTAATTAAACTTAACTTCTTTTTAATCATCAATAGGGTGATAGTGTAATTTTGGTTTTATTATTTTTATTTAACTACAGAGAGGGGCTTCTCCTTTCTCTACTTTTTTTTTAGTTGTGATCCTATCACTTGTATAATCAAATTAAGGGCTTCACCCCCTAAATTAATTTTGTTGGTAAATTTTTAATTAGATTAAACTCATTTACTTTTATTATCTTAAGTAGTTTATGAATCTCGCAACCATTTCATTTGGCAATTTTATAATCTTGAGGCTCGTACCATGAGTGGAGCTACCGTTTAATTAGAGAGCACGTCGAATTTTAAATCAGTGATTACTTTATATTTTTGTAAACGCTTTGTACAGAACCACAGTAAGAATTCTCCGTTCTCCACCGTTCTCTGGAATTACCTATTCTTTGTAATTTGACGTATAGTTTCTTGTATTTAATTATAACCTGTTATACAGGGGGTTGCTTTCATATTTAGAGTACCTGTGCTTGTTTTACTTTCGGACACATTTGTTTTGTCAGATTCTTATAGCGTTACCTATGATAGAAATTTTATATATTACCTTATTTATATTGTAATTTTATATACCCGGTGTTCAAACGTTTAGTGGACATTTAAATTTTGTTCACGTCACTTTATATTCTTACAATTTTCTTTGTCATTACATTTAGAGAGGCTTAACCTCGTTAGTAAGTTAATTTTTAGTTGGCTTAACCTTTTTTTTGTATACTTTTTGTTAATTATATACTTAGCCATCTATACCAAGTTGGAGAAACGTACACCTGTTGGAACTTTTGATTTATTCTGATATTGTTGATAACTCCCGATTGTTTTCTATTGTGTTTTTTGTTAACCTGAATATCGATTGTTTTGATACTTTGTTGTTTGAATAAAGTTATTTGTTGTATGGATTTTGGTGTTTGATTTCTTACCCAGCGAGTGTTAGAGAGATCACAGTTACACGTTTTGGCAGCAACAAGGAGTGAGGGAATACTTCTCTCTTTTGCGACTGAGGCCATCTAGCTCCACCCGCAGCCGTGTATACGGGGTGCGCCTGCCGTGGACTTTATGCGGTGGCGCCTTTTCTTTTCCAACGAGCGATCTTTGATCCCACACGCTCTCCTTCATACGAGCTAGTCGGTAGGGGCATTTCGTTGGAGCGACCACCTTCAGGTGGATCAGTCCGAGAGAGAGAGGTATTCGCTGAACATCAAGCGTCAGCCTTGTTGTTAGCGTGCGCTACTATTTTAGATCGCGTAGGTAGCACATTTTTGATCATTCGGCATCGGTTATTTTATAAGGTCATTGTTAAAAATGTTAAATGATATTAATGATGATAAATTAACTCCTATATAAAAATGTCCATATGCGGGTGACATTTTTGTCACTTTGACAGCGATAAAAACCTACATAGCTTTTTATCACCGATAAAAATGCTTCTTCCTCCGATAAAAATGCTTCTTCCTGTTACATATCTAGTAGCCCTGCATCACTTAATTTATTTTGGCAGCTGACAGGTAATAACTATTAAGTATCGTTGAACGTAAAATACGAGTCGGTTTGGGGAAATTTCAACAAATATCAAAAGATCAATACTGCAAAACACAAGAAATACAAAATCGTCAATATGGAGACAATTTAAAAAGTTTTATTCATGTCGTTAATTTATCTTGCCAAAAAACACTCGAGCTTTTCTTTCAATCGGATAAATTTCTTTTTAACTCAATATTTTTCCAATCAGTAATTTCGCTCGAAAAACTTACATTAGAAAAAATCGCTCGACTATCGTCTCGCGATTTTTTCATGTAAGTTTTTCTCGTCAAATTACTGATTGGCAAAATAATTTCGTTACAAAGAGAAATTTATCCGATAAAAAAAAAGCTCTTGTGTTTTTACTTATGATAAATATATTTTGTTCCGTACGAAAATTGTTTTGGTATACCAACATCGACAATACACATGTTACGTTAAAGACTTTCTTACCTTTTGTTATTAACTGTAAAATATTGAATTTATTACGATTTAATTGCAACTCGTTTTGAAAGAATTTGACAAGAAGTGATCTTTTCCAAAGTAATTCATCTTGAAGTAATAATAAATTGAACATGAATACAGTAAAAATTATATTTCACTAAATTTGACGTCATCCTTGAAAGTATTGTTAGCAATCGTAGGTAATATGAATTAGTGTGTTATATGTTATATGTATACATTGCAGTAATAAGAACGAAAAATGCGTATAAACGCGCTAAAAATGTCCAGTTAGTAGGTCGATAAAGCTAGGGCGGTGAAGGAATCTAATATAAAACGTATGCTATGAACGCGTGTGTGGTTGATCGACTTATTAATGTGAAAAAAAAAAGAGGAATGCGAACGATAGAAACCGATTTATATGTGCAACAGTTGTATTAATGTATGGAGGAGTTTTCTACTCTTAAAGGTGGTAATGAAGTGGAAGACTTTAACAATCATTAAGGAAATTGTATGTGCTTTACATGTGATAGTAGCTGTATCATTTAATTTAATAGATTATAATATCCAATTGGAAATTTACAGAGAATAATACTTGAAAAAAGTATATGCAATTATATAATAATCATTATAAATGAATGCGTAATAATTTCCTAGTGTAATAATGCTTTTTCAGTTTACTCCCTCGAATTAGAAACAGGTTGGTTACAATAATAGATTAAGTAATGGTGAATTATTAATTTGCAATTAATTATTTAGAAAGTCATTTGGGATTTTGAGTCTATTAATTTCCATTATTTTCAATAAATTTACGACGAAAAATGTTCATTATACAGAAATATACAGTGTGCCGTTAATTATGATATTGTAAACCTTCATAATCTAGTATCTTTGGAGTTTTCAAATATGTTTACCATTCACCTTATTCCATGATCAAATCTTAGGTGATCTGTGCTTCAAGCACATTTATAATGGGTGATTCATTTGGAGGTACTTTTTTTGGTGGGGATTTAATGGCTGAGCGCGCATGCGACGCGTCAGCGGACTGCGCATTCTGGTTCAGTACTATTTGACATTACGTAATGGAAAGACTTAGCTCGGCACAGCGTCTACAAATAGTACAGCTTTATTACGAAAATGGGCGTCCTAAAAGGAATGTGTATCGTGCGCCTAGAGCAACATATGGGCCACATAATCGGGCTACCGAACGCACAATTCGCTATACCATCAATAAGTTTGAAACTCAATTTACAATAATGGATAATACGCGACCACATAGACCTCATCCAGCACGTAGGGAAGGAAATATAGCGGCGGTAGCAGCGAGTGTACGCGAAGACCGGGAAGAATCAATTCGTCGCCGTTCTCAACAGCTTGGTTTGTCGTATACAACAACTTGGCGTATTTTACGAAAGGATCTTGGTTTAAAAGCATACAAAATTCAACTAGTGCAAGAACTAAAGGCGACCGACCTTCCGAATCGTTTCCGTTTCAGCCGTTGGACTCTTGATAAACTTGCAGAAGATCCACTGTTTTCGACAAAAATTTTGTTCTCCGATGAGGCTCATTTCTGGCTTAATGGGTACGTGAATAAGCAAAATGCCCGTATTTGGGGTGATGAGCAACCTGAAGAGATTGAAGTGCTACCATTACATCCAGACAAAACAACTGTTTGGTGCGGATTATGGGCCGGTGGAATAATTGGTCCATATTTCTTCAAAACAGAAGCCGGCCGGAATGTGACTGTGAATGGCGACCGTTATCGCGCCTTGATAAGGAACTATTTGCTGCCTGAACTTGACACCCGTGGTCTACAAGACATTTACTTCCAACAAGATGGCGCCACTAGCCATACAGCTCGTGAAACTATGGCTTTACTGCGAGAACGATTCGGTGAATATTTAATTTCACGCTTCGGACCAGTAAATTGGCCGCCTAGATCTTGTGACATCACACCATTAGACTTTTTTCTGTGGGGCTACGTGAAGTCTAAAGTCTACATGGATAAACCGGCTACAATTGAGGCATTGGAGGCCAATATTACTCGGGTCATTGGACAAATACCACTCGAAATGCTAGAACGCGTCATTGAAAACTGGAACAGCAGAATAGACTACGTTAACCGCAGTCGCGGCCAACATTTGAGAGAAATAATCTTTAAAAAATAATTGTAAAGAAAGGTGCTTTTGTATGATAATCAAGTTTCTTAAATAAATTGGCCTTTTTCATTTGTTCTTTGCTTTTGGAAAAAGTATCTCTAAATGAATCACCCATTACATATCGAAAAGTAATAGTTGAAGTATACAATTATCGTACACCTGTTTCACAGCTATGTTGTTCAAACAAGCAAGAAACTGTTGTGTGTAAGTAATATTGAGAATTTCTATTCTTTCTTTTTCTAATAAATGCCAATATAGAATTCATTCTGTTCATATAACATCATCTGTCTTAAGTGTGATTGTTAATTTCCATAGCGTTCATAAATGTTAGGTAACTTGTAGTTTAAATTCATATGTCTATAATAAATATTATTATCAGTAATTAACCAAAGTCATTTTCTTCTTTCTGATAGGATTTGATCTTCATTACTGCTTGCCATTTTTTCCATCACTTTTATCTAAATCCTTTCGACTTTTGCGTTTTTTCAGTCTTGCAGATAGTTTTTCTTGCCTTCGACTAGTTTGTTCTTCTAATGTTTACTCAAAGCACTTAAAAATAATATGCATTTGTGTTTTTTCTTTCTATTCTTGACAAAGAGAATATGAGGTATAGAATTCCATTTTCGAAATGCTCTGTACATACATAATATCTAGATTATTCCATTAGTATCCGAACAACGACAACGATAATAGTGCAACAAAAAGTGTTTTTCATACATGATGTGGTAATTTATGTTATTCACATTAGGAATTATCGCGTCTATATATCTCCGTCACCATTATGTCGAAATTTATCTGGAACTCAAGAGTATCGCGAGTTAGTAGCGTTCTTGGGATTATTACGGTGACTGGAGCGTGTCTGAGAAGGTCCCATGCCAACCATTAAAGCCATAACTGACAATAAGAGGTACAAAGTGCGCAATATTCTTAACGATAAGATCTCAATTTGTGTATACGTACGCTCTGTTTGCCGTTTTTGCCGATGGATTCGCAATTTATCCAGTTAATCGTTGTAGCAATACCAATGGCTTTTAGAAAAAGTCCATTTAATTGTATTGTTTTATGTCTAAAACGAAAACTTTTTCTGAAAGCAACAGTTTGTGCAGAATATTAACTACTTTGATTAGGTTTATTTTATATAAATGAAACTATACAGATAAAATTTTATGCGACCAGTGAAAAGGAAACATATTTTAATTAATCATATTTATGGGGCAAGTTGCACTTATATACACATAATTTTTTATAATACATATAATAGTCTTATATTTTGATACTGTTTTTGGTCATATGGTGATCATTTTGTTAATGCTAAAAATAAACTATCAACATTGATGGAAGAATCGATCTCGTTTTGTTAGATACTCCAATCTACTGTGTTGAAGCCATTGATCAAAATTTCGTTCTTATATACTACAATGTCCGTTTTTGTATCGCACAACCCGTATCGGCTTTTCTTTCTAAGGAAGAAATAGTATTCATATATTCGAGTTATTATGTTTTGTTAATTAGATTTTCCTAAGAACGACTTTAATCTCGTTATGTATTATATATACACATGGAGCATCATTAAGTTTCGCAATGAGACAAAGAACTATCTGTAAGAATTAAATGTTAAGTCGCACATTTTGTATGTGCATGTTTGTATTTAGTACGTTCCTATAGGAACCGCGACGGCCGGCGTCAGTCTGCGGTTTATTTTGTAATGCGATTCGCATTCGAACGTATAGAGTTCCTGGGAAACGTCTGCACAGATGGAAAATGTGCCAACAGTTTCGAATTGCGATGAAAGAGACTCCGGGTACGCGAACTGTGTCAATCGGCGATTTGTTCCGATAGGTCTTTGAGTGACACGTGTGTGTGTGTGTGTGTGTGTGTGTGTGTGTGTGTGTGTGTGTATAAAGTAGCTCCTTACTGCACACGTTGGTGTAGACTAGCTATTTTTATTTCAAATACATAAATATTTATGCTGAAGTTATTCCATCAGGAAGTTTAAACTATTTGGAGAATATTTCGAACGGATTGAAATAGAATTCTCGTCACCATACTGAAAAATAGAATACATTTAATAAAACAGAATGCAAGCAAGCTAGCGTCATACCTGTATACATGTATACAGAGTGTTCCAGAACACACTAATATCAAAAGTTTCAAAATAAACCTAAATATGGTCAATTTCTCCTTATTAATCTCTTAACACCTTAATTTGTTTGGATAAAAGGATGAATGTTGTTAATAAATGGCAGAGAAGAACTCTACTATGCTGTAGTTTTAAACATTCCTGCAATTATTTTATGAATGCACTTATTAGAATATACTTCCCTATTTCAATTACAAAATGGGTTTATGGGAAATTGTTTTGTTATAACATGAAAATTGTCCATTACTCACTTTATAATCAAATTTGAATAAAACATTTTATATACCTGTTACATTATTGAATGTTTCATTGTATTCAACGGCTTTTTTGTGTGACAATACCATAACCTTAAAAACCTTTCTCATCAAACTCAAAAGAGGTGATGTCTAGTTGCAAATATTGTCAATAATTAATAATGAGAACTGATATAAAAAAAAGAAACCAGTGTTTGGTGTGGATGATTATGGCGTTAGTCTATCGATTATATGATAGGAATGCACTACTTAGTTATTTCGCGTTTTTAAGATTGTGAGAGTTTTAGGTAACCAAAATCAAATCTAATTTAAAAGAGAATGTGACAAAAATAATTTAAATTTTATTTATAAAATTTTTCGTCCTCATTAAAAATAGCTTTTTTGTTTTGAATACAATAACAGGATTATATTAAAAGCACATTGCAGAGACGGTAAATAATGATTTTTCCAGTGTACAAACAATGTTTTAAACAATCGCATTTTGACTAGATCCACTTCAGCATCGAATTTATACCAAAATATAGCACTGAATTAGAGAACTGCTTCATAAAAAAAAAAGTTTAATTATCAGCGAACAAAGGGCACGGTTGAATAAACTCGATCGTCAATTGAAAATGGAAACGCGAATATAGGATTTCTGATTAAAAAAAGTGATGAAACCCCTCGTCCGATGGACGCATTTCGACGAGTCAATTATCACCTGGTCGAATTAGTAGTGTGAAAATGGGGAAATTGAAAAGGGAATTTCCGCAGTTTATACAAAATCCTGTATGCGGCACTGGAATGCATGTTTATTTTAATAAAAATGCTCCACACAGATATACATTTAATAAAATAAACATACTTAGAATAAATCATCATTCATCACCTTTACGTAGGTTTTGATGTCAACAATTTTTTAACAACAGATCGTAATAAACAAGTAGATACCTATGGACAACAAACGTTGTCCACTTGGTTTAGAAAACGGGTTGCTTTCATTCATTTTAAAAATATTATCTTGTCATTATAATTATAAAATACGTATTTTCAAACTTTAATTAATAATGAGCGTTCTACCATAATCATTATACTCTGATTCTCTAAATTTATAGCTGATTGTCGACGTTAATATTTCCGTTTGTTTACGACGTAACGTTTTTATACTTTAAATCAAATGAATGACATAAAAATTACAAAAGCAAATCAAAACAGTTTATGCAATTATAGATTGCTTGTATTGAACAATAAGAGGTCAATGAATCATCTGTCGTCTCGTTAGAAGATTGTCCAGGTCAAGTATGTTATCGCGGATATCCTGAAATAACAAACATTGACTTGAATATGAGTTTATGATACCTACCAATACATACTCATAGACTCATAGTATATACAGTTCGACATGAAACATTTTCGCGTTATCGTGTACTACATTTAAGGTGGGTATATTTGTATAGTTTTTACGTTGGTATTTATTAAAGATATGTAAACACACATAAATTGCTTTAATCTCTCAAATTTATGTGTTTACCTCGAAACCAAACCAATTAGTTTCTGCGAAGCAGTGTACGAGATATATACTTTCTGGAAATATACTCATAAATTCAGTTACTTTTTTCGACAAAAGTAAAGTAATATTGATTATAGGAAAATGTTTTAATGAATGCAATGTGTAGCAGTGATGGAATAAACTGGTCTTCTCGTAATACGACTCAGGCAATATAATATTATCTCGGCCAGACAATCCTGGTGACTTTCGAACCATATGTCGAATCGTTGGTCAACGCATTCTTCTTTATACAAATTGCTGTTATATTTCATTTAGTTCTAACGGATGCTTCATAATGATCTTGATTAGAATAGAAATCAAATATTGAAGCTACTTTGATAAACAAAAAAAAATTGACCGTGACAAAATATATGTTGGATGATTCATTGTTTAGTATTGATGTTTTCTTTTCTAAACCAATCTTTAAAAGATTTATTATAGTCTAGGTTACATAATGTCCTGATCGTCCGTTTCATGGCAAGTATTATTAGATAATAAATATTAAATAGCTTCAAAAATTATGACTTTAAGAAAGACTAACAATCCAAACTATTTCAAAACGTTCAAAAAATCAAATTTGATTCGTGAAATTAAAATGCGATCAATCGCCTGGAGAGGTAGTTTGAGAATCGGGCATTCATTTTGGACGAGTCATTCTAAGTTCTTCTTATTTTTTTTATTAACGTTAATATTGGCATAGGACTAAGACATTTGATTTGAAACTCAAGTTTCACAATTAACTCAAAAATGTATTTAGATGACCTTACATTCGTAGTAATTATGAAAATACCTAATAGGGTCTTCTAAATTTACCATGGCAACTTCTATTAGGCCAATCCTTTAATTGACTGCTTGAGACAAAAAGAAGAAACATAATTTTCTAAAAAGAATGGCAATGGAAATAACTATTCTGTTTTTTCTTCAGGTGAAGATTTTAGTCGTGACTTACTGGAAACTACAAATTTTGATTAGTCTTTTGCACCGATCCAAATTCTTTTTGTATTACATTGATAAATAACAATGATATGATTGAGACTAGTGGAATTGATAGGTTTTAATCTAAGTAATGAAATCATAGTTTTTTCAGTTTAGAGTTTTCGAAAACAGTTCAAGTGGTACAATATATACAGCTTTATATCTGTATTTTATTATTTATAGTTTAGAAAATCTTATTAATATTTGGCAGTTTTTGTGGAACTTGCAACTCGATGTTTGCAAAAGAAATTATTTTAATAATTCTTCAGAACGAAAGAAGTTGACAATCTTAATCACATAAGCAAGTTCTTCATTTTCTAAAGTGAAAGATATAAAGTTTGTTTTAAAGTATATAAAATACATTTCATAATCAATTTAGTTCAGACTTTTTGTTAAAAAAGAAACTTACCTTCATCTGCTGGTGGTGTAGGTGTTTCTTCTCTGGGTATTCTTGGTGGATCGAATTCGCTTGTCTGTTGCTTCTGAATATTCAAATCCATTTCAAACGTCGCCTTTTCTTCCATTTCCGTTGTAAAAGGATCGAAAGAGTCTAAATTCTTATTATCAATTATATTTGTTTGCTCGGATGCAGGCGACAATAGCGCATCATCTAATGCGTCCACGTCCGTTTCCGGTCCCATGTCTTCGTCTTCGTCAAACTCCTCCTCTAGCCTTTTTCCATTTGCTGGTCTGTCGAAGACGTAATCATTGGAAGGCGTTTCAGAACCATTTTGTTTGAAGTTTTCCGTCAAGTTCAGCAGGAATCCGTCCTTTTGCTGTAAGATTTCTGTGCCGTTTGAATTGGCGAAGGGGTTGTTTGTGGCGTTGGCATTGTCCAGGCCCGTCTCCATTGTTAAGCGGTTGCGGTTTGCCCAAAGGGCGTCCGCGGCAACTTTGGACGGCTCACGTAGAAAAACTACTATAACCGAGATATTATCTGTGGAGCCTTGTTGTTTCGCTAATTGGGCAAGATGGTGACTGATAGACTCGGTATCGTCTGAAAAAAATACAAAAAGTTCATAAACATACGATATAATTTAATAAGTACTTGATATAATTTTCTATTTTTATAACAAAATACTTAAAACAAGAAACATTTATTTAATTTTTTTTTAATCATTCAAGTTTCAAACAATATAAATTCTAATAACATGTATTTAGCTACCTAATAGCCTAATAAATATGTTATTGGTATGTATGCATATGCTAGATAATTTCTTTAGACGATTTCACTCTAAACCAAGTAAAATTAATATTTATTTCAAATGTTTTCTATTGTAGTTGGGCAAAGCGTTTTACAATATTTAAGATATGCTGATATGTTCTTTCTAAGCGTCGTATAAATAGATACTCGCTTTTGAACAAATTGACAGTGTTGCATTATTGATTTTACTTGTAACACATTATTGAACACTATATTAAAAAAATTGCAAGAAATCTAGCCATCTGCCAAATAAGAGAACTTTGGCGAAAATTCTATGCCGTGATGAAAAGATGGCTTGCGAAATAATCCCTGCAGTATTTCACCTGTGACTTTACTGTTAACCTAAATTATGACACGTGTTATATAATATGTATAGGTTCTTTTAAATTATATACGTACTAAATTCTATACATCGTATATTGTATACAATTGACAACAAAATATATTAGTTTCTATGTCACTCATGTTTATATTTTTAAATAAACTATCAAGTACTGTTAACGAAAATTAGTAAATAATATTTCGCCAAGTATCAATGTGACCCACTGCATACTTAATACAAAAATAAAACTCAACTTTCAAATTAAATAATTTCAATTTATTAATGTGAAAAATGCAAAAAGAAAAAATAGTATAAAAAACTCCTTTCGTAAGGCCTTTTGTCGCACTCGTTCTTTAGAAGACTCGGCTCGTTTTCTAAACTGAACTCGTGCGACAAAATGGTGTCTTATGAAACTTGTGCTTTAATATACTATTACAGTTTTGTTTCATTTTAAATGTTGTTTCCGTAATTTTATAAATTAATTTTTATTAATACTCGACCAAAGTTATAAAATAAAGATAATTAATATATTGCGGCCCTGGAAGCACGTATTAATTAATACTAAATTGCAACTACCTTTACGTAAAATAACCAATACTATTTAAATACACAAAAACATTAATAACTCGCAAGTGTATTAGCTTTCATTAGTGAATGAAGTTTTATTTAAATTAAAAGATCACCTAGATAATTAAACAAACACTCGTATATCTTTGTATACATATATTCAATGGGTGATGTATATATACAAATATATACGAGTGTTTTTTTACCCGTTTTGGGTAATGTATGTAATAGAAGAACTTAATTATTCTATTAAATTGTAGATGTCGCAACATGCAAACAAGTTTAAGTGCTAAATAAATGATGGGGTAAATTTTCCTGTAGCTTATCTATTGAATTAACACGAGTGAAATTATAAATCTAGAAATATTTAAGTTGTATTTTTGTTAAACCAATTTATTAGAAATAGCGATTTTTTTATTAAAAGGTTAATACTTTGCAAGGTGATTAATTATGTGTACTGTATGTGTAAAATTAGTGAATTTTCTAAAAGGATGAATTTTTAATAGTTTTTAAGATACATCATTTTAATATTTCTAATTATCAGAATCGAGTTTATGTAGGTATGCCAAAGCTAATATTTGTAATAAAAAGTTAGATATTGTTCAAAAGCCGGCGTATTGAAAAGCCAGACGTAAATTCTAATTTTCAAGCTGTTCAGATAATTTTCAGATTGCTCGCAAATTCGGTTTAAATTTAATTGCTCTTTAAGAAACCGTTCTTAAAAAAAATCACACTAAAATATATTTTCAATCTGATTAACTATAACACAAGTTGATACTTGTACTTACAAAATGTGTTATAATATCTTACGAAAGAAGAATCACAACAGGAAGGCACTAGAGGAACAACACTTGCGATGTATAACGTAAGCGGACTAACACGCTCGAAAGACTTTAGCACGAGTCCTCTTACAATGTTGCCAATAATTAAAATAAAAATCCGCAAGATCTCCTAGCAACCGGCTCTTCGCCGCGTCTCCCACGCTCTTCGCAAAGAATTCTTACATCCTTCGATAGCACAGAGTAGTTTACGAAGAAAACGACAAGTACTCAATTTTATGCTTTAAAAGTAATAATAATTAATAATTCATTGTGTTATTCATGCGTTATTTACATGAATTGCACGTTTATCGTGTAGTTTTGTTCCAATTCTCATACATGCATGTACAACATCTACTTATTATTCTTCGGTTGAGAATATTGAGAAACATTTATAACTGTCTGTAAAAATGCAATCGGCTAATAGAGCGAAAGTGGAACTGCACTTGTGATACGTGATATACGTATGTATAACGTTGTACGAATAAATAAATTTGATGTAGTAATTACAATTTAACAAAACACAAGAAAAAGTATTTTTTCAGAATTTGAAGTGTTTGATATGACATTTCAGATTATATATGCACACTGACGTATCCTTCTCAAATAAACCAAGTGTTAGAAACAATTTTCGCAATAATTTTCTCAGTGTGCGAGTTCTATGATGAGCTGGATGTTTGAGATGCAACGAGGTGTGAGTGGCGAAAAGCATTGGTCTGTTAAGTGCACTGGTTCGTTGACCTGATATCCAGTCACCAGCGGACCCAAGAGAGCAGACGGGTTCGCAGGTGGTGGACGGCCGACTCACACGCTGGTCTACATTTTGACTTTCGCGATGAACTAAGCTACTAATCCAGATAAAATCTACCAAGTGTTTATTTGAAATAAAATGTTGCTGTATGAGTTTATGAGATAAAGTAGGGACTCTAATTCTATAGAACACAAGTTTACGAGGAATTCCTTTTAATTATTACCACGTTATACCATAAATAATAATAATAATAATAATAGTTTAAAATGGTCACATTTTTTGAAAAGATTTTCTCAAAATTTATTATCGAACTTAACGTTTTAATTGATGTTCAAAGATGTTTCTTGTGCAGTCGGTTCTCTACACAATCCATATATGTACGTATGTCGGGATAAGTTTCCGTTAAAATTATTTGACATAGCATGTATAATGAAATAAGTAATACTTGTATACTAAATTTTATTCGTTAGAATTTCCTATTATCATTATATTGTAGGCAATGGGCCAAGGATAGAGTGAAATGTTCTCGGCCTAACCAGGAAACAGTCTTATTTTCAAAATAAATACATATTATTTTTGTGCTTTTATACAGTGTGTCCGTCTAAGTTCTCTACATACGGAAAACTTTTTTATTATTAATTTTACGAGAAAGTTATTCTTAAAAAAACCTCTGCTTCTTAAGAAAACACGATTGAACTACTCAAAATTTATTTACCATGTACAGGCTGCTCAAAAATTAAGAAATACAAAATTGAATTAACAGATACACACTATTTTTATTTAGTTTCAAAAATATGTAAAAATGAAATATGTTTAAATTTAACGGTATTAACTCTTACTGTCACAATTCATGTTTACATCTCTAGTGAATCAACTTTTACAACAAGCACTATCGTAAAAAATCTTATTTATTGTAAACTGTATAATTCTATGAAATAGCTAAATAGGATTTCAAACTAATTAATTAGTTCTGTTTAAGTAAAATATCAAAGAGTATACTTTTTCAAATTGAGGAAAAAAACTAATTGTAACTACTAGGAGCAAGTTCAGCAAGTAATATGCCTAGGGAAGCAATTCAACCATTTTTGCTTATAAAATTAATAATGAATGGGCTTGTACATTGTCGTGTTGGAAAAGAATTTGTTTCTTTCTTAAATATGACCCATTTACTTTTGATTTGAGTATTCGACTCGTCCACTGATCCTGCATAATACTCTCCCGTGATGGTTCTTTCTTTCTCAAGACATATGACGAGTGCTACACCACGTGCATGACGAAAACAGTAGAAATTACTTTCTCAGCATAAGAAACCGTTTTTGTCTTCTTTAGAGTACTTGAACCAGCTTCTATACAATGTCTAGATTGTTATTTTGTCTTTTATGAAGCAATGCAAAACTACAGACAAATTGCGTTCGGAAAACTCCAAACGTTGCTTTGAAATTAACAAAGCAAATATCAACGAAGAGGTAAAAAAAGCACTAATGGCCACATGCCAAGCTTGACTTTTGTGCAATTACAAACGCTTCTATCTGTCGTCGATATTTTTATTCTTTAATTCTCAACTCTCTTATTTCCTTTATTTTAGTCAGGAATTGCCATACTAATAATTAATATTTTCCAAAACAACTTTCCTTCCAACATATATTTACTCCAGGTATAAAATGCTATAGAATTATACAAACGATTGGATTCTTATTTATAAGATCATAAAAGTATTAATTTATGAAAAACTTTAGCTCTTTATTAACATTAGAACGTTCGAGAGCTTATGGTACTCCTCCAAACAAAACCAATCAACTAAATTTTGTAAATTTGAAAAAGAGGAATAGATATTTAGTAGTTTAATAGTATGGTTTTCTAAAATTTAAAATCATTATAAATAAGTTTAAGTATGTTAGACAGGTTCAACCTTTACTTGTTATAGATTATACTTACAATTAATTCTTATTAGGTGGGACTATTTTGGTGTTTCAATTGAAATAATTCAAATACGTGCTTATAACTTCTAATTCAGGACTTGACATTTTTGGTATATTGTACGTTTTTTAAAGAGCAATAAAGACTGGTGACGATTATTATTAATCTATGTTACCTACAATCTTCAATAATAACTAGAGTCACTGACTAGATGTTATCTTTATTTAATTTACAAGTGTTTCGTTACTTTCTCTCAAGTGAAGACGTACATTATTCTAAAATACAAAAATTACTTTCTGACAAACTTCTTTGTCGTAACTGATGAACATGAATTTGTAAATAAATAACGTACACATTTAACGCAAATAAAGTTGCCACCAATGGACGTCTATGTTATTTATTTGTTATATGTGTAAAGTAAAAAATCAACATCATCAAATTGTAAAAACGGTGTTCCTCCGAAACCAAATATTTACTTAATTTTAAATCAAGAAGAAGGTCACGAACAGAAAACATAAGAAAGTGTCTGGCAGTTACTAGTTGATTAAAAAACATATTCCCTGTCCAGGAATGTTCTTCCACGAGTACAAGGAGTCGAAAATAGATCGACGCAGAATAGCGTCTGAACGCCGACGACACTGCTATGTCAAGTTAAAAGCAACGCCACGGCGGACATACTTGGCATTATTCGGCCGTGAACTGGCGAAGATATTTCGGGAATCGTATCTAATTAAAGTACCCGTGATGAACGTGCGACTGATTGCGATAATTACAAAAATGTCGGCCGTGTTTGATGTTTTCAATGTTAGCATTGGAGGTAAATAAAATAAATGTGAACCCGAACAAATATTATGTCAAGCTGTCGTAAATCATATAATATAGAGTTTTATTACATTGTAGCAAATGAAATACAAATAAAGAAAATTGTTTGCCAAACTCCAGTGCTCCTAATGCATTATAATATGTACATTTAATTTTTACTAGAACCTGGATCTGGTAATAATCTACACAACCAAAAATGCAATGTTCTTTTAATTAAGTAATTTAATGCCCTTTTTTATACATATTTATTTAGTATGATCAATATTGTTAAATTTAGAATAGAAGGGTGACAGACACTATTCTCAATTAATATCTAAATTTAAATGCTACCCTTTAAAAAGAATAGTCCACAACAGCGATTTTTTCCGTATCTGATGTAGATAAAAATGTCGCAAATATTTATATTTTCTAACAGCCTCCATTATATATATATACACTCGAGAGCAAAAAAAATCGGCTCAGACTGCACACTCGCATTAAATTACCTCTGGCACAAAAACTAACACTTAAATTCCACTTTTGCTTTCAAAATCTTTAAGTTCAGGATCTTAGCTTTAAAATGAGTGCATATTCTTTTAACTTACGCTTCTTATACACTTAGACTATCCTACAATTTGTTGTGATCGATAATCACAAGATTTTGTATAAGTTGATATCATTTTTCTTTGCAGGCCAGTAGGTCGTTTAAAAGGCTTTCTACCTTATCAACCCGTATTAGTTGGCTGTCAAACGTCAACCGGTATACATTTCCGTCAGCTACATTTAGGAATATTAGCTGCTAATGGATACTACAACCGAAGTAGCGGCTCAAGCGGTTGCATTATTGCAACAAGGCTGTAATCAACGGTAATCACCGTTTCATTGTCCAGAGCTCTGTAAGAAATCGGGCTCTCACCGGCGTACAAATCCAACGGGAGCTCAGAGAAACGTGGGGAGTGGCTGTTAGTCGGTGGACAGTCAGAAGACGACTCAAGGCAGCTAACCTTAGTCCAAAAAGGCCAGCTACGGGTCCAAAATTGAACCCAGCCCATCGAGCAGCTCGTCTCCGTTTCGTAAGAGAGCATGTTGATTGGACAAACGAGCAATGGCGCTCTGTACTCTTCTCGGATGAAAGCAGAGTGTGTTTGCACGGCAGTGACAGAAGAGGAAAAGTATACAGAAGGCCGGGAGAATGATTCGCACAATGCTGCATAATAGAAAAGGTGGCTTTTGGAGGAGGTTCCTGTATGGTGTGGGCTGGCATTTCTATGGACGCAAAAACCGAGCTGGTTTTTTATTGAAACCGGCGGCCGAGCAGGAGGTTTGACTGCGAACCGATACATCCAAGAAATTCTAGAGAACCAAGTCATTCCTTAGGCTGGTTTTATCGGGGAAACCTTCATTCTCATGCAAGATAATGCCCGTCCACACAGTGCAGTTTCCGCAAGGAATTACTTGCAAGAACTTGAAATACGAGTTATGGACTGGCCGGCACGCAGCCCGGACTTGAATCCTATTGAACACCTGTGGGATGAACTCAAAAGGAAAATTCGGGCTAGAAATCCTGCACCAGTTACGAGAGCTGAACTTCAAGCAGCACTTACCGAAGAATGGGACGCTATCCCGCAAGACAGCGCGATTAAACTTATTAATTCCATGAAGAACCGTTTACAAGCGGTAATTAGGGCTAGGGGCGGTAACACTAAATATTGATAATGTTTTTTGAAAATTAAAATTAAAATGTACTTGATATTACCTAGTCTATTCTTTTAAGTTTTCCGCGTCTGTTTTGAAGTTTTAGCATCCTAAAACATAACTTTATTTTTTCAAAGAAAAAGAAATGTAACTTAGAAGAATATGCACACATTTTTATGTTAAGATCTTGAACTTAAAGGTTTGAAAAGCAAAACTGGAATTTATGTTATATTTTTTGTGCCAGGGACATTTTACTGCGAGAGTGCGGTCTGAGTCGATTTTTTGCTCCCGAGTGTATATATATGTACATACTATGAAATATTAATAACGCGATTATGCGAAACATTTGCATCTGTAATTTTCAAACGATAACTTTTATTGAACGCGTTCTGTACATTGAAGTTAGTAAATAGTATTCGGGATTAAAGATCCAGTTTAAATAAGTAAGTGCTTGTGTTGGAATTTCTTCTTCTGCTTCATCGAAGTAAGACCGTATTCGCATCTCACACAGTCGTCTGCCCGTTCCTCTTCGTTCCCCCATACAGGCAAAGCAATCTATTTATATCTTTATGGTTGAGATCGCTTATGCGAAGAAAACACTTAAATGTAATTATTTAGAGTTTTCGCTTATGTGTGCGAGTGGTTGACTGCATGTGTTGGCATACAGTGCAACAGAAGTTATTAAATTATGAATTTTCCACGTCGCCCGAATACGTTCATTTGAAGGAAGGCTTATTAAACGTAACGTATTTTCTAAATTTCTCGTTTTAGATTTTATTAGGGACGCGATCAAGTTTATCTACAATAGATTAGATTATTATTGGTTTTTATTTAAAAACTACGTGATTGGATGTATCTATTTCTCTGAAACCTAATACAAACTACATACTTAAAAGTTACATTAAAGTACCCTCACATCGATATAGGTGGTTGATTTAAATCCTGAATTCTATTTCGACAACTAAATTCATCGGCAGTAGAAAAGTATTACTTCTTTGTTTGTGTATGGTGTGAGGTAGGGCTACGAGTGTAATGCTTTTTCTACTACTGATGATGACAATTTAGTTGTCGAAACATGTATCCAGGATTTAAAACTACATCGTAGCGAGAAAATTTGAATGTAACTTTTACATAATAAGCCACAGTTTTTGAATTACAAATTAGATTTACAAATTATGTACTTAATTATCTGAGCCTTCGATCGCAATAAAATACTTCATGTAGATTACAAAACTTTTAATTACTTTCCATTTACTCACTCTCGTAGTAGATGCCAGTGAACGTATTAAAGCGTCGAGATTTCTCTTCTCTTTTTATTCTATTAGAATTTACTTAAACTACCTCCTTGTCGTGGCGAAATTAATGCATCGCTGATATATTCAAGTGGAGTAGACCTTTTCTTAATTCGTTTTTTTTTACTATTGATTCAAACATCGATGTACAAGAAACTGTGGCGTGGAACTCCTTTTTCCAATTCTGTTGTATCTTCAAAGATTTCGGTTAAAATATGTGCAATTTTTTACTTTATATTGGGTCCTGATGTCATTTTTACAAGTCCAGCCAATTTATTACCTTCTGTTAATCTTTTTTAGTACTTAAAAAATTTCTAAACTTTCTGTTATATCATATATTTCCTTAAAATCAATCTGAATATGGTTATATAAATTACGGGTTATAAAGTATGACTTGCTAATATACCTAATACATTAGTTTTAGAAGTTTTACGACTTATTCATAATCGATATATAAATCACGAAAATCGAAATCTAATTAAACTTGTGATAGTGCGATTATCGTAATACCTCAATTAAGTAGATGAATGTAGAATATTGATGAATTTAAATTGTTTCCTTAGAAGAATAAACTTCAATCCTTCGGAAACGGCTGAAATTATGTAAACTTTGGAATTGATCCGGAATAGCTACAGGGGTTTCAATCAGGCAGACGCCTGTACACGGGATAGTAACTCTAAGCGTTAACGTGCTCAGACGTACCGGTAAATTGGAAAATCATGTGAGACGACCGTCGTTGGGTAATTATTTAGGATGGCTGTATTAGTGTGTATATCGAGTGTAGAATGCTTGAGGGAACTGAATCGATTGGAAAGAAAATTGGTACAATACGAGGGTTATTCAGATAGAAATTATAGCCTCGGTGAATTAAAGATGTATATTCTTTTAAGATCTTAGAATGTAATACTTTATTGCATGCGTTCTTAAATTTATAACCATATCCAAATTTAAATTTAATGCTGAACGATTAATTATTAATAATCGACGAAGGAGATACTTGTTGAAACTTCATTATATAGATATAATTATTTTGAAACTATACAACTGTGATTAATTATTAATACAGTTATTTTGGAGTTTTTTTAATAGCGGTATTATTGAGAATTGTATTGTATGTATAATATGAAAGCAAGCACTGAAATCAGCGTCCGACTTCTTTTAATTTACATTTGTTAGATATACTTGATAATGTTCAAGTAACAGTGAGCTATGAATTATTAATTTAAGAGAGAATAGTTCTGGGAGAATATAATCATAAATTTAACAGAATGCAAACATTCGTCAACACAAATCTATTATCCAACTATTATATTATCTAGAACCAGAGAGAAAGTTTAGCAATACGGTTGTTCTTCTCTAACTACGAGGCGGGATATTAATTATTTTGGCAATGGAGAAGCTTGTGTAATGTTTCAATTATATCTTCTGAATAATGAAACATATCTTGATTGACTTCTTATTTGTTATAAAATTACTGTTGACGGTCCTCTGCCATGGGTCTGATGTATGTATTTCAAGAATCCTAGACGGCCCTTGCATACCTTGCATACATCTACCACCAATTATAAGGTAAATAAAACAAATTTGGGAACAATGATTAGCAACAACAAAGATAAAAGAGATAAAATGGACCAATCAGGTGTTTATAAATTAAAATGTAAAGGCTGTGAAGCTATCTATATCGGCCAAAGTGGACGAGCCATTAAAAACAGAGTTAAAGAACACAAAAAGTCAATTTTATATAGTGAGAAAAACACAGGCTTTGCCGAACACTGTATAGAACTCAACCACTTCCCCGATATAGATAACTGCGACTTAATACACAATATCACAAAAAGCAAGAGATTGGACCTGCTAGAAATATTAGAAATAAAAATAGCGAAAAAACAAAATCTATTAATCACCAACACACAGATAGAATATGCCAATACACCCTTTATAGACACCGTAATACACAATATAGTACCACCCCCACTACACACAAGAACAGACAACATATAAGAACAAGTGCGATAGTCTTTAAGTTAGATTTATAGATCTCTTTGAGAATGGCATAACAGCCGAAACAATTGTTAGAGAATTTAAATAAATCTCATAGTGAAACAAGCCAAGTGTTTTAATTTATTTTTATTATTTACTGTATGAAGTTAAAATGTTTCACCAAGAAGTATCTGCAACAACAGCCGAGAATATTCAATTATAAGAATTTAGAACTCGATTAGTATTGATAAAAGTAAACATACCAATGCAATGATTAACAAATTAGCTGCTATTCGTGAGTATACTTAATTTATTTAATTGTACAGAAAAATATATATAGTTTATTTTAGCATTTATTTTTTAGTGTATTGTTGAATATTTTCCCATTTGATTAATAATGTATTATTTAATTATTAGTCATTTGTAAATATGTTAATAGTTTGATGTTTTTTTAGTTAAGTTGAATATACCCTTAATAAATAGTAAATAGTTGTTCGAACTTGGTTAATAGACTGGATCGATTACTTAATTATTCTGGATAAATGCGTTTTGCAATAATCAATTAATTATACAATGTTTCCCATTTAATTTGCCGCAATTTATCATTATTATCACTAATTTAGACCTATAGATCATTACCTTATTAACTTTCCATAATTGAGTATGTACATAACTTGAATACTCTTTTATTCTCTACCATCCCTTGTATATTTAAATTACCAACACTCTACAGAGTAATATCCTCTTGTGGAAGTTCACATATGAATAAGCAATCAGCAAAACTCGACAACTAATTAAAGAATTTTCGTTCGATGAACGGAAACTTCAATTTCCAGCTTTCGATTCCGAAAATGCTAATCAGTGAAAGGCCTGGGCATAAAGAGAAGGATAGAAACATGGAAACAGTAAACATGCCTCTGTTTATCAAGTGGAATAAATGCCGGTCATTCTTACTTTTGAGTGTGAAAATATAAACTTAAAAATAAAAATTTTCAGTGCTTATGTGAAAGAAATGAAAAACGTGAATTAAAATTGTTTTTCTAACTCTAAATTCACTTATATCGTATTTGCAAATCGAGTTAATAGTTTCAATAATTTATTAGAAACTTAATTATTTAACCACAGTAACCAATGTACTAATTATTACTTATGAGTAGTATGAGTTCCGTATTATATTTTATCAACTCAGAAACGCTACTAGGCAGTACAGGAAATTGTGGTTGAAGTTTTATGTTTGTTACTTTTGATTAATAAATATTATCTAACAACCTTAATAATGGCCTTACAGTATTTGCCGATTTTTGCTTTTGTTCTCTACCATCCCTGGTATATTTAAATTACCTACAATTTTATTAAAGTATGGAAATAGAAAAAAATATTTTTCTATTTTGCGTTCGAAATGAACTCATTATGAAACCCAAAACAGTATCGAAATGAGCTTAATTTCGATACGCTTTTTTTCATTTTTCAATGTTGGCGTTGTTCGAATACAGAAAGAAATATCATTGCTGTCATTTGATTTTAAGAATTTATGTACATTTGACATATATGATATATGTCCGTATTTTACACAAACAACGTATGTTGTATACAATTGACAACAACATATATATGTTTCTATGTCCCTCATGTTTATATTTTTAAATGAAGTATCAAGTAATGTTAACGAATATATACTTCGCGGATAGCAAGATTTAGATTTGAAAATGTCAAGTATCAATGTGACCAACTGCATGCTTTATATAAAAATCAAACTCTGAACTTTCAAATTAAATAATTCCAATTTAAGCAATTTATTAATGTAAAAAACGCAAAATAGAAAAAACAGTATAAAAAACTCGTTTCATAAGGCCTTTTGCCGCACTCGCTCTTTAGAAAACTCGCCGCTATCGCGGCTCGTTTTCTAAACTGATCTCGTGCGGCAAAATGGTGCCTTATGAAACTTGTTTTTTAATATACTATTTTCTACTCCCATACTTTAATTGTATTATTAGATATCCGGGACCTATACTTTAATGATGTCCATTAGGATACAAATTTTTCATTAAGATACAAGTTTACAGCCAATGGAAATGCGACATTCCAATCTTCGACCAATAATGTCATGAACATTTGACAAATCTAAATTTTGACAATTCAGTCATCTACTCTATAACCATATTGAACATAGTTGTCATTTGAAATATATAAATTTTAAACATAAAATACAAATTTTTTTCGTTATTACAGATGCTTGTACAAAAAATATGCAATTCACATTTAATGGCTATTAAGACATTCGTATTCTTTACGACACTCACTTTCAGCCCGTGTCGTAACCCTCAATTTCGTGTCGTAATAGCCATAATTAAATGATCATTGCATAATCTACTATTAAGATTCAAAAATTATTATATAATGATTCAATGATAATAATTATTGAAGTTTAATATGGAGTTTAACATCCCGTGCAAGAAATCATATTGTAAGAACTTTTTTTGTATATTTTCCAAGTTAGACAAATTTGAGTAATTAGGAGTACGTATATATTTAGTGAATGAACGCATAGAATACGATCGCTCTATGTAATATAATATGAAAATATGAAACAGAAAGATGACACGGTGTTGAAAATCATAACAAATTCTTAGATTTTTTTGGATGCATCGTTAAACAAAAAAAATAGAATTTCTAGTAACTATCATACTGTTGCTACAGTTGGATATACTGAAAGAATCGATTTTAATCATTGTAGGTGAACACTGTACAAAATGCAATTAAAAGTGTTCAGTATAGTAAGTAATTACCTCAAGTAATTAATTACAACAACACCAGCGAATAATCCATAATCCAACAAAAACAGTTCAGATATCTTTACGACAGTTGGGAAAAACTGCTTCGTCACCTAAATTCATGAACCGCATCGTAACAAAACAGCCCCGACTACAGTAGCAAATTCACCACGCTTAATTCTACTTCAGTGTTATTCCACGTTCCATATGGGATATGGTGATGAGGGATATGTGCAGGGGTGGGGTCAGACAACTATGGGTGCGTCCTAATCGTGTATACATATATTTGAACGCGAATGAATTATATTATGCTCGTGCCTACATACACATACATACATACATACATATATATGATGGTGGGTGTACATCGATAACAGGATGTCTAGGGATTCGAGAAGACAAAAACACAAATAACTCATAATACACAATTCTCATCACGTTAATGCCAACCAAAAGGGATTAGAGGAAGCAATGTGTTAGGATAGATATTCAACTATGACAATACTTAATTATATAGCATTTGATGCCTAATGAATTAAGGTAATTGCATTTACACCATGATTTTCGATTATGTTAACTTAATTAAATTAGTAAAACTAATGCAACAGTAGAACAGACGGAGCAAATTTAATATAATTAATAGCAAATATGTAATTTAGTGCTTATGCTGTCTTGATTTTTCAGTCGGTTAAAAAATCTAATTTTACCCCAAAGTCCTTTAATGTTGACCGTTATTCACATTAACTTAATAAAAAGTATGAACGCATACGTTTTTATTAATAAACCAGTATAGTATCTACTTGTTCGTATGTATGGAAATGACATTTCATTTCGCTTTATATAAATAAATCGTAATGCGCGCATGAAATGAATCGTTTCTCTGGAATAAACATTTATGACACAAACATGATTCGGCAGTATTTACATGTAGTCCACTGATGAATCTGTTGTAATAGTTTTCTAAAATTAAACGAGCACGCCATCTAACGTAAGTAAGTGCTCTTTAATGCCGGCAGATGCACGATAGCAAATTAAAATGAGACTTTGCAGCAGATGTGAGAAAATGTGAAATTATTACACGGATAATTAAAAGGGAATGTGCAGACATACACGTCTTGGATTTATTGGTGTTGAACATGTAAGAAAACAATACCAGCGAAGAAAAAAGGTTTTTAAGACGAATGCCTAGTTCCACTTACTTAGTATGATCTGGCATTGTAATCAGTAATCACGTTAATTGGTACTAAAGAAGAAGAGTAAAATCTTTTTCAAGATAGAGTTATTTTGTGATTAGTATGATCACATTATCTTTTCGACTGTGAATTTAAGAATATTATTTACAGGTTTATGATAATATAATGGGTAGAAATATATTTCTTTTGAGAAATTCTAATTTAGTGTAGAAATTCTCTAGCTTTAATTTAATTTCTAATTATTTCTACGTACATACAACGTGTGATTGATTCAATTTAATATTTTATGTATGCATATTGTACTGTTATATTCTTCTATCCTTTTATTACTCTAATTCGTTACTCAGATCAATTTAAGATTATTATAGATATATGTATTTATTGTTTTTTATTGCATGGAACATGCAATAAGAAAAGCTCTTGCAACCACTCACGTTCTTAAACTGGTTTGTAGTATTACGACTTATCGTTTATTTGTCACATTTTAAAGATTCATTCAGTAAATCTTCAATAATATATTAATTAATTTAATGGAATTAATCTAGTCTGTTTCATATCATGAGAAAGACGAAAATTGGGAACTTTTACATTTTAAATGTAATAATTATCCTGCATTCGAAATATACTAATACACAATTTATTTATTAATGCTATTCTATTAATGTGATGTGATGTAATTTTCACTTTGGCCGTAAACCCAATATTATTTCTAAATTTTCCTATCACAGCGTAGCGCCGCGTGGTTCTTTTAAAGATTCTGCATTTTTACCGTGCAGTAAGTAAGTGCATTACTATGTAATATTCTAAGATGCTTCTGAAATACAGATATACGAGTATATATATGTATAAGGTCGGTGTATTTAAAATAGTGTTTCTTCTTTTAGTGCGGAAATGCACAGTATTGTGCAACACATTGAAAAAAAAAGAAAAAAAATTAGAATGGGAATGGAAGTAACTTGGTTTTTGCATTGAGTGAGACGAACATCTATTTCGTCAAACTTACCTAAAATCACCGTTTATGGTATAACGACTACGTACGGTTTATGGCTTAGACAACAACATAAACATTTTAAAAAAAGCATCGAATGCTGAACTTATACGGAGTAGGAAGCAAAGTAATTTAAAGCTAACGCCGATCTCTGCACTTACACAGTTCGACACCTGGAAAAACCACATTACAACGCTGTAGTAATAGAGATAAGAAAATAGTTTCCGAAACTAAAACAAATAGGCGTTTTGAATGTTTTTTTATGGATTATTGTTCATCTGGTGTATTATAAAGTTTGACACATGCGTGAAGAGAGCAAAAAACGTAAAAGATGCATGAATAATACTAGTTGAAAATAGTATTTTCGACATTAAAGATGTACATGTGTTGTCTTTTAAATAGTTTAAATGAAAGGAAAGAAAAAGTACCGAAATACTTTAACAAAAATATTAAGATATTCTCGCTATAGCTAAAAGAAGACGAATAAAGCAGAAAATTATTCAGCGTAACAGTACAATGTTTTGCAAAAGTAACTAACGTAGCAGTTCGAACATTAAATATCAATAATATGGTAGGACACTATATTATTTATTCCTGGCCATTTTCGTATACACTCAGCTTCACATAAACATTTCCAGATAATGCTTAATCAAAAGGAAGTTTTATCACAGTTCAATTTAAATTTAAAACGAATTCTCCAAAGCATTACGTAGATAAATTAATATATATTTTATTATAGTCGATGACATAATCAAATACTTCATAACGTACGATAACTGATAAAACTTGCACAAAATTATTAATAACATAGTAAATAAATATGGATGATATCATCCGATTACTATATATACGCTGTTACTTCATTATTTACACAAATGAAATAAAAATTTGTTTTCTTTTCCTTTAGTTTCTCTTAATTTTTCAGAGATACACTTATAGAGAGCATACATTTTGCAATTTCCACAATAAGTAGTTAGAATACAACAGGTTTAAATGTATGTCCTATTAGGAATCTCCAAGTTGATGATAGTTCAAGCGATTCTCTGAAAGCTTGTGGATATACTAATTGAAAATAAACTATTCTAAGCAAATCTTGATTTATTCTATCCTTATACAAAAATTCTAATTGATTTTTGATTTGTTTATTGTCTTCTATTTCTATATATGTAATTATATTATGCACTTGAAACCATTGAAGCGTTATAAATAGTTTAAAGACACATTTTCTTCAAAAGAACATTTAATAATGCTGCGAGTAATTAGGACGAATAAATTCCGTGAACTTTATTTTAATCAGAACATCCTCTTAAAAATGTATTTCTCTAATGAAAATCGTAAATGGTTAAATCATAGTACATCGCAATTTCACGTACATACAAACAGAAACAAATATGCACATATAACATGTACGCCAACCCTTCGGATAATGAACATTTGCAAAACAGATATGCCTGCGAACGTCAAAACATTAAATGAATAAATATTTCCAGTAAGACATCATCCATACATAACGCGTTGAGTCAACACTGCGTCTCCGCAGTGTGACACAAACTTACAGCTTGTGTATTTTGTATACGAACCTACATAGAAGATTGAAAGCTTGAAAGTAGGTTAGTAAAGTTTATTCGTTTAATCCGGTGATTAAACATAGAGAATTTACTTGTTTATATGGATTTACTTTGATGGGGTACACACTTGCATTATGGATTGAATTTAAGGTAATCCAAGATAAATCGAAGAGGGTTTATTTACCTTATCTATCTTACTTCCGGAAAAATTCTTGAAAATATTGCATGAGATTCTAAAGTTAAATTAGTTTTCAGACTACCAAAGAGTGTGTATGAAAAATTAAATGCATGGATATACCCCAACGTAAATCAAGATACCTATCAATTGGATGTAATTATAGGGAATCAAGGAAGGTTGGATACAGTTGTATACAATACATACAATAAAAAATAAACTAACGAGTAAGTAATGCAAAAAGTATGAGAAGGAAAGTGCACATGTAAGAAATTAAATGAAAAAACAACAACTTTCTTTAAAATTTTGATATACTTTTATCTCTATAAGCTGCTTAAACTTAAAATAATGCAATATAAGAATGAACGCGAATCTTGTACAATTAATTACCATTTTATGTATTACTACATGTGTGCGTATTTATACTATGTCACGTAACAATTGATCATGATTAATAATCAACATAACGTGAGAGTTTCACAATTTATTTGTGAATTTATAAGTGAAATTACAATTTGAATGGTGTCCATATAGATTCATGTGTCTTATCTCTAAGCCCTTAATAAGAAGACTAGACAATTACAGAATTGTATAATAAAAAATACTCGTATTTGCCGTTGTATAGTATCATCCACGTGAAAATGTCCGAAAGCTTGTCGGAACAATAGTCTGTCTGAGGTTTCAAAAACTCATACACCAACGAAACTTATTGACAGATTTGAGTCGTGAAGATCTACGTTACAACATAACGTGCTTTGAAAAACTTTCCTGTTTAGAGACGGCCATGCTTATTCAAAATTATACGTTTGTGACAGATTACGTGCACGGTTACCAATAATTATCAAAAATAATGGCGTCTCTAATGAGGAAAGTTTTTTAAGGCACGTTAATAATAAATACGTAATACAGAAAGTAAATTTTTTGTTTTTTTTCTTTACTATTTGAATTTAAATAATCAAATGTTCAACTATAGTCTCCCAAGCTAGATTTTATTTTTCTTAAACCCATTTTAAGGAATTTAATGCGACCCTTTCTTAGATGTATTATTTATATTTCATTTAGAATAGTTGCATTTAAAATAAAAATATTTCGTCAATCAAGCATAAAGAAATTTAATTAAAACTTGTGAAACAGTGAAAATACATATTCACGTAACATGTATGTATTAAGGGCATATAATCAAATGCAATATACATTTATAATTTGCGTATTTTCATTTTAAATATATTGGAATAAGTTACAGTCTGTTGTCTTAAAGGACGGTTTAGACTCAGTTAATTTCATATAAGTACAGTAGTTAGTTATTTATTTCATAATTACAAAAACATTAATTTTAATATGTAGGTATTGTTAAATTTAAGTTTTTGAATAATTTCTTTTACAACACTTTTATAACACCTCAACTTTAATAGTACATGAAATATTAACCTCGAAAAAGGAGTCGCCAATATCATTCAATAATATAAATTGGTAAATTTTATTTTATCCAACATAAATATTGAACAATCATTTATATATTGGCGCTGTATGTAAATAAAATAAACATGAAATTTTGACCAATCATCCTTTTATTCATAATATTTTGGCATCGAAACGTAAACGTTATTGAATTAATTGATGATTGAAAACAAATACATATAAGGTATACCATAATAAAATATTTGGTTTCGGAATGTAGGGCAATTAAAAAAAAGTACATCGATTCATCATTATATATACCTAATTAGTTAATTGAATTAACTCGGCTTTTTCTTAATGAAGATTCATAATTTAAAATGCAAATAAAACTAATAGTTAAAATTTTCACTTTATCAGTATTTATTCGTAAAACGACAATTATTGCTTTAAATTGTCCATATGAGTATTTAGAATACATATTCATGAATATGTATTTATGGCATGTAGTCAAAGGCATTATAAAATCAATTTATAATTTGCGTATTATCATACTAAATATTTTTGAACAAGTTCCAGTCTGTTGTCTTAAAAGACTGTCTATAATCTATTTCAGATAAGAATATAATACGAATTTTACGTTCATTTTGTAACGGAAATCTTGTATAACATCAGCTTTAATAAACATGTTAAATTGTCGTCGTTTAGGAAGTCTGCGATAGCATTTAATAATTTTACTTTATCGAACATAAATATTTAACAATTATTTACATATTTGCGACATGAAAAAGACACGTTTAGCGTAATGTAGTACTATGCTAGCGCCATTGAAGAACAAAGCGAAGCTAATAATAAATAATGAAGATGAAGATTATGTGATTAGTTATTTCACACATTTAACATATTAAATTATGATCCAAAAGTTACCACTTAATATATGTTCTCTACAACAAACAATAGCGTTCCAAGAAAACAAAAATGATATAATTTAGAATTATAGGAACCAGTAAAATAAGAATGTTCAAAAAGTACGTTCAATTCAAGAATTCTGCGGACAAGATTAAAAACAATTACTGTAAAAATGCAAATTATCATAATTATTATAATAACCATATTAAGGTGACTTATCCAGATAAAAATTAACGTCAATGTTATGCAAATCTATGTCAAAATAAAGCAAATGGTAAAGAATTCCTTACAAGTTCTAAAAACACCGCTCCAATAAATCCCTATCGTTTATTACTTTGTTTAAACCGTTTTATTATTGAAACATCAAAAATTAGATCATGCATTCCTATGTTCTTCGTTAACGCTCAAAATAAACACATTGCATTAGTTCACTGTCTTATTTCAAATCCAATTCAGTTCATCTTTCGACTGATAGGAATGTAAAAAGTTCACGTCGGCGCGCGCGATACAGTTTATTTACGAATCCCGTATATTCTTTTAATCCTACTTAAAGAGATAACGCAAAATACAATTCCTGCGTTAATACAATTCGTTTGCTGCTAGAACAACGTCCTTTCAATATAAAAATAAGGTGACAGACAATATCGGCAGTTATCGAAGTCTCCGCGCGTTATATTTATAGATAAAGTGATGGGTCAAAGGCAATGTATATGTATGAATGAAAAAGTATTCGCAATGTCAAATAAAAAACATGAGTGAACTTTAGTATCTTCATTGCTTTCATTATAGTTGATAACTGTGTTGCCCTTTCGATCTTTAACATTAAATTGAAACTTTTATATAAAAACTATTGTGCGCGAGAAAAAGCGGTCAATGAAAAGTGAAAATATCATGCTACTAAACTCTATTTTACGTAAATACATAATTACGGAATTTTTAAACCAATACCATATTATTGTAAAAGAAGAAAGTAAGTTTGAAAAATGCTTCTTCTTTAAATATCGCACATAGATATTTACATATGAGTAGCCTGACTGGTTGCCATCTCACTGGCTGCATTTCATATTTGTTTAAAATTTGTTTTAGTCGCTGTACTTTTTCGTGAAATTACACCCGAAGGCATAATTCCAGATAAATTGAAGTACTAGTAGTGTTTGGTAAATTTCAATATTATTATCTGAATACCAATTCAAAATAGCTTTAGCATAATAGGCTGTCGCTAGGTCGGGCCATAACATCACTGAATCATTGTCACTTTGAATTAATGACAAAAGGATTTTACAAATCCTCTTTAACATATACCATAACATATATTGTTAATTGCACCGGCAATAGCAAAATCTACTCTTTTAGGTCACAAGATCAAATTGCCTGCCATACCCGAAATTTTACTGCAAATTTTTCCAGTTTCATAGTTTAAAATTTATCATCAAGATTGCCTCGTTCAAGTGTAACATAAAATTATTAACCAGGTGATTAAAGTGGTCTTTTTTAAGAATGCTTTATCGTCCATCACAACACAATCAGTTTTTGCCAAGAAATTATTATACAATCACTCTTTTGTTGAACCGCAACTTGGAACTACAGATATTTTGTAAGATCGTAACCAATCATTTTTCAAAATGTTTTGATATATTCAATTTGTGTGCGACATCACAGCCCGATTGTCTTGAACTCTTTCACCTTTATTTTTCCAGAACTCTTTTTTCTTTTAAACGACTTAATTTAGGAAGTTGCCACTATCTTTTGATTCGTTGATTTTATAATTCCTAAAGTTATTGTTAACTTTGATTGAAAAATATTCCTTTTGGATTAACAATGAATTACTTTCGGAATTTTCATATCTTTGGTATAAGCTGCACTTAAAAGCAGAAACCATTTAAACTTTTGATATTTACAGTTAGTTCATCAATGATGATAGATCTTCATTTCCTTAGACACCTAAACCCATCATTATCTAATGTTATAAATAGGGTTCTTTGTTCTTTTCTCATTAGATCATTGCACAATCATTAGCACATTGCACGCTTGGTATGGATGGACAGTTTTATACACGCAGCGAATAGATTACACCAGCGATAAGAATGTAAAATAAAAGAACCGACTTTTTTTAACAAGTCCTGCGACAGACATCGACATATAAGGCATAAAACTTTCTTCATTAATGGGAAATCCCCATGGCACTCGGTTATTCGTCTTTTTATGGCGACACCATTTGTGGAATTTTACCGCTTACGCTCGCGCGACAAGCAGAACGGGAAATGCATTTATTTCCTTAAATTCGCATTTTACACGCATACAAATATACGAATATGTGTGTTTGCGTTCTTGACAGGGTACACTTTCCATTTCTTACGCAACTATGTGTGTCGCAAACAAGACGTCTTGTCGCGGTAGGAAATCGAGGTAAAAGGAAAAGGGCGACGACATGCGCCGGGGGTAAAAAGGCAATTTATGTTTTATAACATATATTTTTTTATAATTTGTGTTGGCATACCTGCATGCGTTTACAAATCCGTCGTTTTTTTTTGGCTACATTAATCATTTGGGATGATGGAGGAACTGCCTGTTGTAGAGCTCTGCCAAAAGCAATAAAAACGTACCTTCGTTTTTATGGATGATAATCCGGTAAAAGATGAACGATCTTTTTCTCAATTTGGATTTGTCAGAAACATTCAATTGTAATAAAACACACAAGAAACAGGCATAAAAGATATTTTATATAAAATTTTTGGGAAATATAACCAATGCAGAACCAAGAAGGAATAATATTGATTCCGTTTCACTGGGATGAAGTTTTTACATATTTAGAAAGTTTAGAGCAACATATCACAGTAGAAGATCATTTTAGTAAAATTTAATGGAATGCATTACTTAAAATAATTTTGTAAACCTTCTTCTCTTATAGCTTGCTCAGTATTTTTATGACAGTACCCGTATTAAGCTGATAGGGCATGTGTTATTGTCCTAGTCTTACAATTAGTTTTATGAAAATAACACAGTCGTTGTAAATATATTGTTAAAAAATTATTTAGGGTAAAAATTTGCGATTTATTGAAAAGTATGTCTTCTTTTTGCAGCAGTACTCTTATTATAATAACGGAAATGCTAGATTAGATTATAAATTGTAATGGGGAATCATCTACAAAACACATAGATACATACATATAAACTTGAGATAGATGTGCCACATCCTATTACCGAAAAGTAAATACCATGGCATCCGGTTTTGTGGAAAACTTAAGTAAATTGCTTTAATTAAAAGATATGAATTAAAATATTTAAAATAAAAGATACGAATGAAAATACAATTAACTTAGCTAGTAAACTAATTCTCAATAAAAATTATATATACACCAAACACAGATCTGTGGTAAAATTTTGTTGTTGTTACATAAAACATATACATACATTAATGTACATATGATAATTGAATAGATTTTAAACAAATGAAGCTCATTCCTGTGGTTTTTAAATTTTTCGATTATGCGAAACGCATGTATTAAGTTGGCACACGTCAAGGTATCCCAAACAGTTTTCACTTAATTTCGGATTAGAGAAATCTTACATGGAATGATAATTACGAGTACAAAATATCTGCCACGAATTTGTTAAATAAATATATCGTTTTCAATTATTTGACATGCATATTAATGAATTTGTTCTTCTCATTAGTTTCAAATTTGACGGCTTATGCTGAGGGAAACGAAATTGTTTGCTCTCTTCATAATACCTAACTAATTTATATGAGCCACGCGACATTTGCCCATATCACAATATTTATATCCGTCTAAACCTAACATATTTGTAAATATAACACATTTTTATGCATATGTTATGTAAAAAGCATAACCATAGCAAAGAACACAGAATCTAGTAACATCGACAGCATTGAGTTTTGTTAAAGCCAAGTCCTTTTCTGTACAATTTGTAGAAGTTAAAGAAAATGTGTATACAAGTGGCAAATAGCTTGTTCTACAAAAGAATGCCACGGTCTATTAAGAGATTTCTTGTACGTTCATAACCAAATGCCTATTTGTTCACTGATCGAAACTAGTTGCTCACTAGGTACCCATCTTTCCATTGTGATTTGCAGTTAGTTGATTGTATGTGTTGATATTTTTGAGAAACTTGTTCTAGATTTTAGTTGGAATCAGAGAATTTCACAGCCATGTAAAAGTAATAGATCCTTAATCGTACTAATTCAAAACAAGCTATGTATTAATATTGGTAAAATTGACACTCTTAATTGTGAAATTGGTCAGCTAATTAGAGACTTATCAACTTCAGTCATCATGTTAAATACAAGAATAGCTCAATTTTTACTTCCTGAATTTAACAAAAGTATTCATCAACATCGAGCATGAGTCTCACAATCTGTAGTGTCTCTGCTGGTAAAATTTTAATTTAATTTTGTGAGGTGTCTACGCGTTGTTCAATATTGATGTTGACACCAAGTTAATTAAAATCTAAGGAACTTGGTGTAATGCAAAAATACGGTTACCATTACTTTTCTTGGTGGAAATTGAGATTGATATTTTTCACTTTTGGGGATTTTATACTCTTTGCGCAGGGCGAATTTTTAATGGAATCTTTTCTTTGTTGAAGTTTATTGTACCATTTTAACCATTGCCGTATGAAAATAGCTATAATCACCATATTCTCGTATAAATTTCAAAATCCAAACTATCTTTGGACGGAGTTTCGACCATGAACACAATTTTCCAAATTAATCAAAAAAAAAACAAACAGAATACTCTTGTCAGATGCATTATTAGTAATAAAAGCGATCAACATAAATAGCTGAATGACATTTTCATTGGCACGAAGCCGCGGTTGCACAGTTTTAACATTGCTTGCTATTGGACAACCCTAATGTATGTATGTATATATACAGGTGTCCTTGAAATAAAGAGACAACATATGGCAATTGGAAAGATGTAATTAATTGAATCAGCCTGTATATATATATATATATATATATATATATATATGTATATATATGTATATATATGTATATATATATATATATATATATATATATATATTTAGTGTTTATAAGAATTTTATTTTTCTTATTTATTTTATTGGCCGTGTCTTAATATTAAAAATATGTAATAGACTTTTTATTGGTTTACGGACCTTTTATTGAATTTTGATGTTTTATTCTACGACGTTTCGACTTTTATTATTACTTACAGTCACTTACAATATTCGAACCAGTGCGTGTCGGTCCTTAATAAAAAAAAGGTCTCGGATGTCCCCGATAACACATGTTGCACAGAATGCGTGTTTTTGAAACCCAAAAAAAACGTTACGTGAAAAAGACTGAATAATAATAAAAGTCGAAACGTCGTAGAATAAAACATCAAAATTCAATAAAAGGTCGCTAAACCAATAAAAAGTCTATTATTTTTAATATATATATTCTATTATTATTCTGCATAATCGATTAGTTCAAGTTAATTTTTTTGTTATTACATATAAGTAACATGAAAAAGGTATTAAATACAAAATTATGCACGTATGGATGTTGCGGTGACACGAGATTTTAATGTTGGATATACTATATTAGTTTATGTTTTAATTGCTATTGATGTCAAACCAAAGAGAAAGGATTCTTTAATGGAACAACTTCCAAAGTCTGGTTTTCAGATTTAAATAACATTTATAAATACCCAGAAAATAGTTATAGAAATGTAAATCAAAAATAAAAACTTATGAGAGATGCAGATACCAGTGTATTACTTTCGTATTCTAACAAAGTAATTTTGTATCTTTCTTGAAAATCTACTACTGTCCGTCCAGTCGTTTTGATGAATTTCACAATAGTAAAAATGAGAGATGGAAAGTAGAGAAAAAAAACTGTACAATTACAGTAAGCTTGGCCTTCAGAGACAATAATAGAAATGAATGATTCATTCGCACCAAGCCGACCATTGATATTTTAACCACATTTTTCCGTTCGCCGTTTTTCTTCGTCGCTGGCCGGCTTTTGCATAAATATTTGCCATGCATCGTAAAACTTATTTGTTTTTAATTTTAACATTTCTCGATTTATATTTAGAATTAATAAGCGCTCGTCTGTATGTATAGATGACAAATGCATTTCACACACACAGATAAATTTTCATTTTGAATTAAAGAAGAAGTAGATCAAAGCAAAAATTAATGGGACACAATATTTGTATGCATGTATAGTATTTTGAACATATGATTATTATTTTTTTGTAATATAAGACATTTTATTACTTTAATTTTATTATTATTAATGGATTTGGAAACAACCTCTCTAGATTGCATTTTTCTTATATATTCACATAATAAAACTGTAATGGAAGCACTTTTCTTTAATCTTTGACGTAAATTTACAATTTTGATGTTATTTAAAATTGATTTTACAATATATTCCTTCTCGTTATTTAATACTTTACATTACTTTACATACCTTTCACTTTGTATTCTTCGCTTTGTACATAAGTCTTACGTTGACTTACTGTATAATAATTGTGGACTCTCAAGATATGATTATTATTACTATTACCGTCGTTAATTTTCGTATATAATTTTTGCGCTACGAACCATTAAACATAACCATCTTAAATTGCATGTCACACAAAACAATTCAATAATGTTATATTATGATGTTTGATTGTTCATAGTTCATACTTTGGATTATTAAACATGCTGATACTAATAACACATCGAATTATATAATTTCTTCATTCACATTCGACGTAATAACACATATAATAGACTATTTAATTACGACAATATGCAGTTAATTTAAGTATTTAATAAAAAAATACTGACATAGTTTTAAAATACGCGTACGACGTATCACCAAAAATTAATTTCGTTAGTTATCTATCCGATACACGTTGGTGTAGTTAATCGTCTGTTTTTTTTCTACCAACTTCGAGTCGCTGTGTTTCCTTCCAGCAACGATGTCAAACCAACTTTTAAAAAAACAGATGTGGCATTTAAAAGTATGTATATTTGCTCTGTTATGTTTAATTTGTGCGGTTTATAGAGATTTGTGAAGGATTAATTGTGGTAAATTGGGTGAAAAAGTGAAAAATAGGAGGATCACTAAGTTCTTAGCAAAAGAAAGAAACGGCAAAACAATTAATATAAAAATGCTTGCTGCGTTCGAAAGATGCACCATGTTATTTCCAAGCTAAATTTTGCTCCAAACTCTTACGATGGGGTAAATAATCTTAACGATAACCCAAAGTTGATAATCTGTGGAAACCCGAACTAAAGAGATGCTTATTACAAAAAGTTTATTGTAAAATCAGCTATTAAAGATCTCTGGTATTGCAAATAAAGTCGATATATTCTAAAGAAATGTACTGAAAATTTTACATGACGTTTTAAGTATGAAAAACTAACTGCAAGATAGAATTCTAAAACTAGTGAGAAAATAAATATGGTTATGTTAGAGAGGAAGATTTATTTATTTTCTCTTAATTCATGCAATTCACTCAAAAAAAAAAAAATTCTAGAAAAAAATTTTGCCATGCTGAAGAAGTTTTGCTTATTGAATATATTCGAACGGAGTTTACCAACCCAATACAATTCTAAATTTAAAAACTGTTCTGGAGCAAAAATAGTTAAATGTTTATTCGCAAAAAACTTGTTGCTGCACAATTGAAGGATTCATAAGGAAAACAAAGTCCAGTAGATAATCAATAATTGGAGATTTGAAAAGTTAAGGTATCTATATTGAACCATGGGCTCACTCCATCAGATTTCTTGCTATCCAAAAACTTCAAAAAAAATTATGCCAGGGAAAAGTGTTTTCCATCTAATGTTGCTTTTAAAGATATTGTTGAACAATATCTTGCAGAGTTATCACAAGAATTTTTTCTAAGCTAAAGACAACTAGAAAAAAGATGAAATGTGTGTGTATGTACTACAAGTGCTGAAAGAAGTTACGTAGAAAAATAAGTGTTTGTTAATATGAGACATATTCTTCTATGGCTAATTACCGTTTCTTTTTTACGTATTTCCTATTTATTGAACAGAACATGTATCATGGATAATAAATATTTAATATTTTAGATTTTTTCAACTTTGATTTCTTTTCTTTTCTCTGATATTTCCATAAATTTCGTTCCCATGATATTAATTTTCATTCCGAACTCTTGCAAAGTTGTTTCAAAAATTTTCAATGATTCTCTCATTTCTGTACATTTGTAAGAAAACTTATTTGCGAATTATACGATATTAATTCATTAAAAACATTTTGTTTCATGTAATTTCTAGGCACAAAATTACTACCAACCAAGTTTTTATAAAATTTCTGTCCTTTTCTTTCCCGTCGAATTTTTTTTCCTATTTACACATATGGACGTTAGCTTGATTTATTGCATATATTGGCATATATCAGATTTACAAGAAATATCGAAAAATATTCCATTTACTTTTACATCATTTCTTACGACAGAGAAAAAATATGCATACATGACTGCTATGAGTGGAACCAAATAGAGGGTTACTGATTACAACAACCCTCCATTTCGTGACGTATTACTCGAATTATTTATACGATTCCTGCGTCGAGGCTCCGAAATACGAAACGACCTACTCTATAGTTAGACAGTTGTGAAAAATATCAATTCACCCTCCTCTATTATTTTTTCTCTATGCCAATTTTGCACGGAATCGTAATGTTATCGTGTAAAATGTGACAGTGGTAAGGCATGTTGTTTTATGCCTGCACATCATGTGTTGAAAAAAAAATACAGGCAATAAAAGTTTATAGTTTAAATAAGCATTATGACAAGTGAAAATAACTGAACTAAATTGTTCTTTAATAAATGTTATATTTAATAAACTAAGCAATACCTATTCAATAATTGTGTGTTTGTATTGTAGAAGCTGCAGTTGATACTACATTGAAAATTTAAAAGTTTTCGGCATTTAAAGGTAAACTCATTTATAAATACTAAGACTAATAATGCGGAACCCCAAAAGTAGATACAAAAACATAATAGAAAACGTAGTTGATTGTATTGTTCAGGTACAATCTCAAAAGTCTAAGACGAGAAGGAAACCCAAAAAAAACGGAATTTATTCAGAAGTATTACATGATCAGTAGAATGAAATGCGCGAGGGAAGTCAAAATCAAAGCGATCAATCTGACTTTGACCATTAATAAATTTATACGATAGAGCGTGTGAAAGTTGTCAAGTTAGTTACAGTAAATCTTTCCGGTTTTAGTGATAATGTTACAACATCATATTGAAAGTTGTCTTTTTAAAAACAAAAATCAAAATTCAAATCTTTGCTATTAAGTTGGAGAATATGAAATGTTCGGTTTCAAGAGTAGAATTTAAAACAACTTTTTATTAATCGAAATAATTTCCTTCTTAATTTTTCGACGTAACAATTGCATAGTAAATTCAGAGTAAATATGAATTAAACGGCGATGTAGGTGCAAAATATAAAATAACAGTGTACATAACATATCTATTTTTTGTTCTGGAAGATGTAAACATGACTGCCATAGAAAATTCTTTTCGTGTGAAATATCACTAACACATCATAAAAATGTTTACATACGTAGGAAGTTATTTTAGGAATTATCTGTATACATTTCGTTGGTCTATCAAGGTCTCCCGAATAGGAATATATGTACCTATTTATTTTTAGTTTTCTTCTAGGAAGTCTGGTTTCTTTTGGATGTGAAATCAGAATACGTATATAGTCGATAGTTACAATACAAGTTACAAGTGACGACTCTTGACCTCGTTCAAACAACAATAAAATTACAATTATGGTTTTTTGATGGACGCATATTGCATATGCACGTGGGCATTAAAACTCTTTTTAGGATAAAGGACACAGTCCATTGTTCTTTAAATCAAAAGAAAACAACGATATCATCATATTAGTATTTGAAAATGTTTTCAGAATAATAATAATAAATTTACATTTTTCTAGCAAACTATGCACTCTAAACTGTAAGTTTGGTATGAGGCTTGTATCGTAAGAAGATACATATATGTACATATATCTTGATCTTGTCTTCAATAAGAATATATACCGCATGTGTCAAATATCATTATTCATTAGGCATAGGGAATACGTATGAGTACATACGATGTATATATATATGCAAAAGCCGATCCAATGCCGGCGAAGACCGCGTCGACCAACAGCGATTGTCTCCGATTGTTTCGCAAATACAAGTTAGCAGTAATCATTTGACCATCGACATAGGTACTTGTAATGTGTTCTAAAATAACATTTACGAATTGCAAGGGATTTGCTGCCCTTATTTCTTTCAGTAAATGCAGGAAATTTTTAAGCTGCGGTGCGTCGCATAAACAAAAGTGTAATTCTAATAAAATTAAAGAATAATCCTAATAAAAAAAGATTCTAAAAACTATAATAAATTATACAAGAGGTTCAAAAATTCCTCCTTGCACAGCAAGACATTGTCCTAGGCGGTCGTGGAAATTAGCTCTTACATTTGCTAACATGTCGGCAGTTAATGAATTCGCAGCCTCAGTTATTTTTTCTCTCAAGGCAACTAGATTTTCTGCTCTACCAGCTTCATGAGTATAAACAATATTTTTTAGATATCCCCACAAAAATAAATCATTTGAAGATAGATCAGGAGATCGCGGGGGGCATTTAATGTTTCCTGTTCCAGTAACAAGACGGTTAGGAAAAGTATTTCCTAGAAATTCCTTAACCCACACTGCATTCCAATGGTTTGAATGGCGGGAAGTATTTGATTTTGCAGTAATTCGAAATACTTGTCGGCATTTAATATACCATCAATAAAATAGGGGACTATAGAATGGTCACCTAAAATACCTGCCCAAACGTTTAGTTTTTGAGGATACTGTGTGCGATTTGCAAAATGCCGGTGTTGATTTTCCGAAGCCCAAAAAAGTTGATTCATCGGTGAAGAGAATATTTTTAACGAAATTTTCATCTCGATGTATCTTTTCCATAACGTCTTGACAAAACTCCATTCTCCGGAAATTGTCCTCGGGAAATATTTCTTGAGTTTTCGAATATTTGAAACATTTTAAACCATTACGTTTCCAAATACGTGAAATAGTTGTGTTACTTGTACCCAATTCCTCGGCAGCACTTCTAGTAGATCTCGTGTTATCAATTTCCACAATACTACAAATTAATACATTTCGCCGTTTTCTTTCCTCAATTTTTTTGTGGTGATACGTCTCTTGGTTTGCACTTCGTACAGTTATTTAGACAAAAACAAGTTTCAAATTTATTTATAATATTATAAATTGTTTGTCTGCAAGGTATAAAACGGTCTGCAAAAGTCAGCGCAAACAAATTCATGCACTCCATTGCATCCTTCCCAGCATAAAACCATTTTACTAAATGAAGCTTTTCAGTGGGTGTATAAAGAGCCATTATACATTAATTTTATTGTACGCTTTCAAACTGTAACGGCCGTAGCTAGACTGAATGCAAAATTTCCAGTCAATCGGTATCGGAGACAATCGTCAGTCGTCGCGGTCTTCTTGGCATTGGACTGGCTTTCTCATGTACGTATACATTGTATGTACTCATACGTTGATTCTCTATGCCTAGTGATATTTAACATATACGGTATATATATACATATATTAAACTCATATACATATTTCGCTTGAGCACATAAATATATTTTTGACAAATAAAAATCCTTATAATTATTCGATTTTATTTGATAAAAATATTGAGTAAGTAAATGAAAAGAAAACGTAGAGATATTCCAAGAAAACTTTCAAATTCAGACAACGGTAAATTTCAAAAACTATCGATTTATCTATTGGTCTATCGCCATTGTTTGTGCATGAATCATGGTGAACGTACTTTGAGCCTTCAATATTTATCTAATGCATATATCTCCTCCTCTGTACATGGCCTGCCACCTTACAGCATGAATAAATACGCCTATATTTGCATAATATTTTCCTCATTGTTTCTACAGCAACTTGACACGATGAGAGATTTTGTTTATTGTTACCTGCCGCTTTGAATGTTAATAATCGTGTGAACAAACAAATAATTCCTTCGGATCGAATTAGCTTTCGGATATGTATAATAATGCTAATCACGAACATTAATGACTCTATTAAAACAGGCACATTAAAATAATATTTACAAATGGAGTAGGTTTTCTTATTTTAGAAATAAATTTAATAACACATCTAAAGTAGCAAAAATTTAATTCCACAACTGATTTAATTATAAAGTTCACCGAACTATGAAATGAATCCCCGACAGGTCTTGCGTCTAGAATAGAAAATATTGCAAATATTGCCTCGTTTCTTTCGCATTTTTAAACTTTTAATATAAACTTTATCCTTACACAATGAGTAGGTATGTCTTTATAGGTAGCGTTTACGTAACGTCTATATTTCCTCTTAATGTGATTTAGAATTTACATACGAAATAACGTTTTGAAGTTGTACAGTTCTGTTGTTAGTAGCGAGTCATAAATTATGTGTAATTGAACTGAATTGAATGCTTCCAAGCGGTGTTTGATGCGCATTCATTAAAAGAGATGTATTGCGATTACCATGCAGTTAGAGAAATGGTCTAAATAGAATTGAATTGCGCAAGATTAATGATATGGTAAAAGAGAAAACGTGTATGTAAATGTGATAATAAAGAATGAAGTAATTTCTAAATGGGTAGTTATCTTATTTTGAAACTACAAACGCTTAAACTCGATGAATTTACAAAATTAAATTCTTTTACGAAACGTAGTGAAAATTATATTATTCGAGTGGAGGATTTTATGTTATCTACCTGACTATGGAAACAATATGCTATCGTGACAATTTTCTAACGTCAAATTTTTGTGACATTTTATAGTGTCATCTCCAAGTTTGATTCGAATCGCTTAACATTTATTCCTTTTACATTTACATTTACATAAACAGGAGAAAATGAGTGATTTGAAACTTGAACACAGACGCGTCTTGAAATGTTTATCAAAACAAGTCAGTAGCCCGAAAAATATTCATGAGAGAATGGTGGCAGTGTATGGAGAAAATAGCCCGTCCTATTTCCAAGTCAAATTTTGGTGTAATAAGTTCAAATAAGGCAGAGAATCTATTCATGATGATCCAAAGTATGGAAGACCGCTGGAAGCGCCAACATCCAATCTTCAACAAAGATATGGTGTTGACTGACCGCCGAGTAAAAGTTTCAGTTATTGTTAGAGAAATAGGATTATCAGAAACGAGTGTTTTTTTAAATTCTACACGAAGATTTGGGAATGAGAAAAGTGTCGGCACGATGGCAAAGCAGCCCAGGCTGCTCAGTCCCGAACAAAAATTGTGTAGAGAATTTGACTGTTTCATCTCAAGATGAAGACTCCTGAAATACAATTGTAATTGGGGATGATACTTGGGTATACCACTAGAACCCTCTAACGAAACAAGAGTCCATGCAATTGCTTCATAAGGGCTCTCTACTGCCCAAGAAGGCCTGAAAACCCCATTTTCTCCGGAAAAAGTTATGGCTACAGTTTTCTGGGGTGCGGAGGGGACTTTCTAAATTGAGTATATGCCAAAAGGGACTACAGTAACTGAAAATGTCTACAAAGACACAATTAAGAACTTGAACACGGCTATGCCCGAAATAAGATCCCACAATTTTGTTCAGAAAATTCTGCTTCTGCACGGTGCATAAGGCACGACTTGTTCAAGCAGTGATCAACAGCTTTGAGGAAGTACAACATTCATCCTACAGCCCCGATCTCACCCCCGGTGACTATTATTTCTTTGAAAAACTCAAAAAACAGTTAAGAGGGAATCAATTTTTATCGAATGACGACGTGGAAAATGCTGTGTGGTCGTCTTTTGCGGAATGATCAAAATATGTAATTATTGTTCGAAGGCATAGCGTTATTAAAGAAACGTTGAATTAAGTGTATTAGTGTTAGTGGTTCTTACGTTGAGAAACATTTTTTTTTTGTTCTCTAACTCTTCTTTAATAACTAGGTAAATAACATACAAAAATTCCCTCATAAAAATAACCTGATGAGATCATTAAACCAGCAAAATTCGTTAACATTAATTATCTCTCAATCCTAATTTAATTATTAGGGTTTATTTGGGCAATGTTCAATCGACGAATTTGGGAATTCTTTAATATCCTTTATAAAAACATCCATTACCAAGTCTTAATGATGCTTGAATATAATTTTTTTAATTGTAGAAGCGAAGCAAATGAACTTTAATACTAATTAGTTGTGGAATTACGTTTTGTTTTTTTACAACAGAAATTTTACTTCGCTTCTTATACTGAGAAAATAAATCCGATAACCATCATTTACTCAATAAGTAATAAGTTATCAATGAAAGCAGACGTAGTTTAAATATCTTTCTAGTCTATTCGCAATTGAGCTTCATACCGCATAATACAGATGTTTGTAGCTACGGGTCTAAAATATTAAGGTACGTTACGCAAACAGCTAAATACTTTACTTATAAAAATCTTTTAGAATGTTATTCTTCAGTTTCATTGTTAGCAAATCAAAAAAAGCATCACTTGTATGGTCGAATTGATGAAAACTATCATGACATGGACTGCAAGGTTTGATTTCTAGATAAGAAGTATATGCTATATGGTGTCCGCTTTATTTGGACACTTGTTCGTAATGTAATCGATAATCTCTTCTTACATTCCAATATTAATTGCTTAGTCCCAAGAGTTTCTTATAGTTTATTCAATATCTTTGTTTATCGTGTCCTATAACCAATTCCAACCAGCTAACTTGCGGTACAAAAATAGATGTATTATTTTAATAATTGAAAACGTCGTTTCTTTGCTGTTGAATTAGCTTGTAAATTCTTCGAAATTTATTGACAAAAACTAAATCAATATAAAAAGATCTAAAAAGTGATGAAAGAGAAAAATTTACAATAATTGTACTGAGCGGTCTAATCTGTCCTACAATATTCTCAAAACAACCCTACACCCGGTTCTAATTTAGCAATGACTGTACAGCTTCTTGGGTGATTTGATAAAGAAATGTATTGTTTATAAAATTTGTATTAGATATTAGCAAATTGGAATATATGTATTAAGTTTCTCTTATCCACATTATTAAGATTTAAATAAATGTTAAATTCACGAAATATCTATTACTTCAATTCCGATAATGTAATTTTGCATGTCCTCTGCATATTTAAAGATCCAGAAATTCTCGTTTCCCAGAACAAAATAAGCTTAAAACATAACAGTGTCTCGGACAATAAAACGAAAACTTCAAAGAACACGTTCTCTATTTTTAGAAATTCTGCGCAATTCTCTCATGTATACACATTCGCGCCGTGGAAATCGATAATCCCTATGCCTATTAATAAGCCTCATCCCGTAGTATAATACGAATTGCTAATAATGGTTCTGGCGTTATAGAAGTTTATTGTTAAAAAATATTTAATACCAGATCTCAAGCTACTGAACTATATCATTTCCAGACTGCTACCCAGCAAAAACTACGCTAATATAATTGCTGACGGGTTCGTCACAACCAGATGCTAATAAAGATGGGATACAACGAGAAGAAATAAATCAAGTATTAAATATATGGAGACAGGAGATATGTAGATGCGTTCTCAATATGCACTTAATGTATACATCTCTTCAGAACCGTAGAGAAGTATAAAGTTAATAATTGCAATTTGGTTCAATGAACATGCGGATAAACAAGTAGATATTTAGGACTAGCTGTATATGCACGCTCATGCGTGTAATTTTAAAAAATAGGGAATGAAAACATATCAAACATGATTCGAAATACATGAATGTAAACCCAAAAGAATGTGATAAAGTTTGCAAAAGTATAGACACTCTAAAAAAACAAAAATTTCATTATATAATTACTGTTATGATAAAATAGTTAAAATAGAATTTTGTCAATTTTGAACTCGTACAATAGCAAATATCTTCATTTGATCGATGGCCAAAAATGACAAATCTAAATAAATAGATAATAAACGCAAGATAATTCATTACATGTAGTACGACACAGATAAATTCTAATAAAGATTTTTTTTTGCTTTTTGTAATAAATAATTGTATAATGTGACAGTGGTGGGAGGAACCATGTAAATTAAAAAAGATATTGTAGTAAAATTTTAGACACGAACATTAGGGATGAAGAACCCTCGTTTGAAGTATTTTTAAGTATACAGAGTATTCAAAAAAAATGTAACCTACAAAAGTTATATTTTTTTTTTAAATTTAAAATTTTTTTACATTTTGAGATTCTCCCCAATAACACGATTTCAACAAACTATACAAATATATGTTTATATATTAATTATTAGAAGCCACGTTGACATTCTAGTTTAGAAATAAATTTTTCTAAATTATTAAATATCCAAAGTTAGAAAAAGAACTAGTATAAGTTATACAGTGTGTATAAGCCAAATGGAATAAATTCATTATTTCGGTTACTGTACATATTTATAAAAAATCCCGAAACATGTCATATTTAATTTATAAATTAACTTTCTTCAACGTGAAAATGCGATCCCTACCTTCAACCCCCTTCGAATGACAGGTACAACCCCAATTTTTTTAAATGGCAAGTATAGGCTTGTGATATATCGTTGTAAAGGTCTCTTTATTCTCTATTCAAAAATGTTATAATTTTCATGTTTGTTGCAACAATTAAGATAGAATAAAATAAAATCATGTTGTTATCGAAATTCGCTACAATATACTCAAAAAATAAAATTTAATGCAAAATGTAAAGAAAAATTTAAAACGCCAGAAAAAAATATGAATGTCAATGAAATAGATGCTCATTTGCGTTTATAAAGATTTAATACATACATCAAAGGCATCATTGCATTACTTACTTCCCGTTTAGGTCTTCATAATAAGAAAGTGAGTAAAAACCATACCAATGTGCTTTTTAGATGGTATCCATTAAAAATACTTTAAAAAGTTTCCGTGGCAACATTAGTTTGTTTAAAACGCCTTAGTAAATTGTTTTGTATTTAAAAGTTGTCATTTAAATTGACAGTTTGATAATTTTAGTTTGAATTTCGTAAAATACAATTCTGGGAAATGGTTAGATTAACGAAAATGCATAAAATAACAGTCATACAAATGATTGGTTACGGAGATAGAACCCGAACACAACAAGAAGTAACCCGCCTATTTCATGAGAAATTTCCTGATTTACCGCCTATAGCTCAAGGAACAATAAGTAAGATAGAGAAGCAGTTTCGAGAGTTTGGTCATGTAAGGCAGATAAAAAAACCAGCTGCCAATGCACTGAGTGATGAAATCAAAGTAGATGTGATGCTTGAGTTTATGGAAAACCCACATACATCGAGTAGACATGCATCCACTACATTAAATGTTAGCCATACATCGATAGTAAACATATTAAATGAAAAGAAAATGCATCCCTATAAAATTATATCTACTCAGGAGCTTATGGAAGACGATTTTGATAGAAAAACTTATTTTTGTGAGCGAATGATGGACATGCTGGATAACAATATTATCAATTTAGAAGACGTTATGTTTTCTGATGAGTGCACTTTTTCTCTTAGCGGTCATGCTAATCGGTAAAATTGCCGCTACTGGTCTACGGAAAATCCTCACTGGATGAGGGAAGAACACACACAATACCCAGTAAAAGTTCATGTTTGGGCAGGTATTGTTGGAAACCATATCATTGGTCCCTTTTTCATTGAGGGCAATTTGAATGGCGATCGTTATTTGGCACTACTTCAAAATGATTGCGATTAGGTCGATCACGCCTGATATGTTAAATAATGTTAGAAGATAGTTTTATTTAAGATTAGGATGTTGGCAAGACGTTCATGGTGAACATTTTCAACATCTACTTCCTTCATTGACATTCATATTTTTTTTTTGGCGTTTTAAATTTTTCTTTACATTTTGCATTAAATTTTATTTTTTGAGTATATTGTAGCGAATTTCGATAACAACATGATTTTATTTTATTCTATCTTAATTGTTGCAACAAACATGAAAATTATAACATTTTTGAATAGAGAATAAAGAGACCTTTACAACGATATATCACAAGCCTATACTTGCCATTTAAAAAAATTGGGGTTGTACCTGTCATTCGAAGGGGGTTGAAGGTAGGGATCGCATTTTCACGTTGAAGAAAGTTAATTTATAAATTAAATATGACATGTTTCGGGATTTTTTATAAATATGTACAGTAACCGAAATAATTAATTTATTCCATTTGGCTTATACACACTGTATACATAAATAATTATTATTAATGATGGATTGTTTTGACTTGATAAATGCCAGTATACCAATATTTTGTTATAAATATTATTTTAAACCAAAAAAGTCAATTTAAACAAAAAAATGGAATGAACATCCTATAAGTGATTTAATTCGTAATCAAAGCAACTGTAGAATACTGTAGGTAAACGCAACAAATAGTGCCGCAACACACTTATACGAATTATTTTTCATGGGAGGTCATTGAAAAAGTAAATTGTAGGTAAAAAAAGAATTTGACAAAAAGTATTCTACCATATTTTACAAATAAGCAACTAACCAATTTGAATATTCGATTTCTTTCTGTTATTGTTCCCATCTTCATTTTGGGAAAAATAATTTAATTCATGCATTATGTCATTCAAATTATATTTGTTTATAATTCTTTTTAGGCAACACATATTAAATTAAATTAAGGTATTTTTACTTCTAAGAAACAACATTTTTATTTGAAAATAATGCAACTTGAAATTCATACTTAGAAATCGTCTAATGATGTTTATACCTATATCTTGACGTGTGTACGATGTTGACAAAGATTCTTGTTACAACTTTCAATAGTTTTCATGGTGCGATTAGTACAATTAATTCAATGCAGCATATTGTACATGATATTTTTCATGTATCTATTTCACATTCTATTTAACCTTCTGTACACCAGATGTTAATGGAAGAATAATGACGTCAAGAAAATAAAAGATACAAGTTTATTTTTACAGATTAATTATTATATTAAAAACTTGCGCATTAATGGCAAATTAAATAATACTAAATAGCAAAATACGCGTTCCATATAGCGAATGAAAATTAGAATTTTCCAATTACATCCTGATTATTTGTTTTATTTTTAGGTTTTAGTCCCTATAATGTGCTCGCTATTATAATCGAAAAGCAAAGAGAAATTTATTTCTCCTAAAATTTCTTCAAATTTCCTTATTGAACCTTCATTAGAAGATATGTTTTTAGTTATAAAATAATAACAAAAAACAAATGTATAGTCTTGAAGCTAATCAAAAAAATTATTGAAAAACATACAATGTTTAAGATTTCAATTTAAACAGATAGATGCAAATACAAAAGTAATTGAATATCACCTATCTATATATTGCATAAAAAGAACTTTCATAGCCATCGATACAGGGGTGGGAGGTCAATATTTATTAGGCAGCCAAAAAAAAAGAAAAAACCATAAAACATCAACGACATGTCACATTGAATTACCGATACGTGTGTACTATGATTGTTTTATTTGGGGCACTATTTAATGAAATGCGGTCATATCAAAAACGCTGTCACGACATCTGAATACTAATATTCTTCAAACTTATTGCTAACGCCTAATTCAAATCATGGGGTATAAAAGTTTCGGCTTCTAATCTTTGGTGATGTTATATTAAATATTTGCATTTAGCGCTTCCGATTGCACAGGCATTTTAAAATATTTGAAGATGCACTTAGATAATTCAACAAAATAAAGTTACTAAAATATGATATATATATAGGAACGCTGCTAAATCTTAAGAAATGCGGATCATTCAAATATAATAAACTAAAATTAGAGTTTGAAACACAAAATTTTCTCATTAAAAAAAAATGTATTGACAACTTCTACGTAGAATTAATTGTTTCCTATTTATGCACAGAAGATATTTATTATGACTTTTCAAAAATTTGTATATATGACACATACATATTTTCTCTTTAAATATATATATAGTAATTTAAAAAAATAATATTATTACTTTTTACACTATCAACAAAAATCTTTTTTAATTTTGAAACGAGTTTTTATTATCATTTCTTGTAACTCTTAGAATTTAAAGTAAGTATTTAAAAGAAATAAATTGAACCAAATTAAGTAAAACAAGTTTTACTTAAATTTCTACCAAAATGTCAATAAAACCATTTCAAATTTCCATGCCTTTTAAATTAATTACATTTTTGCTTATTTATTTGTAAATTTTCTGTAAAAAATTACTTTTTAAAATATTCTGCTCATATATTTCCACAGTCTAATTTTCTAATTTAAAATTACAATCATTCACCTTGTAATACTTTGTTTTTTTGATAATAAAATATTTTCACTTCATTTTTATGCACCGTATGATATCGTATCATAAATATTTAGATACCTATTTATATATATTGTTTTCTTTTAAGGACAAACACTGCTTATTTAATTATACTTAGTAAATTAATTACAAATTAGAAATCTTTTGCTTAGTTAGGATTATCAATTTAAATAAAGCGCTGAAATTAAAAAAATTAATTAGAAGAAACCTATAAATACTAAGCCGAATGAATCATCCCAAATCTTATCATAATTAAAAATAACTAAATTCATTTTTAATAAAAAAAAAAATATATATATATATATATATATATATATATATATATATACATATATATAAATTTCTATAAAAATGTTTTAAATTTAGGGACAAAAAATCTTTAAACTTTTTAAAATTTTTAATTTTTTTAATAACATTGATCGTAATTAAATTGCATGGAATATATTAAATTAAATTAATTTAATATATATAAAAATTATATATTCCAATTTCATATTCTGCTGCAAGGGATATTTAAAATAGGGTGCGATTTTTAAGCAACATATTCTTAATAACATAATTTTGTCTTCACATCTTCAAATTAAATTTTTACATTGAGTGAACAGTTCCAACATTGCAGTAAATATGCGTAAAATTTAATTGAAAAGAATAGAATTTTACACATGAAACACAAGACGAAAACCGGCTATTGCGTTATCAACTAAAACAAAACACTACAACTGAAGGCGAAAAACAAAAGTAAACAACCGGCGAAGCCACACAACTTGGAAAATATAAAAACAAAAAGACAATGGACTTACGCTTTTATCGTCTTAGGTTTTGTAGTTTCTATTTTGTCACCACTGCCGTAGTGTGAAAGTGCGAATATTCCCGGTTTCTGCTAATGTGTGCTCGAAAATCGAACCCCCGAGTAAATACAGATTACGACGGCGTTTGTATTGTGTGTACGTGAATATGTGGAAAGCTCAGGTTTCTTCTTGACTCGAGGAAATCCCACAGGAACGGTCAACAACTCACAAAATGAACTTTTTTATTCGACGCACGTTATACGCTGATCGCTTATGCTGCGGCGTCCAGCAGAGTTGTTTGAAGGCTACAGGAAAGCTCAGGCAGTCGCTAGCGACTGGCCGGTTTCGGAGACCGGGTCGTGTCGAGTTCACCATATCTCCGTTCTCTCCTGGTCGAGGTTCCGTCTGTACGATGTGTGACTCATGGCCCCCCATATTTTACCAATATATATCCCAATGTTTATATATGCATATGTGATATATGTATATATATATATGTATGTATATATATATATATATATATATATATATATATATATATATATATATATATATATATACAAATTCACTAATATTTGGGTTATCTCGGTCTGTTTACATTAAAACTCAAAATGTTTATTCTCTCTATATTTCGTCATTTGTTAGTAACTTTGTCAGGAGATTTGTCAGGGGATTCAAAATTGTTTTTACGTCCATATTATACTGACATACAGTTGAAAAAGGTACAAGTTTCAAATAATACTACAGCGTTAGTTTTGTTTCAAAATGTAATTTTCAAGTGCTTAAGTTACTAGTTAAAATTATGCGCGAATTAATTAATAAGACTACCAACGCTAACTCCAGCTTATTTCCTGACGAAATTATTAATAAATGACGAAATATTGAGACAACAAACATTTGAGTTTTAATGAAAAACAGATCGATAACCCAAATATTAGTGAATTTATATTAGTACGCTCAAGAAATTTTCTATAATATATATGCGGTTGTGTACTCGTGTAAAGAAAAGCTAGTCCCATAAATAACAATAAAATTTAGGAAAAAATCCTTAATTTAAATTTTATGTTTGAAATAATCATTTTAAAATGATTTTCTTGCCTGGTCGCCTAATAGATGAAATATATCAAATTGTTTAAATTTCATATATTTAGAATCGAAATGTTGAGAGTTAAAGATGCCACCAAAACAAATTGATGTAAGTTGTATTTATAGGGTTATAAAAATTTTTACTATTTATTATCATTTTATAATTCCGTATAACCAACCAGCTTATTGCTTGCGAAAATGCAAAATGCAACATCCAATACAACCAGTTAAACACTAGCAGATTAAAGTTCTCATTGCTGGATATGTCTCCACGATCGTTTTATGGCTCTTTATTACCAGTCTTGTTTATTTAGTCGTGTCCTGTAATCCGTTTAATGCTTTATCCATCCATTTGGTTTGAAGTTTACCTTTTCCTCGTCTGTGTTCATGTAATTTTCTTCCTATCAATATGTTATCCATAATTAATGCTATATAACTTATATTATATGCTACTAAATTTTACGATATATATCTGATCTCCCAACATGAAAAGCTAAGTTAACAACAAAAATAAAATGTGTACGTAATATACGAGGATTAATCGGTAGAAAAATGTTAGAGGCTGTGGTAATAATTTTTATGTAATGAGACTATCTACAGATTCCTTTTTGTAAAGACTTTAGATCTCAAATTTTTCGAGCTACATGGAGATGAACATGGTCATGTATAAGGATGGCACCTTCTGTGAGGTTTACTAATTTACTTACTAATAACCATATTCTTGTAGTCATTAGTAAGCAGTCGTGGAATTCATTGAGCAGCAACATTGTAATGGCCAAGATTATAAATACTGGAATGAACAGTTTCCACATTGATAGTTTTCATTTTCGTATAAATTTCTATGGGCTGATACACTTTATCAAAAAAAAAAATTCAATATCTTTTTTCTACCATAAATGTCATTTTCCAACTTAATTTTAATGTTTGAAAAGGAGGTTAATATTTTTGACAGGTGAACCATTACCTTGTAAACAATTGACATAAGCAGCTGAATTTCGTTCAGGATTGGTTAAAAGCATAGGGTGGGAGTATGGACGGATATCCTAAAAAAATATTTATTTTGCAAGAAATTAAGGATTGCTGCAATTTGAAAATAAATACTTCAAACGCTAAGTTACAAGATTTAATTTTTGTTTGAGATATATTTTTCCATGACGTGTAAGTGAATACAAGACCTGTATAATTTGAATATGATTAAAATTATATAAAACAATTACCCATAACATTGCCTACATGCACAAAATTATAACACGTTTATCACATAAACCACTGCGCCGCCATAATAAATTGCAATTACAAACTCGTTAAAAAGAAAGTTTTGTTTCAATTGTTATAACAGACTGACCGACTGTCTTTAGCAAAACAATTGTACCGTTTCGCTAAAAAAAGGCAACGAGAGCGCTTCTAATTGGGTAAAATTGACTCGTTTTGAGGATAATTTGGATTATCGGTGCAAGGCGGAAAAAAAGGAAAGTGCATTAGGAGGACAGCGTCGATAGCGACGGAGTCACTCTAATAGTCATCATCATCGTCAAATTAAGTATGATTTGTCGCCTGCGTAGGACGAATTTGTACAGTAAAAGACGAAGAAATAGGCGCGGTAATTGATATATTATGTCTTTTAGAGAACGATTAAAGAAAATTAATGAAATTAGATACAATACATAGATAGATATTTACCAGAGCAGAGAGCCAAAAATGTTCTCCTGCATGATGAAACCGAACAATAATAATTTTATGAACATGAGACCTTAATGTGTATATCACTTTACATTTAGATGTAGAATGACAAACATTATTTTAATTATGCCCCATTTATGGTTACACTCTCCATAAAATGAGTAATAGACATGGAGTATGACATGATATACACCTTCTGCGGGTATCTCTATTCCTTATGCACTTATAACAATAATAATATGTACATGTAACCAGATTCACACCAAAATCTTTGCCGAATCATCAAACAAATTAGATCTTGGAAACTAAACGATATTGTTAGGCGGCGTTTCTTGACAATCGGCAGATGTTGGACATGATTCGGCATAAGAAACTCTGCTATAAATTGAAATTTGAACTACCACATCAGACATCAGAAGTTGAATATTTCTTCCTAAGCGATTAGACAGTACTATGAGAAATATCAGGATGCATACACAAACTTATTCCCAACATCATCATAATTTCCACAAGACAGTATTAGGACCGACGCTTTATTTAATCTACATAGCAGTTTTACCAATATCTGAAAGAAGTTCCACATTTGCAGCCGATACCGCCATCCTAGCAGCGATCAATTATACTATCTCTGCCACAGTAAATTTGCAAGCACATATAAACAATGTCGAAATTTGCCCATAAAAATCGAAAATTGAAGCGAAAGCTGATAAATCAAACGATGTCATGAAAAGACATAGGTAAGTGTTCTTCGGAAGGTTTAATGGTTTCCAATTACTCAAAACCGATTAAGTTAAGCACTAATGAGTTTATACAAAAACATTGCACCCGTTCTTTTCTGGGCTGGAATATGCTTTGTTTAGTGTCTCCTATAATCCTTATTCAAAAAATTTCAATTATCTCGTCTACACATTGGTGGCCTATTGCTTTATTTATTTGTAGCGTTAGAAAATTGCTTCCTCAATATACCATAGCACTAATATAATTTGAAAAAAATCTTTAATCATTATTAATTCATTGTTAGACATGAGTTAGAACTGTTCCGATTAAAAATTACAACGTTCCAATCATTAATCTTGCAAGATATACGTCAACTAATAACATCGAATTACAAAAGTTTTGACGGTCCTAATTGTTAATATTATTTATCTGCTAAACCATATTGTTTCTTACGTAGAACTAATAAAATATCATCACCATAACTGCTGCGCTTAATTGGAACGAAGTTCATGAATAATTATCCTGAAAGAGCTTTAATTGTTGGATACTCAGAAAGCGAAGCAAAGTAAACATTATGCATCTTAATTAAGATTCCTTATGTATACATGTGTACAAGAAGAAATGTTAAAAAGAATTTGAAATTTGTACGCTTTTATATTGATATTATGTAGATTAATATGCACATATTAATGAACGAATTAGGTAATAACTTCTTTCTAAAATATAGTTATGTAATGACATTACATTTTGTATAGTTACTTGATTTAAAATTTTAATTTTTCTTCGTAAGATGTACGTCAATTTATGAAGACCAAAGAAAAAATTGTTTCAAGACAAAAATTGGACGAGAAACTTATATAAGTCCAACTAGAACTTATCTTGTAAATAGGAATAATTATATTAATATAGGTAACAAATTAATAAATGATGCCATTTAAAACTATTACTTTTGGTTAAAGTTTTTGTCAAAATCTCAGTGAAACGATTTAAAAAAAGAATAAAATAGGTTAGTATGAACAAAGAAACTCGATTAATTAGTTTTACAATACAGGCTGTAAGCTAAATAATATAATACGGCAAATAAAGTTAATCCTTATCATAAACAAAACTTATAGGACTTATAGGATATAATTACAATTAATGATTACAATCAAATTTGACAATTAAACAATTTTGAATCTAAGTTACTTTACATACTGGAAATTCTACGCTTATTGCTTCAAATCTTAAGGACATAAATGTAACAGTTTAACAATTAATGTACAGCAACAGTAATAAAAATTCTGGTATTGAAAAATTATATCAATTGCTATCTAAGCCAAACAATTTAATTTTTGAACATCTAATTACACTTTAAACAACATTAATGTTTTCCTTAAGTCTTTTCCGAAGCTCAGAAATAAAATATTCGCTATTTTAAGGACGCTCTATAATTTGATTAATGGATATATGTGAGTCTATTAATTTTAGCACAATTTTCGACAAACTTTAAGCATGAGTTTTGTTTTTACACACAATAAATGTTAACGAATAATGTACTGTTCATTTTGCCATTTTGTTCCATAACCATTTATACTACTTTTGCTAAAGTTTAACTGTCCAACCAATTTTTGAGAAGTTCTAAAGAAGTCATGCTAATTCCATCAACGTTTGTTAATAATCACCGAAAGAAGTGGTAATCAGAGCATACAATATAAGGCGAAAAAATATAACATTCTATATATACTGCAGCAGTTTGTGTCATTAACTGGTACGTGGTCTAGCGCTGCGGATGTGGTGAAAAATGTAGTTGGTAGTAATATTTGTTCAATTTGATTATTTCAAGGTAATTATCTGTACCATAAGACTCGGTTACAATCCCACCACACGCTCAGCACAAAATTATATTGATAAAGAACTCACTTCCTTGAATTTCTTTCGCGGTCACTTAATTTCTTTCACCCATACCATGACATGTACAGTGATTGAAAATGCTGAACGATGAGCATGCTAAAAATTCCTTAACACCCTACATACATATATGCTGCACAGATATACAAAATAAAAAGATAATGTATCAAAAATGGAAAGATGTAATTGTATAGAATATGAATCCAAAATTTCCTCTCATAAGCAAGAAAAAGAATGACAAAGACAATTAAAAATTTTTGGTCACGCCACTGTACGATGGCCTATTATAAAAAAAACGATATCTTAAAATTGAACACCAATAACCAAAAAAAGTAGTTTTGTTGTTGTCCATCTCGCCTAAGTTTTGTTCAGTTGTCGATTGTTACATACGTTCGATAAAATTTTTCCATTAAAAATAGAATGTTCAATGTCCGTAGAGCACACATCTTACATGTTCTTTCAATATACTATTTTTAAAAATTCACAAGGAAGAATAAATCTTTAATATCTGACTTTCGTATCAGGTTATCGAGCACTTACTATAACAAAACATAGACACCATGTTATTTTCTAGCGTATTTCTAAACATAAACATTGTCGCCTTTAAATTCAAGAGCTATTTCTTACTTAATGGGTTCGTAAATTAATGTAACACACATCTTAATTTTTAATCATTTATTTAGTACACAGGATGTTATAGTTTTTATAACATCGGCAGCTGTTACGTATGTAAACATACGGTGTGTGTGTAACCTCAATAGAGGGACATATTTATTATTTATACACATCCTGAATTCGTAGGCGGTACATGATACAATTTTCAGGGGGTTATAGATTTTGGATTCATATTTTTGAGGTGCTGCTAAAATTTCGGGGCGTAGCAACACTAGTTATCAGTGATTTAGCAATAAAAAACAAAAATTTTGAAATTATTGCTGTCGAGTAAAACAAAATTAGTTATTAAATCGCTTTGATATTTGAAGATGTTAATTGCATATCACCAAAACTGCATACGTCCAGATAACTTATAAATCACTTCTTATAAAATAACTTCCTAAGAGGATACACATTCAGACATACGCAGGAAACGCTAGAAGTTTATTATGATTGTGTAATTACATGTAATAGACTACCATTATCATGAAGGAAATCCATGAATCTTGACGACTTAATATCATATTAATTGATCCTGGCATACGCCAATTACTAACCGCCCGATCAGAATTCTTTTTGAACAATGGCAACAGGTAGCGCGTGCGATTTTCCATCGTCAATGATAATAGGAAACAGTATTGAAATTAAAAAAAAAAACAAGAACAGCGAATGCGAAAACTGTACAGCACGTATTAACGGTTTACTAAACACCGACAATTCAACAACGAATGTAGTTACTGATGTAAATAGAGAGCCGCTATTTTTTTAATGTGTGGATCAACAATCCGCGTTGACCACGTGCCGTCTCCAATTCTATCGTTCCAATAGTAATTGTAAATCTGACTCATTTTACCTAGCGGCAAGGATAGAAAGTAAATTGATAGTTATGTACGTAATCTAAATGTCGGAATTTTAATTCTACCATTGCTTCATTGTCTTCTAAACCACGAAACAATTAGATTGTTATGTGGATTGTTATGTACAGTTATTTAGATTACTTTTGTTAAAAACTAAGAAAATACATATACTTATATGCACTTAAATGAAAGCATGTAAGTAAAGAAAATTTTAAAAATTAATTTCTACAAAGAATAAAAACTCTAACCACGACGAAGTAAGGAGAATGAGAAGAATGTCTATGAAATAGATAAGAAATAGAAAAATTAAAACAAATAATAAGGTAAAATTAGAAAATGTAGTAGTTGCAAAAATAATATCATCCGATCCTAAAAAATATTCACAAAAAGACAACAATTACGAGGGCGATTCATAAAATAAGTCCCGTTTAGTTATTAAACAAACACCAATACGTGAAGATGCTTTTATTACATACAAATTAAAGCTACTACTTTCAGCTATTTTTCTGCAAAGTTGTCATTAAGATTTAGACATTTGTAAATGATTAATTGGCAAAGGAGATACGTGCTGAAACTCCATAATAATATTAAACATTTGTCATAGAGATGAACAATGCCAATTTAATACCCTCTTCATCGAACTCTGTCGCCTGTGAATTAAGTCATGCTGTAACACTGCTCTGCAGCTCTTCATTGCTCTCAAACTGTTGGCTCACAAGCTATTTCTTGTCCCAAAAGGCAGTTACTATGACTCTCGCAGAAAAAATTTGACGGTACTAAGGTTGCCTCATAGACGACTTAGACCAACTCCATTGCATTGACTGTCTTTTCGTCTCGACATTGACATAGGCGACCTTAATCTCATCACCTGTGATGATATGCCTGAGGAAATCTTCGCCTTTAACATCGTAACGTGTCAGAAAAGTTAGTGCCGATTACATTCTTTTTCTTTTATGATTTTCGATTAAGACATTTTGGTACTCATCCTGAACAAAATTTGTAGTAACCTAAACCAGTACGTCAAATTTGTGGGAAAAAGGCACTTAGTTCTGTGATTGTAAATCGTCGATTTTCACGAAGTTTGTTTGTCAAAACAGTTGGCCTTCCACTCCGTTCTTCATCATGGACATTATTTCGTCCTTCTCGAAAGATACGGCACCATCTTCTAATCATACTGTCACTCACAGCACTTTCACCATAAACAGAACAAAATTCACTATTAATTCCAGCAGCTTTCATGTTCTTTGCATACAGAAATCAACAGCACGCAATTCACAGTCGGCGGGATTTTCAACTGCAGCAGCCACTTTAAACGATCATAATAGCACGGAAGAATGTCCGAACGATCCTTTCACTAGCACTGCCAGACTCACGCTGAATCAGACTACACCGCAGCGCTGCGATCGTCAATATCCCCACTCCCCTACTCATTAGGCGGAAACGAAACTTACTTTACGAATCGCCCTCGTATATTTAAATATAATAAAAAATGAAAAGAAAAAATAGGATGTCATTATTCTATTACAAAAAATCGCCGAATTTGAAAAAGATTTATAGTGTCTTCACGTCTTAATTAAAGATCGAGCAGGATTCTAGATGGTGTTGTAGCAACTTTTGTAGCAGTTTATATTGAATTGAAAAATTATTATTAATTCAAAAGAGTTTCATTATATTTTAATAAATTACTAATAATATATCAAAACAAATATCGGATTATTTAATACTTTGAAGTTGAAATTAATACATTTAACATAACATTGCATTTGCTGTACTTGTAAGAATTTACAAAATATGAATACATTAACAAAAGTAAATTATAAAATTGTTTAATAAGGAATTATAAAATATATTAATGCCGACAGGAGAAAATAGCCTTCCTTTTTGTTTGAAACAGAACGGCAAATATAGTAAAACCTGCAAACCTTATAAATTTATAATTGCAAATGCAAGGAGTGCTGCGCCAATACATCGAACACCAAAGGACACCAAACCAGTTTCCATTTTTAGCTCGAATCACATAACGACGCGTTCCAAGTTCTAGTTATAAAACACCTCCAGGAAGGGTGGATGTGGTTGGACAGAGAAATAAGCACATCACTGTCGCTAGTCGTCTCATAAACTTTTATGTAACAGACTTGTCGCTGATTAAAACCAGTATAAGTTACATAATTTTTCGTATTCCATTATATGACAAATATATTTTTACTTTATCTTGTGAGTTTTAACGTGAATGAACTCGCATGGTATACATTTTCAAACTTTCTACTTTACGTATATTTACTCGAGGAGTTTGTTGATTTTTCAAAGTAAAATTCTCTTTCCATTTCGTACCAATTCAATTTTAAAGTTCTACTTTAATTTACTAACCATAATAACCGAGATATAAGAGAATCTCGTAGGTTGTTTGTTATTCGCGTTTAAATAACTAATCGAATGAGGAGATACTTATTGAAATTTCGTTATATTCTAGTAATAATAATGCAACGTTGTAAGTTTCAAAACGATATATTATATATTTTTGAAAGTTGACACGTCGTGTTATTAATTATTATACGCTTTAGTTTATTAAAATATCGGATGACCAAAAAAAAAAAAAAACCGAGCATGACCTAATTATGCCAAACTTAATTTAGAAATATTATCTTTTCTAAAATCAAAAATTACCACCTGTAATTGTAATTAGTTCTGTGCAGTCACGAAAGCTTTGAAAATTCTAAATAAATATTCATGGAATGTTAGGTGCGGTCATTGAAAATGAAAATCATAGGTAGAGAGGAGGGAAATAGTAGTTTAGAACTTAAAATAAGCTCTGAATTTAATTTAAAGGTTTTTTTTTAAGCAAGGAAATATTAAAATCTTTTTTAAGATTTAGTTGTATTACATGCATTATAATTTTAGCATTTTTTGGACTAAAAAAAATTATAAATATTGAATTTAGTACATATGTACAATATACGATAGAACATTACATTTACTATTGATTTAACAAAATTTAATATTACACTTTCGGCACTCTCCTATACATACACGGTTGCTCGTTCTAGTAGACTGGGTTCGGTTCGGACCTACCCTAAGTTGCTCATATAATTTACAACGTACATGCACGATATAACTACGACCAAGCCCTCAGTTCTCACGGAGTAAACCGCCTTCAAACATTATACCAATACCGCAGGATGGGTAATATCGCGAGTAAGGCTCGATTTAATTAAATGTCCTTTCGTGTATAGGTTTGGTGTGCCAAAACATCTTCATAAGCTAAGATTATACATGGAGTCATTGTAATAAAGAAATAACGTATGAAACATGGAAAGATATTATATAGAATATAAGTCGATTACGAAGCGAACCCCAAAATTAAAAACGCCCTCAAAATTCTATTAGGTACCGTCTACTAATCGAAAATATTCAGAATGTATATAAATAGTAAATAATGTGACATCGAGAAAAATCATAATTAGAGTAGACTAGTAGACTATGAGAATGGGTTGTTACTTTAGTCACTTCCACATAATGACATTCATTACTCGACAATTGAATCTGTCGAATTTTTCCAAACTTTTATTAAATTACATTAAATTGAAAAAATAGTATTCAACACAGAGCAGAAAGGAAAAATTATCGAATGCTACTTCCGTAAAGTGTGAAAGTTAATGGCGAGTGGCAATATTCAATTCCATTGCATGGCTGTTTACAATAAAATGTCAATTAGTGAAATGTTATTATGTGGAAGTGGCTAAAGTACCAATTCAAAACATTTACCTCTATTGAAGTTACACACATATACGCTACAGCATATGTTCACATACGTAACTGCTGTCGATGTTATAAAAACTATAACATTGTTGTATAAAATCGTAAAAAATCAGCTGTTTATAAACTTTTAGAACTGACCTAATCAGCTATTAATGTGTATTGCGTGAATGTTTTTTTTTTTGATACGAGAAATAACAAATGTAAAATATTATGGATGTAAAAAAACCTAGCATAGACATATATAGATAGTCGTATGTATATACTTACCGTTGGTGATCTGAAATGTCAGTCAAGCTAGGTACACATACCTGAAACAAAAATTGATTTTTTTAGCAAATTTAGAATTATAATTCAGTAAATTGCAATAAATAGAATATTCAATAAATATGAGAGTTTGAAAAAACAAAGAAATTTGACTTCGTTTTATATCCAATATTACAAAAAGTAAAAATTAAATTATATCGATTCATAGTGAACAGATAATACCTATAATTTATGAAATAATATGGCACTAAATTCGTTTCTACGAATCGAAAAAACTTTCAGAGTCGTACAGATGTTGAAAGCCTGTTAGTGCTAGAAAACTTTTCCTGTCTCGTATTTCGTACAATAATCTACAACTTCCGTCGCAATTTAACATAATTATATTTTAAAATTTCTGATTTATTTGACGAAAACTGTTATTTATTACGAACAAAGAAACGACTGCATGTTTGTAATTTAAGCGTGGTATAATTTGAAAAGCGATCCACGTTCGGGCCGATAAGAGCCAATAGAGAGAGGTGCTGATTCCAGAAAACGATTCATTAGTTAAAGGTGCGATAAGAAAAAACAAAGAAAATCCTTTACGCGGTTGGAGGCGACCCTATATGAAAAAAATATTATTTGTTTTTCAAGTTGACAATCCTCCAAAATATAATGTCAAAATTTGCATTCAATTTTATCGTAAAGACCGCTTATTATTTGAGAAGTTTTTAGCTTGTTTTAAAACATGAAAAATGTGGAGTATCGATTTGTGATTATTTTTCTTTAAAGAAAATGAAATCAAAGCTGAGATGGAGTCTGTTTACGAGGACCACCATCGATTGCAATCATAAAATGATGGACGTCTGAGTTTAAAGGTGACCGGATTAATGTATTTGACAAAAAACTAAAACACGTGTGTCTTTCAGGATAATTACAAAATCACATGATATAGCGCTAAACGATCATCAAATAAAAGTATGAGAAATAGCACACATTCGTTTCCATTTTACATAATGAATTCAGTATGAAAAAATTATGTGCAAGATGGCTGCCGGATTTGTTCACTGTGGACGACAAACGCGAACGCGAACACATTTCAGCCCTCAATTTAGAGTTGTTAGGACATGATCGGAAGAACTTTTTGCGCTGAATAACGCTTAATGAAACTTGGATACACCATTATACACCACAATTGAAGCAACAATCGAAATAATGGACTGAGGCTGATATAAGGGCTCCGAAGAAGGCAGAAAGCGGACACTCGTGAGATTCTTCTTATCGATTATTAAAAAAAAAAGGTAAAACAATAACAGGCTAATACTATACATTCCTGTTAGATTAACTACACGATACAACCCAAAGGACTCCACTTAAAGAAAAATTATTCTACAGAATAATTACGTGTTTACAATTCAACGATAAAAATTCTTGAACTACATTTCGAATTGCTTCCTTATCCAGCTTATCCTCCACATTTGTCCTAAAGCCTGAAAGCTTGGCTTGATGGCAAGATATTTTGGGTTAAATGAGACAATAATAATTGAAACTAACACATATTTCGAACGATTTCAGATAAAGCTTACTTTTCTCAAGGATTGACAAAGACTTGAAATCGGTAGACTAAATGTAACAAGTTACAAGGAGAATACGTTGAAACATAAAAGAATTTTTTGCAATAAAATTTGTATTTTTTGCCAGCTCACTAATTACTCCCTTGTATTTAAGATCTATTTCTTTTTTTTTTAATAAATGTATACTCGTTTATATTATTAAATTGTCCTTGGATTGGTCTGTAATTGGAATTTAATTTCAGTTGGGCAGTAAAGTTTACTATTATTATTACTAACCATCAGTTAAGGGGCTTTGGGGGAGTAAATAATAAAATAAAAAAATATATATTTCGATTATCAGTAATACAATTATTATATTTTCGAATATTGTTATATTTAATTAGGAATATTCCTACATATAACGATGTAAAGTAAAAGAAATGCAATCGCCCCAGGACCTGCAGCAGACTTTTACAAACCCAGCCAACTTCGTGTGTGATTCATCGTATAAGAACTCTCTAGCAACTATCATGCTCACGTCGGCCAATACAACATTCTCCGTGCGTCCGTATATGGTGAAGAGAACCGAAACCGGGTAACTTTTTTGTTCCTTATTTTGCGACAACTTGTTCGTTGTCCGAGAAAATGGAGAAAAGAATACGAGAGAGAAGTCAACAACCAAAAATATAAACACATATAATTCCATTTCATAAATATATATATAAAACAAATAATTAGACCACGTTATATAATAATAATAATTCATGTCTCACCATCCTACAACAGGCTATAATTATATGATAGTTATTATAACGCCCACGCCCAGACGCGGTTATCCCACCTCAATCTTAAAATATTTTTGCAGATTATAATTTTTAGAGAAATGTAAAAATTTGCTGCAGCTAGTGGAATGTTCCAATCGCATTAGTGCATATGAAAAGTTACGCTACAGCGGAATATATCGCAAGCAAGTACAATAATAAGCCGTCCCTTGAAAATTGGTTATTTTTTAAAAGGATTAATTAATTATTAAATCACTTATTATTGAAATAATAAAATTAATATAACTAACCCTATAGAACAATACATAGTAAATTACATTAAATAGATTTTCGAACACAAACAACATTCATTAATTAGTGTTGTAAACCAACAAAAAAAGTTAATGCTTGGTTTAGAATTGTGTAAAGCAAGGTAAAATAATTTTGGAGAAGCATTATTTTTTCCAAAATAGAAATTGAAGCAGAGATTATAAATAATTTAATTACGTACGTAATTGTATAAAGATGCATGGCTGCATCTGGTATTGATAATTAGAATTTATTGAGAAGACAATGGTGTAGTATTTGTAGCAAAATATCGATAAATATTGATAACAAGCTTAAGCACAAATCCTATCAAATTCACGGTTATTGAATATACACCTCATATCTTAGAAAATCTTTCATCTTGTAAAAATAGTTTAAGAAATAGTTACTGAAGGAATGGGAGAAACAAATCAAAATATTTGTATGATTTGTAATCATTTAATTATTTGTTTACTTGACATTTTAGTATAATATAAGTAAATTAAAAAATATATATCTATACAAAAGCGTAAAGCTTTACGACTTTTGCAATAGAAGAAATTTAAAAAAATGAAATTATAAAATAACCAAAATAAACTTCAAATAATTAGTTATTCTTACAATTTTGGAAGCTAGTCATCTTACCAAAGTATGTTTTAGGATAGTGACCCTTACAATTTTTACAATGTTTTAGGATACAATGTTTAGGATAGTGTTTACAATGTTTTAGGATAGTGACCCTTACAATTCTTATATGTTTTTAATGTAAAACCAAATTAATTCAATACAACAAATATTCAAATCACATTTTGCTTAATTTGTTTCAACAACAATATCAAATGCAAACAATGTCGGTCCAAAAACATATGCATGTGTTACTAAAGTTTCAATTAGAAATGAGATTCACGTTTATTGATTGCCAATTTGTCTGACAAAATATCAGTTGAATCAATTTAAAGAGAATATTCTTAATTTTAAATTCTGATTTTGTTAAAAATATGCTAGAACGAATATCCAATCTATTTATAAAGATTTTTTTAAATTTTACAAGTTTGTAATCTTAAATTCACTTTGCTATCCTTTCTGGTAAGTTCATGAGAATATGTGCAAATAAGGTTTGTACTATTTTATAAAAAATTTGTAAGAAACTGGTTTAAAGTTACTACTAAAATAAAAAAACAAACCGTATATTTGTTATTTTCGAAGACACAAAGCAATCATACACATTGCATATTAATATAGGATTATAGTTTAATTAAAAAAAAAATCGAACTGATTATTAGACAAATATAGTGCTAGAAACGTTTAACTTTAAAAGAATGTGTGTATCTTAATATATTATTGGAATAAATGATCGTTGGCACGGTAAGCTCTCCTCTTTAAGTACATACTGTGTGGGCGCCTTTCGATCAAAATTGCAATTGATGGGAAGTGTGTCCTAATTCTAGAACTTGAGTCGAGAATTGCAACAACATCAGAGAGAAAAATGTGAGTTAAATAGGAAATGAGAATGGGGAAATGACCAATTTGAAGATGACCTAACCCGCAAAACATGAAATTAATATGGTACATACATAAATAAACTTAAAAGTTATTCGTATACACTTCCATGTAAAAGTATAGCTATAACACATGTTATGTTTCATGATTTGAATTGAAAATATATTTTTTAACAAACTGAATTTACTGCTCCTATATTTGTAAATTTTAATAATTTAGAAGAAAGGCTGAGTTAATATATTTTCTATTTTTGTTTTTATAGAAAACGTAATAGTGCATCTGATCGATTTCGTCCAATGCCATGTCAAGATCATATCCATAAAAAAGCAACAGTTCCATTTTACATATTCGATACAACCATCACTTTATTCAATTTTGTCACACAACACCACTTCTAAACTAAATTTCCGAATATGAACATGCTCCTAAAATCGTTTTCTTTTGTTTACATTTCAATTTAAAATTAAAATTTTTTGCTTTGCAATTTTAAGTTTTAATGTAATCTGAACCTTTCAATAAATTGGTGGCAAGCTGCCAACAATCATGTAATATAATTGGTTATCTACTTTATTTAATTTCAATGACTCCATTGTGTAATTAGGAAATTTTTAATTGGATTTTGTTTCGAAAACATGGTTTGTAAATGGTAATGTCAAAGAAAGCAAAGCGGCATACGTCTGATTTTTTTTAATTTTTGAGGGTTTAATGATTTAATACTTCTGAACGTTGAAAACAACTAAAGCAGTGCACATTCACACAAACTCAGTGGACAATCCGCAATCTAGTCACACGAGATACTAGCTGCATATATAAGTAAAAAATTTATGAATTTACAACACGATTTGTTGGGTATATAAAATAATAGTTTTAGCGAAACTTCTCGAAAACTAGAACCAAAATAACATAATGTTGTTTTTATTAAGAACACGATAAACATAGACATATCAAGGACAATATGCAGTTAATGCACTATACAGTGTGGTCATAAAGTTTGGAACCAAGCTTATAACCGCATTATTTTACATTTTTAGGAAAAACGCTCGGACAGGTAAATTTTCTTTTTTAAAACGCCATCTTTTGACATACAATTTTTTTCTATGACTTCATTGGTTTTCGAGTGATGACGTTATCAACACTTTCTTTAAATGGCAACCATATTATTTTTTTCTCGTTTTTGGTAGATCTTTATATTCACCAAATAGTGATATAAAACAATTGGTATGTTGCATCACAATTTTTTTGAAAAAATGATAAAAATTTAGAAAAAAATACGAAAATTTTATTTTTGTACAAAATTAAAATTAAATTTAAAAAAATACATCTGAACTTAAATTTATTGTAACAGTTAACGTAAATTTTCAAAGTGGACCCCACCAACCAACTGACACTGTCCCAGCCGAGTGTAAACACTTCGTATACTCGCCTCAATTATGTCTAGGGATATTTGTGTAAGTTCTACGCGAATTCTTTCTTTTAAATCTTCTAAATTGTTCGGTTTGTTAAAATACACTTTCGATTTCAAATAACCCCACAAAAAAAAGTCTAACGGAGTCAGGTCAGGAGAACGAGGTGGCCATTCTATGGCGCCTCTCCGTCCAATCCATTTATTGGGAAATATTTCGTCAAGATAGTGGCGAACCTCTACACCATAATGGGGAGGCGCCCCATCTTGTTGAAACCAAATATTTGGATGGGGTACATCCTCGTGATTTGGGAAAATAACAGCGAGCGCTGGAACCAGTTCAAATCTTAAAAATTATAAATATTGAACAGCAGTCAAATTTCCTTAAAAAAAATATGGTCCTAAAATGCGTCGTCCAATCATTCCAACCCATACGTTAACTTTTCCTCTGCGCTGAGTATGACACGCTTGAGTCCAATGCGGATTGTTCTGCGACCAATATCTGCAATTATGGCGGTGAACAGATCCATTTAGGCAGAACGTAGGTAGCTTCATCTGAGAAGACGATGTTTCCCTAGAAATTTGGATTTTGGTCACAACGTAACATTACGTCTTCACAGAACTGCAGTCGACGATCTTCGTCATCCTCATGTAATTCCTGTACAAGTTGAACTTTGTAAGGACGATAGTGTTCTTTTTTAAATAAGTTGACGACAAATGAGTGAGCCACCTAATTGGCTAACGCAAGTTGTCTGGTGGAAACATGATGCCTTTCTTCTGCTTCTAGAAGCACATTTAATTTCACATCTTCTCCTACTTGAGGTCTACCTTGCCGTGGTCGATCTTTTACGGATCCAGTTTCGGTAAACTTTCCAATTAGTTTTGTCACCGTAGACCTGGTAATTGGAGGTCTATCAGGGTGTTCATGGTTAAACAATTCGCATGCTTCTGCATGCGTTCTTTGTCTGTCCCCATACCCGACCATAATTAAAATTTCGATTCTTTCTCGCTCAGATAAATGTGCCATTTTTTATATTAGCGAAAATGAACAATTTTTACGCAATATCTCAAAAATTTAACGTCAAAAATAGAAGTAAATAATTCAACAATGTTGTCGCCATAGAAACAATTTCAAACTAAAATTTTTGTACATAAATTGTATAAAAAGAAGCAAGAATGTCATAAAGAAATATCTTGCAAAAAAGTGCGTGTTTTTGTAAATTTTTTGCATAGTAACATGAGTACATGTGGTTTTGACGATCCGGTTTGTTCAAGAAGAATATTTAAGTCCTCACACAAGACAGAAGTGTGAAAAAAACTTACTTACATATTTCAGTAAATTTTGTAAGCTTAATTAGTTTTTGAAATCTTCAATTTTTGGGCGATAATTTTAATTAAGAAATGGTCTGCCACATCATGTCAATTTTTTAAATAAATTAAACTTCTTTGGCCCTTTTTTGTGAAACTATTTAATGTTAAATAAGATTTTTTAATAAATAATTGGCCGATTGGGAAGACGAATTTCTTTTGACCTGGAGCGAATAACGCAGATTACTATTGATCGCAAAGCATTTACACTCGGCTGGGACAGTGTCAGTTGGTTGGTGGGGTCCATTTGGAAAATTTACGTTAACTGTTACAATAAATTTAAGTGCAGATGTATTTTTTTAATTTAATTTTAATTTTGTACAAAAATAAAATTTTCGTATTTTTTTCTAAATTTATATAATTTTTTCCAAAAAATTGTGATGCAACATACCAATTGTTTTATATCACTATTTGTTGGATATAAAGATCTACCAAAAACGAGAAAAAAATAATATGGTTGCCATTTAAAGAAAGTGTTGATAACGTCATCACTCGAAAACCAATGACGTCATAGAAAAAAATTGTATGTCAAAAGATGGCGTTTTAAAAAAGAAAATTTACCTGTCCGAGCGTTTTTCCTAAAAATGTAAAATAATGCGGTTATAAGCTTGGTTCCAAACTTTATGACCACACTGTATATAATCGCGAATGTTAGCATTACATTAACGCATCTTTCTCATTTCTTTTATCACATCTTCTCCAATATAATTTTGTAATTTACTATCTAAATGAGGCAAAACTAGTTTGAACTTCAAGTGTAAGGTAAGGTGAGGTGTAAGGTAAGTGTAAGGTATATGTGCAATTTCTCACGGAGCATTTAATAATAATGGAGTGTTTTTTCCTTGGTTTGAGCGGAAGTGCCACTTAGTTCAAGCAGTGCTCAAACCTGACGAGGACAAAATTACACAGAAAATTAATTACGCATCTAAAATGCACGGGTAACTGCTAAATGCAGTATAAATTTTATAAATTGTAAAATTTTATGATCGGTTGTGCTCAGTAGAAGTTAAGGTCATTAATAAAATAATGTGATTTGCAAACAAAAATAAGGAACAATAATAATATGTTTTACACAGTAAGAATGGTATCTCATATATGCATATTTCATATAATGTTGGGATACATTTTGTATATAGGACATGCAATTATGCATGCATTCGTAAACTTATAAAATCTTGCAAAAGTAGAATAACCTTTTATAACGAATTTTACATTCAAATCAAATGCTCGAGTAATTACACAATTTAATTTTACTAATGGCTTTTCACCGCTCCCCATTTAAAAGCTAGTACCTGAAATAATTGTATCTTGATGTCGCTGGTCAACTTTTGCAAGTATTTATAGAATAATGTTTCATTTAAAAACATTTGATTATTGTTTGTTTGATTTTTCTTGCAATTTATACCATTCCTTATAATATATATAATAATTTTTGTTGAATGTCTTAAATACGAATATGTCAAAGTTAAAAAAAAAAAAAAAACTAGAGACGTAATCTTAGATAGAAAAGTATTCAATTGATCCCATGATCTCATATGAGGGAGTCATACAAGGGAGAAGATGAACTACCAAATCACAATTTTATGTCAAAAAATATGTCCCCTTGAAATAAAACTTGACCTATTTCAGGATTTTTCCATGAGTATATTATTTAAAGTTAATCCAATTATCTTTTACATGGGGCACAATGTAGATGTAAATATAATATTCACGCCTAATTATTATTTATTCTGGCTTGAATAATTCTGAAAGTATTAGATTTAATTTTATAGTAAGCGCAATGTAGATTTTGTTAAATTTATTGAGATTTTCATTTCTGAAATTTCTACATACAGCAATACTCAAAGTAAAACATTAAATTAACACTTTTTCTAACATAAGAACGGATTTGAAAGCTTTAAAAACTAAAAAAATGTTGTTAGAATACAAATTTTAAGATGTGTAAAATTGCCTGGTTTTTGAGGCAAAGTACATAATTTCAACTTGTTAAAGTAGGTGCTGGAACAAAAACAAAGGAAGTGTATCGGCAGAACGATTTGCAAACAAAAGGAAGGGCCACAATACCTTTCACTTAAATTTTGCAATTGTTTTTCAGCTGTACGAACCTGTCTATACAAATAGAACCTAGCCAGGATATGATAATGATCATAGAACAATCAGAAATTAAAACACTGCTTTCGTTAATGATTAATGTTAAATGATTGGCGAAAGTTATGACTTAACAGACTCTGATTGGTGACCAGACGCATACAGTTACACAACTTAAGTCAACATATGAGCATCTGCAAATGTTTATTTATTTGTCGGTCATCAACATCAATTGCGTTTGCAGCAACCACAAAGAGCAACTACACATATACTGAGTGGTCAGATAAAGTTGATTCAGGATGAATGCGGTCTCTTCCTCATACTAATCTTAATTTTGCTAATACTTGTATACAATCTATAGGAAAGCCATTTCACTTTCATGACCCGCTATCAATTTGATTGTTGATCGAAGCCAATTGGATAAGGTTGGCTAACTCACCATTATGATTTGCAATTGGTTGTTTACAGTTGCTAACGTCCTAAGGAAGCTTTGACTAGAAGAAGAAGAAGACTGATCATACATTTTAAGTTGCAAAGTCTTAAATTGTGCAAGTTTGCAACTTGAAGATTATAATCCTGATGACGCGTACACCAACTTGATGTACAAGTTAACGAACACCGTTAAAGATATGGAACTGTTTATCAAGTAACAATGCATAGAAGATATTGAATATTATTGTGTGGGGAAAGACCAAAACCTCTATTTTGAATGTCATCGTTAAATCAGTCAATCCGATCGACTTTATTAACAAATAATAATACCGATACTGATTTCAAACAAAATTTCTTCGGAAAATTAGTATTTTTCAGCAAAAACATTTTTATAACTTCTATGAAATTTAATTAAACAAACACTTCTATCGTTAAAAGTGTATGTTTTAAACTGTATATAGTTTTAATGTGAGTATTCTAAACCTCACGCAAGTACTTATAGGTTAAATATATGCTTTAAATTAACATCGACACAGTACATTTAATTAACCTAAAAATTTAATGTTTATTCAACAGAAGCACGCACATTTATACGAACGATTTTAATGGATACTTGTGTAGCTGCTTTCTATTAGTAATTTTACGATTTATATTGTTAGTTTCTGTAGTCCCTGGGCCACGTGTTGAGAGGGGAAAGATATGCTCTGCTACAGATAATTATTCAGGGTAAGATACAGGGAAGAAGAAATATAGGAAGAAGACGTATTTCCTGGTTAAATAATTTGAGACAGTGGTATAAATGCAGCTCCATTGAACTATTTAGAGCCGCAGCATCAAAAATGAGAATAGCCGTGATGATAGCCAACCTTCTGAGAGGAGATGGCACCTGAAGAAGAAGTAGTCCCTATAACGGTCCATCAACAATGCTGAAGTACTCCTTGTTATACATAATTGCGCCGTGCGTTTCTCTATTAAATCACTCTATATCTTGCTTCCTTTTTTCCGTTTAGATACGAATACTCTTCTGCAACGGTGATTCACCGCTCCGTGCCGATGATGCAATCACTTCCGGAACTAGTGGGGCGTATACGATACGCTGGGCACTTTAAGAAGTTTCCGCTATCAAACCATAGTGCTTTAAACAGTCTAACTGACCTGTTTGACTCGTTTCTAAAAGTAAGACATTAATTAATAATGGCACGACCAAAAATGCACATCCGGACAGTTCGATTGTTAACATTCACAATTATCTATTATAAAAATAGAACGAATACCGTCCTAGGACGATGTTTCTGACCGGTGTGTTTGTGCTATCTTTTAATAACCAATATATTTAAAGAATGTTAATTACTTGTTTGTCTGATATAACTGGATTTATTTAATTGCTGTTTTGGAAGAACTGTTTCAGTTTCAGCACTGGAAGACGAGTATTACTATGACGTAAAAACAGATTTTGGAAGTTATTTTGAGTGAAGGAACTAACACGCATTGCTACGTTTAGATTAAATGGTTTCTTGCTCATTAATTGATTTCTTTAGAACCTATCGAAATGCCTTTTAATAGTTATATTCAAAGGATTTTTGGACTTTTCTTTCATTCGCCTTTTTTTCAAGTAACTAATTACATTGTTTTTAAAAAAAATTAAAAATATGTGAATCGTTTATTCAATAAGTGTTGCATGTGAACCTACAACAGCATAATGAGACGCCAAATATCAATATCTCAAAAAAACGAAATGAGATAGTTATAGATGGTTTTTAATGAGTTATTGATTAAAAATTTGTTTGATTTTGATGGTCATAAGTCTAACAATAAAGAGCATTGTCACATTCGTAATTTCTTATTTTTATCTTATATTCTTATCGTCGTATCCCGGTATATTATTTTTCATTTGCGAGTTTAAATTCATTCAATGCGTACTTGTATCGCACTTTGATTTTAATATTTTGTAACTGTATCGCCTTCCTTGCGTTTCCGATTGCATCCGGCGTGTAGATTATTCGACCAGAGGCGGTTATCAAATTCAGATGACAGTAGTAGTGTGTGAATCTTCGTATAAGAGGAAGTTTTTTTTTCACGAAATCTACGACATTGTGTGTTTTAGTCGCCTATACGGATTCAGGCATAGATCATGAAATATTTTTAGAATTGCCCAATTTCAATAGCTGCGCGACCCGAGCTGAGTCTGATAGAATGGTAACAAGTTTTTCAACAAAATCTTAAGTTGTGTAGTCTCTGGCACAGATGGCCAAAGCGCGAGTTCATATTCTATCTCATTCTTCACCAAGCGGTTTAATTCGATGCGGATATCCATGATGATGAAAAAAAGAAAACTCAGAAATTTCGAAATTCAAATAAAGGGACCGGCAGTGAAACGGGAATATTTAAAAAAATTCTCAGTCTTAATTATTAATATTTATTGAACTTTTTTACACAAATTTAATCTAAATTAGTGGAAATTAATGAGGATATATGAAAATGTTCATTTTTTGAAAACTATATCTGTAAGATGGCGTCCTTCGTTTCGAACACATTCTTGAAGTCTTTCGGTGAAGGATCCCATGACTCTGCGTAGCATATCCAACGGAATGTTGTTGATCTCCTGTTGGATTCGCTCCTTCAGTTCGTCCTTAGTTGTGGGTGGGTTTGATTCAAAAACCTTTAGCTTTAAATAACCCCACAGAAAAAAGTCAGGAGCCGCTAAGTCTGGTGAACAGGCAGGCCAAGGCATATCGCCATTCCTGCTAATTAAGCGACCAGGAAACGCCAATTTCAGCAAGTCCATCGAAATGTTAGCAATGTGGCTAGTAGCACCATCTTGCTGGAATAATGACCGATCATTCACATGTTCATCGAGAGCAGGAAATGCAAAGTTCACCAACATCTCAGCATACCGTTCACAGTTCACTGTTACAGTGTTACCGTTTTCACTTTCGAAAAAGTACGGACCAACCACACCTAGAGTAGACATTGCGCACCACACAGTTACCTTTTGTGAATGAAGAGGCTTTTCGTGAAGATTACGTGGGTTATTGTCACTCCAAAACCGAAAGTTCTTTTTATTGACATATCCACAAAGATGGAAGTGTGCCTCATCACTCATCCATAAATTATGGACCAGCTGTCCATCTTGATCAATTAAATTTAACAACTGTTGACAAAAGCGTAGTCGGCTAACGTAGTGTTGAGGTTTGAGAGCTTGGACCACCTGTATCTTAAATGGATGAAAGTGGAGATCATTCTTCAGGATCCTTCTTGTGGTTCGGCCACTAAGACCGAGCTGTATGCTGTGACAATTTGCAGATTTCCGTGGACTTCTTCTTACAGCCTCTCGCACCCGATTAACATTCTCGGGAGTACGAGCCGTCCTTACACTACCACCTCGTTTCTTGGTTACATTAGCAGTTTCTTCAAAATTTCTTACCCATTGGTTGATAGCGTTCGCTGAAGGTACAGGATCACGCGGTAACAAATTGAACTCCCTACGGAAAGCACGTTGAGCACCAACAGCACTATCAGCATTTTTGTAAAATGCTTTTACGGCGAAAGCACGCTGCTCATTCGTCCAACGCAACATGACGACTGAAAATACCGACCCTCTGGACGCTTAAAGTCGAGTCCCCACTCCTCTCGAGCCGTCTGACTCTAATCTTCGCAATATCTTAATCTTCCCGTTTCACTGCCGGACCCTTTATTAAACACAATATCCTAACTAAATATTTGGCCAACGGCAGTATTTCGTCGAAAACCAAAGAATATATCGTAAAAGTGAGAGCGCGATTGCCAAATTCGAAAACACTCTCAAAACCAAAAAATTCCAAATCTTGAACCGAAAACCGAAAAAAAATCGTGAACTGAAAATGATACCGACGAAACGTTCAAAACGTGGCAACTCCAAAGCTCACTCAAAAATTGAAAAGCTATTCGGAAGTGTAGCTCCGAATTGAAAATTGCAAAATTTGTACCTGATGATGATACCGCCAAAAATAATGGAAACGTTGCAGCATAAGAAACTAATATATTGCAAGCATTTTTTGATGCGTCAAAATGTCCACAAGTGCAGGAATTAATTTATATATCATGAACGAGCGTGCATCAGATTTAAGACTTGTTTCGAGAAGAGAGGTGAAATACTATAGATAGCGTAACCACTAATGTTAATTATTCAAATGACTAGGTTCATAGTGTTAATTAAGTAGATTGCATTTTCATGACACTGTACACATAATCCAGTGGATGGACAGCATCTCATGATTTAAAACATTTTATATTGGGCAAACATTTCTACTCCATTAAACATACTTTTCAGTACACGTTTTTTTAGTATTACGAGGCAATAATTCAAAGTTTAAAAATATTCATACTAAAGGCTGCACAAATGTACACATACATACTTTTATCTTACCAAATGTGTATATCAAAATTGTTATTTAAAGAAAATGAACAAAATAAATTTTTAATATATCCAAAACACGATCAATAATAATAATAACAGGAAATTACGAAAGCAGTTTAGACAAAACTGGTGACGGCAGGTTTACTAATGCGTAAAAATCCACAGGACAATTTAATAATTGCATTCTATATCCTTGACTAATATTTTTGCAGTATGCAGTATATCTTGACAACAAATAGTTGTAAATTAACATTTACTTTGTCAATTACCAACTGAAGTTACTCGTATACGTGCATTGTTCATAAATAATTCATAAATAAAATGTATGATATCACACAATCGCAACAACCTTTAAATGTATTTATATATAGTACACAAACAAAACAATGAAATGAAAAGTAAGCTGTAATTTGTATTACTTTGTAATGTATACAGAAATTCATTTATATTTAAGCAGAAGTTGATATATGGATAAAAAGGTTGCATTTTATTCAGTTGTTGACAGCTTTACGAAAACATGTTCATTCAATTAACAAACACTGAATTCAATTAAGAACACAGCCTCCTACAAAGTTGAAGGTTAATAGTGTTGGAGGACTGGAGATTTTTCGTTATACACCAAAATCCTTGAAGTTTCCAACAAGAAAGATTAATTATTTTCTAATACGTCTATTATTCTCTTCATAAAGATTAAGGAGTTAATTAGATCTACATAATCGATTATTAGCGTATCAAGTGATTTAGTGATTAATTATGGCGATACTAGAGAAGCTGTTGTATTTGTATATACGAGGATAGATCATAATTTTTTTAGGAAAATCAAAAGTTAACATTCAACATATGGAACATAGTGAACATATAAAATTGAATATACAATGTGCCAACTTTATATTCTGAGTAAAATTGTTCAAGCTGAAATAAATAAAAAAGAAGAATAAAAATTGAAAACATCTATTATGTAATTAAATTTATTTCTGAAGAAGACAAAATAAATGGGCGAAACGTTAAAATGAGCATCTTTATTTAATGAGTAGTTATCAAGCCGAATTCCAAGAAATAATTAACGATTTATAATTAAGAGAACGGCTAAGAAAAATAGAAATGGTAACAACAGTAATAATTATGGTATAATGCCTAATACCATACTATTAGTTTAAACATAAAACCTCATAAACATTTTTATTTTCAACTATTTTTGGTGTTAACAATTTATAATATTTAGAATAAATATGTACATGGTTTCTTTAAGAAATAGAAAACTTTTTATTATCAGAAATTAAATTTTTCTAAAGTTTTCTTCTATCGTCGATTCCAAATAAGAATAAACCGTTGGGAAAGATAGGGCTTAAAATAAGAGCTTGTGATTGGCTAAAATAGAGGCCGCCTTTATACAGGCAAAATTATGTTTATTTAGTTCTGTCAAATTAGCGTTTTGCTGTCAGTACTAATCAGTATTTCTGTCAATGCTAGTCAATTGCGTATTTTGGTAGTTGTTTATTGTGCTGTTTATTATTAATATTCGTTAATAATAGTTCTCTATAGAGATTATAAAATGAAAAACTCATTTTCTGAAGTTTCATTAATTTCTATAATCGCAAACGTTTTAGAGCATTGATGACGCAGCTTTATCAGTTCCATCAAAAAAACTTAATGGAAAATATATAAAATGTGAATAGAGGCTAATATAGGCTAATAATGTGTATTTTAAGAACAAAGCTAATATGTCCAAACCTGTTCGTCAAACTTCAAGAGAAGTAGGGATTAGTAGGAATGCTATGTTTGACATTGTTAAGGAAATTGAAATGACTGGAGTTACACATTCTTCTTTAAGAAAACGAAGTTGCCGAGATGCTTACATTAAATTGGATGAAGTATCAAAAAGTACGATTAGAAGGCATGTGCATTCATTTTTCTTTAAAAATGAATTACTGACTTGCACAAAAATATGTGAAGCTATTAAAGAGGATGCCAGCTTACCTCCTTTAAAACAAACATCTCTTTGGAGAATCCTAAAGAAACTAGGATTCAAGTGGGAAAAATGGGGGTTTGTTATTATTTGATTCCAAGAAAACTGCAGATTACCATGAAGATATGAATAGTGAGGTGTTCATCACATGGATGCAAAATATATTACCTTCTCTTGAGCCCAATAGTGTTATAGTAATGGATAATATGCCTTATCATTCTACTAAAACAAAAAAGTTACCTACTTTATCATGGAAAAAGGAGGCACTCATTGAATGGCTTTTAACCAAAGGAATTCTAGCTGATAATTCCATGCTAAAGATTGAATTGTTTGAGCTTGTAAAAAATTACACATCCTGTCATCCAGTTTCATATGTGGTCGATGAAATCCATATCACTGTAATCTTAACCCCATTGAACTTAAATGGGCTCAAGTCAAGCATCATGTTGCAGCCAATAATAAGACATTTAAATTGGACGAAGTAAGAAATTTATTATTAGAAGGATTAGACATGGTTGATGCTGACGCATGGAAAAATAGCATTCATCACGTTATAACAGAAGAAAACAAAATGTATGATTTAGATAATATTGTTGAAAATGTATTAGAAAATTTGACTTTTACTGTAAATACTGGGTCATCCTCAGAATTTTCATTAGATTCAGGTTCTGATCTAGAAGATGAGTAGTTTTCAATATATGTATATATATTCGTGAACAATATGTAACATAATGAACTGTGGTGTTAAATTTAGTTATGTGTGAGTGATGTTCTTGATTTAGATTCATGTGTGTGTTAGATATAATTTTTTTATACTTAGAAATTGTATAGTTTGGTTAATATAGTGAATAAATTATAATCTAAATATAATTTTATATTAATGTTTACCATATACATTCATAAGAGTGTAAGTTCTTTCAGGTCCTCAGAAATTGTTCGACATCCTAGGTCTCAAGTAACTACCAGATATTGTGATAATTGTGGAATATGAATGAAATTTCTAAGTAGGAAATTATTATATAATTTTTTTAATGTAATTATGTAAGTGTAGGTAAAAGATTTAATGTATATTATGCTAATAAAAGAGGGTTTACACTCATTGTGTTCAGACATTTACGAAAAAAATTGTTTTTACTGAACACGGAGGTTCCCATGAAAACAATTTCTCTTTTTATTTATTCTTTTTTTTCTCAATTAAATTGAAATCTGAACTGTAATCATACCATATCTCTGCTAAAAGCAAAAAAAATCATTGTACGATAGTAGCAATTTATCCCATACATAAGCAAAAAAGTAAGTATTAATCTGTCATAACTTGAAATAAAGGAACGAACACATGTTTAACCAAATACTGAAACTGGAAAAATGCTTACGTTTTACCTATCTTTTGGTGCAAAATTGCTGTTTTATCCTTTTTAATATGTACTTACTTTTGTAAAATGAAAATATTTTTAAATACCTTTTTTAGATGTATAAAAATTTTTATCCAAATTATGTGAAATGATGTGCAAGTAAATGAATTTCCTTATTGCTCTCTCATTATAGATACTATTAAAATAACTGTATTTTGTAAAATGCTATATTTTTTAAGCTAAACGATACACAAATATTATGATAATTATAATACACTGTCACCATCAATCCTTTAAATTTATTAGTTTCACATTTACACAAAAGTTTTGTTCTCTAATAAAATCAAAGAAAGATATAAATATTTCTCCTGTCGTAATTTTAACACATTCTCACTGTATTTACGCACAAATTTATTGTGGATGCAACACCTTCAAACAATAAATAACAGATTAGAAGATATTGATTGAAATATTTTATATAATACCTTGCATTGGTATATATTTGCCGCTTCTTGCTTGAATAAAACTTTTAAAGTCTAAGCTTTCTTAATAATAAATATGTTAATAAATAAACGTCAAAAATAATCTTTTGTATTAAGTTAGTAGGTACATAACTTCAAATACAAGTTATCTATTTTTTTGAAATTCCTGTGTAAATTATACTCAGATTGCCGCGCCATCTGGTCCTTTCTTAAATGGAATGCTATATAGAAAAATAAGTAATAATGTAATTGAAATTTTCAATATATATTTTTAAGAAAATTGATATTTCTATAATTACTATATGGATTAGGAATTGAAATATTCAATAGTTTTTTAAAAATGAATTGTGGAAGCGCCGGGTATCGATCCCGGTACCTCTCGCATGCTAAGCGAGCGCTCTACCATCTGATCTACGCCCCCTTCAAAGCACACTTTTTCAAACATGTATTGATATTATTATATTAGATAATATAAACATTAAATTACTATTATTAGATATCATTTAAACTTTTCATAAAAATACGTTAAAATTATAAGAAATTATAAGAAAGAATTTATATAAGAATTTATATAAGAGAATTTATATAAGAAATAATGAGATAGATTCATTTATGTTGATATAATAAATCAAAGTTGGAAATTATTTCATAGCACTTTATTACTTTAAATTAAAAGGAAAGAACATGCATTTTAAAAAAATACCTTCTTTCAAATGAAATATTAAATCTCATTCTCGTTTTTACACTCGGCTGAAAAATATTTCATCATCTCAATATTGACTGAAAAATTCTAGACAGTCGGGTTCGATCTCTCAATCTTCAGTCGGATTTTCAATTCATTTCAAACCGCGTAGACGTTATTTTTATACATTGGTATTCGTACATATTTAGTCTGCTGTTCTATTTGTTTACGATCGAGGTCTCGTTATACTAAAGAATGATCCTCCTTGTTGACGAGTGCGTGTCGATTTAATGCTGATAATGCTAAGAGCTGCACATACACGTGTTTCTTTATTTGGGTCTTTTTTATAGATTTTCTCTTTCTCGAAACAATATGTGGTTAAAAATAAAGTGAATTGGAGTAGTGTGAATTGTATTTGACGGAATGAATACGGAACGGATGGGTAACATGCGGCATTCGTGCGACAAATGGAGCATGTGGTTGACAGCTGTTTTAGGCGAGTTTTGCTTTTAGTGTGTTTGAAATTTCTAGAACCTCCTGTCATATTTAGTGCTTGATTTTGTTTTGTTAAATCTAATTTTAAAGTTACTATTTCCTACATCGACTTAAAATTCAAATTGAAAACGCAATTACTGTTGCAGAAAAAGGTAAACTCAAAATAAAAACGTGTAGGTATACTGGTAACAAATATGTACTATCCACTTCCGAACTAACACAAAACGAGAGCCGTTTCTCTTTCTATAGAGTCTAGTAGAGTAGTAACTATTTTTTGACAAAAAAAGGCTTATTTAATAAGTGTAACTTATAGCTTACATATGTGAATGAAATTATCGATAAAAATACTGGATCGGTACGACCTAGTTTTCGAATGCGAAGTGAACATCATGATTTTAATTTAGCACTCAGTCGTCGGACCATCGGTCTAAATGGCGTCGCAGCCCCTAATCCTCACTGAACTGGCAATTCCAGAAGCGTGTTTCCCGTTAATGTAATTTGTGTACTTTCAAAATGCAAACTCCCGTCATTTTATCGAAAAATGTTTCGAGAACGAGGCAGCGGGATCGCATAAATCCGCTCCAGCTATTAACATTCAAATCGGAGTCGAGCTTCGCGAGTAATAATTCAACCGCGAATACGCTCCAATCAAAGCGTAATTATATGCAAATAGACGAGCGAATGCAAAATGGCGGTTAACGAAGCCCGACTAAGTAGATTAGCTATTATAGTTGCACGCCGCCGTTCGCGCTCTCCAAATGTATTCAAATTGGGAAAATGCTTCAGGCGAACCACGCGCTGTATGTACATATATCTAAGCACTATGTGTAATACCGTTGTTAATGCGTTATTAAAAGTGTTTCTGCATACGTAATTAAAGGAATAGTTCTTTAGCAAAAAATTGCGCGAAAAGTAGAAAATTTGGTACTGAAAAAGATAAGCGTTTAAAAGTTCTCGTTATTGTCACTTAAGTGAATTACATGATGATTTGGGTTGGAATTTATTTACACTCTGGGAAGGAAATTTGACCACGTTGTAGATGGACAAAGAAATATTTCTCGAATTTCCACCAGAGATGTGTATTGAGACAACATTGAGGCCCTCCTACTAAACAAGAATCCATGCAGTATATTTTTGGGAAAAAAGTAGAAACAGTTTTCTGGAATTATTAAAAGGAGACTTGTTTACCAAATACAAGTCAAGAAGGGGTATCCATAAGTGGAGACTTATATGAAAACGAGATTCGAAATTTGAAAATTTTTCTGGAGGAAAACGGGTACATTCTTATTTGCAAGCAAACCTACCACAGGACAATAATGGGGGTGATAAGCCAAAGAAGTCCAACTGATTATAATCAATGAGTTTATTTATAGACTTGAGATATTCACTTGTATAGTTCTGATATACAGAGAATTTCACTTAAGATGCAATATACAAACATGTATAGGTTTTTTATTTCCATAGAAACTAGGTAATACATTCTTACATTGTCTCACGTAAAATGCAACATATCAATATAATTTGACATTAGTTAAGTCAAAAGTAGCAGTATTTCTATTTCGATATTAGCTTAGTATCAATCTTAAATGATATACACAAAGGAAGAGAGAACTCAGTTAGTGACATCGTATCTTTCAGGATTCAATTCAATAAACGATATTTATCGGAAATGTAGTTTTAATTCTAAAACACTACATTGAATTAAATAGGCTTTACTGTCAATAATTTGACAAAACAACCATGAAAGATATCACATCGATCATCATAACTATTACATATTGCATTTTATGTGGGACAGTGCAAGTGTATAGTATTTTCGTATCTATGGTTACTACATTCATATATTGCAAGTCACATGAAATTCTCTGTATATCTCTCTATACATCTCAAGGGAACACGTTTTACATCTGAAAAAATTTTGAATAAAATTTTGCAAAGTTGTCTAAGGAATTTTTTTTTCTAAAGGTAGAGAGAGGACATTTGAAACAAATGTAATGCGTATATAAATGTTGAATGGAGTTGCGTAGAAACATAAAGGGCTGTTGATGTGATGACGTGTGTTTGTTTATTAGACAACCTACTCATTTCTGATTAATGAAGAATATACATGTCAATAGATGCATCATAAATTTACTTATTGTTGAGATTCTAACTAAAATAAAAGTTATAAACTTGGTAAATGTAACTTTTTTAAAAAATATATGCGAACGCGAATGTTCGAGGAACGGTTTTAAAAAAATATATTTCGTTGACAGAAGCAAAATATTCAGTATATCTAATTGTTGGCAAACATCTTATTTATGGAATTATTTTAAAAAAACATTTAATATTTTAAAGCAATTTTAAAGCTATTTTTCAATCGTTGCGGTTTACAAGTGCTATGAATGTATTTTCCATACGTATGTGAAATTGTTTTGCCGGACTCTACTTTATTTCCAAAAAGTTAAACAATTATTTCTTCATTTCCTTTCCATTTTGCATATAATCAAATTGTTGCAACTCTTATTATTGATTATTTAGTTTCATGTCTTTCGTTTAACACTCACGTTCCCATAATCTTGGAAACCTAAATTATAACATAAACAACTGTACAATTATCGACCTGCCTCCACTTTGAACCGTAATGGGCGCCGTCTTCATGATTCACCATAACATACATACACACCTCAGTCGAGGCCAGTTCACGAAATCGTAGGAGTTGCCAATTTAGATTCGTCAAAGCGATGCAACCAGCGGCGAAATATCATGAGCCCCGGATGACTCAGGTATACGTAGCTGTTTTCTCTCGTTGAAGTGTCTACGTTCTCCGAATCTATTGTTGTGCGTGATGTCCGTAAATTCATCCTCTCTCGTAGTGTTTCCACATCAACCTTTTTTCTTCTTTACAAGAACTGTAGAACAATAGCAAAGTCGGCTGAATTGGTGCATAATAACGTCGTAAATTATCTTGTAATAGAGTTGATGAGTATGCATCGCTGCTAAACAATAAAAATGAGTCGTTTAGTAGAAAGATTATATGGTGATGCTGATGACCGAGAAAGATGATTATCTGTTTTTCGTGCACTTGGCTCTCGCATGAATAGCAGTGCGGTTTTATTGTGGGCGTTTCAGTGATTCGTTGAACTATTCTTGCCTGCTCAATTATTGCCGGTAAGGATAATTTGGAACATTTGTGCCAGTTAATAACGATAGTAATACAACATGTTGTCGTACATCAACTTGTTCCGTTTATTTACATAAGTGTATGTATAAGACTGCTTCGTAATAATTCCAAGAACTTTTTTTATGATTGTATCGCTCTTATTGTTAACATTATGACTTTTAATATGATTGAATTGTTTTCGAAGAACACTTGAAAATATAAGAAGAATATTATGAAGTAATGCATCCAGTGTGTTGAAATATTCGTAGCTTTGATAAATTATAATTTATATTTGTTTATTATTAGCGTTGGCAGCTAATTATCAATTAGTAAATGTTCAATTACATACCATCTTTTTTCACGATCATTTTAGAATATATATATATATATATATATATATATATATATATATATATTGTAACGATACAGTGCAACTGTTAAACTAAAGAACAAAGTGAAATTAAACTTAGAAAAATAATTAATATAAGTTAATCTTTATGATTTAAAATTCAAAAATGGGCGCCATAAGTTTAAGTAGTTCTTAGATTGTTCAACGCTATCTGTATACTATTTTGATAACCAGCTAACTGTGGTAGAGCATGAGTACATAAGTTAATTAAAATATCTCTAGGATCTTCGTCGGTAGATGTATTTTTCCCGTAAGAACAATGTAATAAGTATATTAATTAAGCTCAAACTCAACAATTAAACAATACAAATAAAAGATTGAATTAATTAAAATAAATAAAAATTTATTGAAATAAATAAGAAAACTGTAACAGCAATTGAATAAAAGAAATAAGGAAACTGTATTATTAAAAGAATATTACGTGCTATGTGACAATAAATGGAATTAATATGTTGCACATGTGTTCATAAGTAATAAGGTTAGGTTATACGAAAGTTATATAAACAAATATTTAATGGATCTTAAATTAAACATAATATGGGTAAGTATTGTTTATCTTAGGCAATATGTATGTTGAAATTGCACGTTTTAATTGATGTCTATAAAAATGTAAAAATTCCGAAATTTAATATGAATATTAAGTTCTTTATAGTGATTTTTATTTAGACAATTGTTGACTTTTAGGTAATATATGTGGAATAAACGTAGGATGTGAACCTGTTTCCAATGTTCTTGGATCTGATGTGGTCTGGAAACGCTGTGATCGGGATAGATGCAGAGTACGGCTTGCTCCAATATGTATAGCGGCGTTGGATGTGTTCAACGGCTTTGGGTTCTCGGATCGACGGTATCCCAATTACAAAAAGATGCTTCGCTCGATTATTCTTCTTTTCGTCGTGGTATTCTCCAAAGTGAATACAAGTGAAGTTTTCACTTCACTTGTATCAATTAAAATATGAATTTGCATAATGTTTAAGTCTTAATAAGATCGAAAAATTAGTTAAATAATTTACAAATACTTAAAATGTAGTTTTCAACATAAGATTAGTTATAAATCGTACCGTAAAAATCGCTTTCGCGGGGTTCATGATAATTTTAAATTAGTGGGCGTGGTTAATTAGCATCGATATAAATCTTGATGTAGATAAATTAGATACCTGTAATTTCTCGCGTATAATTTGAATTATGAAATAGAAGAATTTAAATATAGAAAGTAAGTTAAAAATCAAAATAAGTAAATTATAAATTTTAAAGTTATCGTCATATTAATTTATTTACATTTCGATACTAATTTCACAAATTACGTCCACCAATTTAATCTTTATACAGGTGTTTTTATGTATAGATAATCTGTATTTCTCATGGTAGGAGCTGGAATTCGGGTGCTGGTTGACCCACTACAATATATATATATATATATATATGTATATATATATATATATATATGTTTGTTTATATATATATATATATATTTATATATATATTTATAGTTTGCAGTATCTGTACTAGTGTATTAAAAGTTTAGTGTTTTGTTAGTTTTATCATCATTGACATAGAGATGATAGTAACATGTAGAGGCCATGATAACAGGCTCGTGTGTGTAGTACTACAAACAAATGCCCATATATTTTAGGTTATGTAAGTATTAGTAATACATTTTATTTTGTACAATGACAACATATTGACAAATTTGTTTACATTCCTTTTTTGTTTGCTTCTTAATAAAAAACAGGTCTGAGGAAGGTCTAAATCCAAGACCGAAACGTCACACAACCAAAACAGTGTTTTTCTTCAAAACGACACCCTAATTCTACACAAGTGTAGTAAGTTATTGATACATAGTACTATTCACCATCAACATACACGTTGAATTCCACCATACATACATACGTATATATATATATATATATATATATATATATATATACAAGTGTCCCGTATCGTTATGTTCAAATTTTAGGAGTGTAAAGTAGACTTCATTTCAAGTAACAAAAACGCAAAACTTGTATATCCATTTTTATTGGTTTCAAAGTTACAGATCATGAAGAAAATGTAATCCTAAAGTCAATACAATCTGATTTTATTTAAAAAAAGTTATACGATTCAATAACAGGCCAATGATTATTAACGTCGCATAATAAAATGTTATCCTAAAATAAATAAACACGTGTGGTAGTGCATACAGTAATTTCTTGGAGATCTACAAAAAAGAGTACTGGAAATTGGTTTATGATAAAGAAGGTTCTTACTTATTTCGTAAGTGCTGAACCATTAATATCATACAATAAACAAATGTTCAGATGACTGTTAACGTTGCATTTTTTAATAAAGGATTACATTACGTTTCAGTTCATGCAAGAGCTTATTAGTGAGTGGACATGTTTTGTTTGTTCAAAATGCCTTACCGATTTTCTTCTCAAGAGTATGCGGACATGCATTTTGTGTATGGCTACTGTAACGGCAGTGCACGTCAATCAGTTATTGAATACCGACATCGGTTTCCCGATAGGCGCATTCCTCATTACAGAACGTTTCTGGAAGTACACAGACAATTTCGGGAATGCGGACTGCGTGGTTATCTTTTCCGAGGAGTAAATTTGCCAGCAGATTTAGAGGAAGAAGCAGTAGCTATTGTTACAAGGGATCCAACTCTCAGTGTACGTCGAATCGCAAGACAACTAGGAGTGTCACGAATGACAGTTTGGCGAAAAGGTGAGGGTTTATATCCATATCACTATCACAGGGGACACGGTTTGCTTGAGGCAAATCACTATGCTCGTCTAGTTTATTCTACCTGGATATTAAGACGGCTTCATTTTAATTTCTGCAGAACAGTCCTCTGGACAGATGAATGTACGTTCACGAGAAGTGGTGTTACAAATCTGAGAAACCTGCACAGGTGGTCATCAGAAAATCCCAAAGCTATACGCCCATCCAAATTTCAAGATGCATTTTCTATTAACGTTTGGGCGGCCCTAATCGATGATTTGTTGATTGGTGCTGTCGTTCTTTCTGGGAGGTTAAATGCGGACAATTACCATCAATTTCTTATTGACAAACCGACGAACATAGGATGTCCCACTGAATGTTCGGCGAGACCGAGTCCGAAATTGGATTAACGTTAATTATCCAAGATGGATTGGTCGAGGTGGTTCTGTTGCATGGCCACCCAGATCACCCGATCTTAATCCCGTTGACTTTCATTTATGGGGGTACATGAAAAATTTAGTCTACGCGCAACTTTCGAACACAAGAGAAGAGTTGTTGGATCGTATTAACCTGGCTGCTGAGCACATCCGACAAAACAAGTATGAAATTGGGATAAGTACTTCTTCTGTTGGCTTACGGGCACAAGCCTGCATTCAACAAGGAGATGGACATTTCGAAAATATTATTAATTGAACTTTTTTAAATAAAGTAAGTTTTTATTGACTTTGGGATTACATTTTCTTTCATGATCTGACAATCACATTCATAGATCTGTAACTTTGAAACAAATAAAAATGGATATACAAGTTTTGCGTTTTTGTTACTTGAAATGAAGTCTACTTTACACTACGAAAATTTGAACATAACAATACGGGACACTTGTATATGTAATGTCATTAAATACTAGTACAAGAATCTAAGCTATAAAATCTCTTGGAATTTGCGTGTTACTCGTTGTAGTAATGCCATATAACCTATTTTTCTATAAAGTAAAATGAAAGACTAACATTTCTTCTAGTTGTTCTTCAAGTTTTTATTTTTGTAAAATTCGAGTTTGAAGTTAATAAACATTAATTGTTAAAATCATATAAGAGTTATCAATACATTTTTTAAATAAAATTTTTCTAGAACTTGTTCTAACCATTAACAGATAATACAACAGGAATACAAAAATACAGAGTTTACATAAAAAATGTCGGATGGTATAAAAATTTAGAGGAATCTATTTTTTAAAATTCCTTAGGGAACGACATACATCAAATACAATATAATGCATTCCCGTCATTGAAAAGGCAATAATGTTCCGTTTTATCGTCTCGGCGAAGAGGAAATGGATATCTTAAGATACACAGTAGGTAAGAGTATACAGTGAAGGGAATCTCGCCAAATTTCGTCGAACTTCCGCTTGTTAAGTTCGATGACCCGCACAATGGCCCATTGTCTTAACTGTGTGAGAGATCCTCCATGAAAACGGTTATTTTTAAACTGGGAGCTCTCCGGAGGAACGTGCTCCAGTTTCTGTAACGAATCGAGTACAAGAAGTTTCTTCTGTTTCTTTTTTTAACGAGTTAGTAAAACAACAAGAAATAAAAGCTAAACAATTACCGGGCTCATGTCGGGCGTCGTTCAGGAAACATTGGTTTGAGATTTATTGATATGATTACATACCTTCCTACACAGAGTATTTGTATAATATATTGCAATACAGTTCCTTCTATTCTTTAATTACCTACCTTCTTCTACTTCCTTTTTATTACAATGGAAGTATCACAAAAACTTGGCGAATGGACAACATAAAGTATATGTCTGTTGATGATTACAATAAGGTAGGTATACCGTAGAGAAGGGTCTTAGGTCCGATTCCATTACCTGTTCACCTAAATAATATCAACTGTGATTGTAATTTACGGAGTTCGTAGATTGATTTTCCTTTAAACGTTCGGCAGATTCGGTGCTACGATCTTTAGAGCGTAGTTTTTGCCAGCAGTGAGATTGTATTATTTTGAACTCTCAAAATAACACTCCGTTTATTTTCATCATTTCATAGCGACACCGCTTAAATTTTACTATTATATCTTTCAATATTTAACTTTACGATAATAGGGAACAAGATATTTTTTAATTATAATTTCAAGTTGTAAAAGTATACAGAGCGTTCCATTAAAAAATGCGTTATCTTCTTAGATACCTAGAAAACGCGACTCAATAACTTTTTTTTTATTTCCTTGCTTAGATTAAATATTGAGAATAAAACACTTTGTAAAATTTCACTAATTTTATTAGAATAACTTTAACATTACCAATGAGATATATTTTTAAATCTAACTTAATGGATGTAAATGTAAGAGCTATATACCTAACGTTCTTATGGGTTTTGGTTAATTGAAATTTACAATAGTGTCTATGAAGGGGATATTAGAGAAATCTACCTGTGTATTAGTAACTAACAAATTATGTTTCTGTGCTTTTTTGATTTCTAATATTCCTAACAAATCTAATCTTTTGCTTTTTACTGCATTATGTATTAAGCTACAGCTATTAATATCTGGCAAGTGGTTATGTTCTATATAATGTTTAGAGAAACCTGTGTTTTTGACATTATATTGAATAGATCTTGTGTGCTTCGCAATACGTTTTTTAATATTTCTACCGCTTTGCCCTATATGCCCTATATACATAGATAGTTTCATAATCTTTATATTTAATATACGCTTGACTTATCCGATTTATCTATTTTATCTTTATTGTCGTTTAAGATTGCACCTAATTTTATGTTATTAACCCATATTATTTTAATGTCTAATTTTTTTAATATTTTGTTTATCTGAGATAGGGGAGATATATGTAATCGAATGCCATATACACTGCTCAACTTTTGAACTGGTACATTTATATAGCATGCAGTAAAAGTAAACAACCCTATGTAGGCGTTAGGCATGACTTCCAATATGATCAGGGCTGTGCATCGGAATGCAAACAAATGTCTATCGAATGACATTTGCGACTTCATTTTTGTTCGTTGTTATTATTTGTCATAAGTGCAGTTACTGAGCTCGCGGACGTTTATATTTTTATCATGTTTTAAGAGAATTTATGCTAATTTCTCGAAAAAGTTTTAATGCAGAGCGGTTGATTGCAGTGTAGAGATGCCATTAAAGCGTTTAAGTATTGAAGAGATGAGCCAAGCTATGGGAATGTTTATGACTGGTGCATCGCTAAGAACTGTTGCTGCCCATTTCAATGTGAGCCACAATGTGATCAGAAGAGTTCGAATGTGTTTTAATGATACTGGATCTGCCCAACATAGACACGGCGGAGGGCAAAATCGCAGTACAACAGTCAGGGAGGACCGTTTTATTACGGTTCATTGTCGAAGGAATAGATTTTCTACTGCAAGAACATTCCAAATTCAGTTATTGAATGCAACGGGTACTCAAGTATCCACACAAACAGTAAGAAGAAGGCTCCATGGGGTAAATTTAAGGTCCAGATCTTCTAAAAAATGCTCATTGTTGACCAGAGCCCACAAAAGAAGAAGGCTAAAGTGGGCACATCAACATGCAAATTGGAATGTTGAAAATTGGGGTCGTTGTTTATTCAGTGACGAGACCAGAGTGCGTCTCCATAGCTCAGATGGAAGAGTTACGAGTTTGGTGAAACAGAGGAGAACGCTATATTGAGAACGTGACTTACCATCAAGCTTATGGAGGTGGTTCAATTACCGTTTGGGGAGTTATTTCTGCGACTCGTCGTACTGAATTGGTTATGCTTGGAAATGCTACAATGAATAGTGTCAGATATCTTAATGAGGTATTACAACCTGTAGTGTTGCCATTTGCTAATGAAATAGTCGATGGTTTTGTTGCAGTTTTTGAAGAGAGCAATATTACGCACATGGATTGGCCAGCGAACTCTCCAGATCTTAATCCCATAGAGAACGTACGGGATTACCTGAAGAGGTTGATAATAAGATCACGAGGAGTGATCCCATCAGCTCCGAACTGCCGTTTTGGAAGAATGGCAAAATATTCCTCAGCATTACATTCGGAATTTGATTTCCAGAATGCCAAGACGTTGCCAGGAGGTCATAAGAGCTAGAGGTGGTCTCACGCATTATTAATATTTAAGTGTTTGGTTATCTTTTCTTTCCAATGCAAACTTTTCTGTAATACTAAAATGAAGATTTTGTTATTTTTCTATTAAAGCATTTGAAATTCGTTATTTAAGTTTTATTCTTTTATTTCTTCGCCTTAAAAGTGTTTCCCAGAACCATATACTATCAATTAAGCAAGAAAGTGTTGCTCAAAAAGCAGTAAATTGTTATTTACATATGTTCTTGTAAGTGTACCAGTTCAAAAGTTGAGCAGTGTAGTTTTGTCTATTTCTTTTATTTCTGGGTAGAAACATTTTTTAAAATTATTTCTTTCTTTCTGTTTTAGCATATTATCAATGATTTTGGGATTATATCCATCATTTTAATCGTGTTTATTTCTTCTTTGACGTGCTCAGTATTTAATGGTATGTGTGTTGCTCTATGTATGTAACAATGGAATGTTGACATTTTTATTTTAAGTGATTGTTTTGCTTTCGCGTGTAGTACATTAATCTGTAAATGTAGGTTTTCTATAAATATTGTACGACAATCTATTATTATTTTTGTATAGGTATCGTTATATCGGGAAAGTTAAATTTGTTATATTCCTCCTATTATATTGTGAAGTGTATCTTGTGATTTAGAGACAGATTTAGATTAGTTTCATGAATTATATTAACTAATAAAATTAATGAAATATAGCCAAGTGTCTTATTCGCAATATTTAAGCTAAGTAAGTTACTGAAATGTTTCATCAAGAAATGTCTGAAACATCAGTTAATCATTTTTCTTTCATTACCATCAGTAGAAAAATACTACATTTTTGCTAATTTAACTAAACTTTTACTTACAATACACAATAGTACAAGGATCTACACATCTCAAGCAACAGTTTCGAATTTTAACGATTTAAATTGTAATATCTACCATCTTAAAAAGGTATATAACCCCTTACCACAATTATTAATCGTATCCTAAGTACGTATTTCGACAACTAAGTTGTCATCATCAGTAGGTAAAAACCACTAATTAAAAAGAGGCACATGGGGCACAGTAAAGCTAGATAACCGCTTACGCAACAACTACTTTACACCGCGTCCACGTATAGACTAATTTTACCATGCAAATATACTTTTACACCGTTTCAGGAAATTGATATCTGTACTTATAAGTTTAACTTTAATATATAACTTATGAAATCTATTAAACTCCTTTGACCGGGAAGTCATTGTGAAAATTCTTTCTTGGAGACTGTGGTTAAGTAAAAACTTAAAAAGGTATATAACCCCTTACCACAATTATTATATCAATTTCCTGAAACGGTGTAAAAGTATATTTGCATAGTAAAATTAGTCTATACGTGGACGCGGTGTAAAGTAGTTGTTGCGTAAGCGGTTATCTAGCTTTACTGTGCCCCATGTGTGACTTTTTAATTAGTGGTTTTTACCTACTGATGATGACAACTTAGTTGTCGAAATACGTACTTAGGATACGATTAATAATTGTGGTAAGGGGTTATATACCTTTTTAAGTTTTTACTTAACCACAGTCTCCAAGAAAGAATTTTCAATATCTACCATATATATTTACAACAGATTTTTGTATTTTTAAACATAATGTAAGAAATGTATTCAAGCAAATGAAAAATTACATTCATTAATAACAACGTGTTGCCTAGAAATAATTCTAGATTTTATTCATCAAAAGTCTCGATATTTCTCATGCACTAATCTAATATTAAACTGTCTAACACCATAATTCCAGAACCTGTTATGTTACACTGATTGTGAGTTAAAAAAATCTGTTATTTTACAATTCATAAAACCACAGACTTCCCCATTTCTAAAACAAGTCCTTACAACACAATAAATTAAGTAATTTATGATAATACAAGAAAAAAAGAAAACAAGAAACATTAAAAAGGAAGAAAGAACAGCCGAGCAATACAACGGTAAATGATTGAATACAATTTCTCTGTCTCCGGTTGATGACGGAATACTGTACGGGCACTCTCATAAAAATGCAGATAACATCTTGCCACAGTCTCTGCTCGACGGCTGTTTGATTATAAATAATGCAGTGGAAAATTTATTGTGCTTTACGATTGTATAGATACGATCAAGCCAATAAAAATAATATAAAACGAAATTTATTTTTCTACTTCTTATTATACATAATTTAAAGGACGAGGTAAACAAACTTGTAAACATGTAAAATTAAGATCTATGCACGTAATATTTTATTTATTAATGATTTTAAAATAAATTTTCTTCTCTTTGTTGCGTGTAATTGTTGAAAAAACAATTCCATTAATAATGAAATAGTATTAAGTTCAATTATTTTTGGAGAATTATACCTAATTTGCAATAGAAAAATGAACAATTATAATATAAATATTCATCTAAAAATAGGGACAAATTTTATTTAAATATAATGGCTTTTATATATCTAACATGGGCAACCATATTTACGATTGCGTCTTCTTCAACAAAACAAAAGCATGACGTAAATCGTAATATTGCCCAACCGAGTGGTGTATTTCGAGTTTATAGCATTATTTGCATGTGAATAGCATCTTAATGAGTACGACAATGCCCAGGTACAATGTTCAGGTTTCTTTAAGATGCAATTCGCTACTATTGCTATCGCTAGATTTCACTTCTTAGCATTACATTTTATATAATAATAATAACTCCCTTTTATAGGCCTTGAAGATCCATAGCGTTTTATCTAACATGGTAGATCTAAAACTTAGCCATTCGGTACATTAGGATTAAATTAGATTTAGGTTACTTGAGGTGGCCATATCGACATAGCACATGAATCACGTTTTCCTGTTTCATTTGGCAGAATCTACATAGCTTCTTTCGATAAATCCACATTATTCATATATTTGTTGGGATTAGAATGTCTCGTTAATAGGGCCACATCCTAGGTCCTTTGTAAATTTAGCGAGCGAAATTTCCTGTCTTTGGCCTGGTTCTTCCACCTTTCCCGAGATCTATTTACAGTTTACTCTTTCATGGCTATTTTTACGTTTGTTTTTGTCCTACGAGGATCAAAGACCAAGCTTCTAATTGGTCCGCCTTCTTATCAGCCGTATAATTTCACTTATTTGCCACTACTGAGCTCGTTCATGGCGCATACATACACAATCCCATACAAGTTTAGATTTAATTGTACTGAATCTAATGCGTTTAACATTGCTTGGAGAAAATCGCCACAGTGCGATTTGTTCCACCCTGTTAATTATACTAGGATGGTGACGGAATTAGTACTACACACTGATCGCCTATTAATTACCAAAGTGTTATTTATCTCTTAGGAGTTATTTTTATTAACCTGAAGCGAGCTAAGGCCGAAAACTACAATTTTATTAATTATATACACCAGTAAAACCTAACCATTACATAATGACTATTATATATACCATATGGAGTTTGTTTTTAGTATTTGTAATAATATTTGTCTACATTTATGATTAATGTAACGTCCGCACAATAATATATAGACTATTACTTAAGAATGAATCATTAAATATCCGCACCTGCCTTTCTAATTTTTTAGTTAGGTCGAATAGGGTAGGCAAGTTAAAAGTTTGCGAGCGAGGTGGAAACACCTGTCTATGAACAGATGACTTGTATTTTGGTATTATAAACTGTATACTAGTTTTCAAAAAGGTTTCATTTCTTTGAGATTCTTTAATTTTTGTAATATCTAATTTGATATAATTTACGTCATCCATCAATCGATGTTGAATAAACTTTGAATTTAGCTTCCGAATTCCTAATTTTTCAGTTAAAATTTGTTACAAAAATTTTGTTTAAAATTGCAACATATTTTTGATATTTTACGACTTATTTTTACTTATTAACGACTTGTTCGTCTTTTATCGTCAAAATAATATTGAGTTATGCACTGAAATATTAATTTTTTTTTTTTAATCTGGAGAATTCTATTTTCCTTTTACCCACATTTAATTGCAATACGTAAATGTGACTATCAATCACGCATTAAAGCGTCAGATACTTAATAACCCGTAAATATCGAAATATTTCACTAGAAACCAATTGCCCTCCTGTCCCACAAATACATTAACGGCCACCTTCGAATCAATAGCGAGATCGACCCTGCGGAGAAACCCATGTGACTCAAACCAAAATGACGTCCTCTGGTCCTTACCCCCCGATTTCGTCGACAAACACCCTCTCGGCTCCACTACGTACAGGGGAGACGCAATCAGTGATTCACCCCACCGCGCACCGTCAGCAAATACACCGACATATTCGCCCTAATCCGTACCGATTTCGAAAGCCCTGAACTTGCAAATGCAATTATTGCTTACCCCTTCTTATTCTGAATGAATATCGTGATGGCGTGACAATGTTTATATTGGACATGTGGCAGAGAAAGACCGTCTTTCATGGGGTGGACGCTGGATAAAATCTGTAATTCAATCGCGTGTGATAATTGTCTTTATGAAGCTTTTCGACGATTAAAGCTTAATGTAGGACTGATAGGTGACCAAATTTAAATTTGATTGGCGTATCGACGTAATGTTGATCTTATCGTTCTCATCATCAACCCTTTTACTGTGGCTTTGTCCCGTTAAAAGCATTATAACATTAAACCAATGTGTAATATTTAAATTGAGAAATCTATTGTTATTAGTAGCATATAAATCCTTCAATCTTCGGTAAATACTTTCCTGTGGGTATGCTGCAGCAATGACATTGTTGTCTATAAGGGTGGTGAAATGTATGCAGGCCTTATTTTGATATAAAATGTGCTAATGGATTATAATAGCTTCTGATGGGAATATACGAGGCATGTTCTCTTAATGTTGAGTTTAAGACAGAAACATATTTTAGTCTGAAAATTCGACTATACTTTATCTCGAATTATCCTCCATTACAGCTAATACTGTTTTTCCACTGGAGGAAATCAATTTATAAATATTCTCTCACTGTTTTTGCATATATATTTTTATTTGTTGTTTAAAAGCATCGACATACTCATCGGCTGAAGGAAAACGCATTTCCCGTACATTATTTTTGACTTAACTCAAATAAAAGAGTTGTTGGGTGCTAGATTGGGATAACACATGGGGGATACCTTATAAATTCAACGTTTCGTTGGTTTAAAGAATCAACTAATACAGAGGCTGTGAGTTTTGAAGGATTACAAGATAGTTAAAAAAATTATCCCAAAATAAAACTCAAAATTAAAATATATTAAAAATAAGTATAAATTAAAATATAAGCCTAAAACAATAAACTCTAATCTTAATAATATCAATAATAAATGCTTACGATTAATGCAAAAAGAAAATAAACCACTAAAATATATTATACCATACACAATTGTTGACTGCACCATAATCATCCATGACCGACGATATAGAAGAAATTAGCGATAATCCTCTAGCTATGAGTTATACTGTTTTCGCGAATAATTTTTATTGAAGCAGACTCAATTTGGAATGCCAAAATAAGTGAGAGGATCTGTTCGCAACACCTTGTGACCTAATTGACACGATATGGCTTTTTAATAGTAGTCAAGTTATGAGGTATTCAATGACAAAAAAATTATCCTCTAGTATGTCGCGTACAATGGTAATGTTTTTGTTAGTTGGTAAAAATTTAACGACGTCCGGTGCGAAACTGATCATTTACAGATGATGATAAAGAAAATCTAAATTCATTATATCAACGTTTTACGATAACTAATGAGTTCACGTGTAAACACCTTCTTTATTTGATAAAAACATTCTCTCCAGCTTAATTCTCATTTGGGATTACTATTCTTAAGTTACTACTGTAATGTTTGTTACTATTTTGCTATTTTTCATTCATTAGAAACATTTGCAGACAAGATTTTACAAATATTTAAACCAATAGATACCAAAAAAGATGGTGTCATAAAAGCAAAGTACCTTCTGTTTTCTTTTTAAATTATTCTCTAAAGCATTTAGTATTTATTTGAAATTTATTGTGCAGTAGAATTACAAATTTTACTTACGATCGGAATTGAATGGCTACGAATAGTATAGCATATTCTGTTTCATCTGAAACAGAATATACTGCAAAACAGAAAGCTAGTCTTTTCATTCATTCCCTTTATTTGCTGTTCATGAAATGATTATAATGTAAGCCCATATAAAAATCAATTACATTACGTTACCATGGGCATTATACTTCCTAATTAAAAACTGAACATGTTGTCAAGACGTCCAACACGTCACCTAACCTGCATCGATAATTAAACCAATACACAACTAATCCATTCTTACTTATTGTTAAGTCCAAATGGCCTGAAGGTTTTTAATCCGAAACTTTATTACGTTCTTATAACCGGCAGATATTGAAAAAGCACTGGTCAAGTCATTGTGATAATTACAACATACTAAAAAAGAGCGAAAAAAACAATTTTTGTGTAGTACTTATTATTATTAAATCAAAGAAAAGATTCTAATGTAAAGAGGTAGAATTCTAAATTCATTTTTAATACTCTCTGAAGAGTTGAAAAAATTAGTATGCTATGTATAAAGTGGTAATGAGAAAACTGGATGAGAGTTTAATGTAATCGTAGAATATATACACTACCGTTCATAAAAGTATGGACATTATTTTTCACAAAAAAAGTAGAGAAAACTTAAAACACAAAAAATGTACATATAATTTCCTACGAAATAATCTAATCTCTTCTAATGCAGTGAAAAGCTGTTTTTTTAAATTTCGTTTCGGCACACATCTTCGAATTTTTATAAGCATTTAGTATATATCTAGATGACCGGTGGTTAAAATCAAAACTTAATATACGTGATCGCCACTAAATGAATTCGTAAACTCGAAAACGTGAATTATAATTTGATCGCACAAAAGCACTCAATTTCATAATTCTCTCAAAAGACTAGTTGAGTTTTGACAAATTTGTGCAATACGTTTGTCATCTTTACTATTTATACCATAGGTGTCTGTTTAGCATGCTAAGCACTGCATTTTCTCGTCATACAAACTATCCTAATATTTAAAATACTTGACTGCAACATGTACGTGATACCTAACTGATTCTGAAAGAATTTAATTATAAATAATAAAAATTTAAAGACATAAAGATACGTAGCGCTTATACAGTTATTACTAAGGTGTGCACATTTTATTACTTTAGCAATTTAAAATATCTGCAATAAGAATTTAAAAACATTCTTTTAGCCATATATAGGGCTTCCGTAATAACTTTTCCACTGCAATATTACAAATTGAGCTGAATTCCTAAAGCATTCGTCAAACTTGTACATGTATGCAAATTATGCCAATTAGCCGTAATGATGTCGTACTAAAGAGGATAACATAAAGTCTCGATAACCTAATTCAACATGCGCACACAATTTACGTATGTATATATACAACAGCAGCAAGTGCTGGAGAATTTTTCCCCCCACAACTGTTGGCAATTCTTGCCACAGGCGCATGAAAGGGTGCATGCGAAATGCAAAAAGTGTACGTGTTTGAAGGGGTCGACTTTGACGCTTCAATTAACACGGTCTCCGACTGATGTTCTCGTATTGCACTTTTGTAAATCATCAGACGAGAAATTTAATGACTTCATCGGCTGTCGAATGACTGCCTGCCCGTCTACGTAGGATATATTGTTCGAACGGAGACGGTCGCCTGTCTTATGACACCGAAGCGATAATCAATTAATCTCGGCACGAATTGCAAACAGGAAATTCATAATTTCTTATTGTATATTGTAATAGAATATTAAAACCGGACGCTGCTTGGAATAATTACGTCTTTCGAATTATAATTATTTTGTATGTAGTTAGTTGGTGACCATGATCTCTACAAAAAAATCTTTTACTAATTATGATATTAATTTACACTTTCACAAATTCTACTTTGAATTAGACAAATTTACAACTCATCTGATTAAAATTATGAAAGTAATATAGTCCCTTTACAGGCGACTCCCAAATCCTAATAAAAAAAAAATAGAATGGAAGTTTTGAGTATATTCATAAAATAAAAAGAGCACACTACTTTGTTACTTAAAACATTACTATTTTCGAAAAAAATCTTTTTTTATATAGATTTTGTTTAGTGCTAAATCAATAACGCAACTTTATTTAAATACATAAGCAGAAATTTAACCTTCCCATCTCATTTTTATCTTTTTCTCCGTGTGTTATTTATCAAACATTTGCGCGGTAATATATTATTGATTAGAGAAAAGTTTAAAATTTGAAGTAGAATCTCGAAAGGGCTCGAAACACGCGTTACAGAAAATCAAATAGTTGAAAAGCCATAAAACTCGACAATATTCTGTAGCATTTCTTCTTTTCTCGAGCAAAGAATAAAAGCTGTTTTCGCGGTAATAAAAGACCGGAGATACATTAGCTCTTGTACGTGCCAGGGAAATTTTATCAAGACAGTAAAGAAAAGACCATGGCAGAGTTATTGTGTTCCTAGAAGTTCGTTCGGGCAAATCAAGATCCGCCATTACGGACGGACTTCACTTTACGGTGGAGAGATTTTTTGTTGTTGGATCTTCATTAAACTGAAACGTAAACGATAGCTTGGAATGCCATATTTATTTTCTCACTTGCGGTATTAACTAGGTACATTTTCTAGCACTTCTTAATATAGAAGTCTTCTAAAAAGTGTCCTTTTAATATAAAATATGATTAAAATATGTAACGAACTATAAAAGATATTTATCTGATTGACTAATATATGGCAATTGGCTAATAGACATTCAAATATTTGTTTTAATTTTTCTATGCATCTTCGGTCATCTTTATTGTTTAAAAAAGAATTACGAGTTGAAGTATAAATCACGCTCATTAAAAACATATAAGGTCATAGGCTGACAAGAACGGTACTCGTGTTTGACGACAGAGGGCTCGACTAACTCAAAATTTGTCCGTCATCTTTTACAATCCACCTCCAAATGACAAATTTTTAAAACTTCGGACAATGTGTATCAGAATAGTGTTTGTTTTGATTACTGTTGAAACTGAACAAGTTTGTATTTTAGAAAAATCAAATATCAGTCAACCACTCGATTCTTTCTTATGGGTGGGTATACTAGGAGAGAAGTCGTTTACGATTTATAAAAACCAAACATTTTCAATGACTGAAGAGTGACAAACATAAAATTGATAGTGAAAGAAGTCAATTATAGTAAACTTGTATAATAGTAACGTTAAATATTGAAAGCGAGGGGAATATCAAATTACATTAATTTTCTAATTAATTTAAGTTTAAAACTTGAAGTTTTACCATCTTTATCATAAAATCCAATTATAGTCTTCTATTTGAATGAATTAAACTCAGAGATAAGTTTTCAAATCAATTTAAGCTTAATCTTTATGAATTTCAAGGATAGCTATAGGATAGAAGCTAACCGTAGTAATCTACTAACATTTTCAAATTAATTATCTTTTTAAGCTCCCCTATTATGTCGATAAAATTAGTTTATTTAAGAATAAATAACTGAATTATAAACGGATAATAACATATGCTCGTAATTAGTATCATTGAAATATATATTGCTCGACAAACAATTTGGAATATACGATAATCTTAAAATGAAGTGAATCGTTTAGAATAAAGGCTCTTGCTGTCAGAATTTCGCGAGTAATTTTAAAACATGGATTTCGAATCTGACCGTACAACAAGGAATCCATTAATTCAGCCATTGAGCAACGAATATATTTCTCTTAGTGATCGAATGTAACATAATCTCCATAAACACAATTATAATGGAAAACTATGCTAAATGCTTCCTTAACACTTCGTTAGTGAAGTTGGAATTCGACAAACATACGTATGCAATGTTACACTAGAAATTATCAATAAACTTGCACTGACAAGCATTTGCGATTGTTCTGGATGGATGGATAGAAAAAAATTGTTCTCGAACTAAGGCCAAGGATATTTTTTAAATGTCTCGAAGAAGTTTTTACAAACAGCGGATTAAGATCTTTGATGGTAGTCATTCTTTTCGAAGATAGAAGGCATTAACGGAATTATTGGTTGAGATAATCATCTAGAAACGTTTTCATGCTAGTCTTTTTACTGATCAGAATCCATACTACTATCTTAGTTATATTTTGTATACAATCCATGGTCTTAAATGTTTAAAATACCACCTATAAAAATACTATAAATTATATATTTTCCGAAGATTTCACAAATTATTTTTTAACGAGATTTTCGTAACGGAAAATTTAGAATGAATTAAAGATATCTCCACTCAATTAAATTATAAACTTCAGCGAGAAAAGTACTCAAAATTTGCTTAGAGATTGTTCTTGAAAGAGGATTGAAGAAGCTATCTCCTGCAATTAATCAACAGCGATATTAATAATTCCAAAGCTTATCTGCCTGTAATTTTAATAATTTTCCGGTCGATGTTGGAGGTAAAACTGCTGTAAAACTTCTAATAAATCACCGGTCCGTGTGAAACCGAAACTAAGGGTGAACAGAACCAGGTCAATTATGGAAGGATTTGCCGCTTGAATGTGTCGATATTCACGTTTTAAAACTGAGAATACTAAAATGGTAAAGTATAGCGAATTTTACCTTCTAATTAAAATGTTGCATAAATATACAAGGCAATCCAAAATTTCCAAACACATTTCACTTCTAAATTAAACAATTAATCTACTATTTCAAAAAAGTTTAAGTATATCAAAACGTAGTAGTATGTATTAGGCATTTGTTACAAATGAAACAGACATGCAATAATATACATGTCTGTAATTGTACACATGGACATACATCTCGTATTTTCCAACATTTACTTCTGCCTAAGACACGTGTTTCCGCCATCTATAATCAGGCTTCATCAGGTAGACTAGTGAAGTAAGTAAAGCTTAAAGAAATCGCCTCATCTTCAAGGGAAAAATTGCCACTTTCGGGATAGTCTCTTTTGTTCGTCAGATGTCACTAGATTATATGGTGTCATCTGATAGGACAAAATTTGCTATACCTTATGAGACTTATTTTACTTTGACACTTAATTTCTGAATCGCATTGAACAGCTTTCGTTTCGGATGTTGTCTGTTGGTTAGTAAATTTTTATTATCTATTGAAAAATGTGGAGCAAACTTTGATTTTAGCTCTTCTGAAAACCAAATTTTTCCGTTAAAATGGTGATGGTTTGGATATTCTAATAAATTTCATTTCACCTTAACCATTGCAACATGAAGTATAGTCAAGGTCAATGAAGAGGTTCCAGAATCGGCCAAGTATCTCTACGTTTGATTGGTGGACATGTACGCTTAATATCATGGGCGTGCACTATATCTCCTCTAAATCGTCAATATCATTTGAAAATTGTGTTTGTAACAAACTATTATCTCCATTAGCAATTATAAATATTTGAATCTCCCACCAACTAGTGCAATTAATTTAATTAAATTAAAGCCATTTCCGTTATTTTCGGGACAAAGGTCCTTAATGTCAAAATTTCGTTGAAGTTAAATTTAAGATATTTTCTAAAATGTAAAACGATCCTATGTAAATTATGACCCAATTTTTATGTGCTCGTAAATCTAAATTCTATTTCATATCTTCCCCTGGTTGATATTGTAAAACGCATAATGATGATATATAGAGCGTCTATAAAAAATGAACGGGCCTCAGTAGCAGTTAAAAGTTCAACATTAGACCACGGTAAATCAACATTAAATGGTTATTACGGTATATTAATATAATGTCGGTGATTAATGATACAGCAGCAGATTTATGAGATAAGTACATCTGACCGCGAGGATATATTTACATTAATTAATTACAAACATAGCTAGAACTTCATCTAAATCAATTATAAATAGCGATTCATCTTAATAATTGGTTTGCGTTAATTTTTTTTTGTATAAGTAACTAATATATATTTGAATTATTTGATTTTAATAGTTCGATTGCACAAAATAGGATTCAATATAAATAAAAAAGTATATTTGGTGGTATCCGGTATAAGACTATCACCATTATTTTTCGACACTATATTATCAAATACTTATCACTTATCATCGTTTTTGTATATAAGAAGATTTATTATCTTTTTAAGAGGCAACGTTTAAATATTTAGTCCTTTCGTTTCCCCCTTGAAGAAACTAGTATTTAAAGAAAATATTCTAAAATTTCGACACTGTTCAGAAACTAATTTGAATGTCTGACTCTAGTTAACCGAAATTATTAGTGCCATTTATTAAAATTTTGATATTGCTAAAGTTGGAACATTTCGAAGTTTAAAACGGCAACAACTTAATTTTTTTTACTTTTGTAACACAAGACTACAAAGAACAATTTGGTGAAGTAGTGAACTTCTTTATGCTCTGCAAAAGATTATACTGTCGGTCCAAGTACAAAAATCTATTTCTTAAAAAAGAAATTTAAATATGTTCTAATTTCATTAAAACATTGTTTTTAGTCTCTTATAAATACATACTACTACTAGAATAATTATCACGAAGCGAAGTAACAACGCGAAAATATATAAAGTAAATATGTATATCACATCCAAACGAAGAAGAAGCATATGCATACACGAGCAAAATTGAAGTACTTTGATCAACTATAAAAAAAGGAAAGAAAAACGAAACGCTAACTTAAATTGACAAAAGTCGATTACTGAAACGCTTTGATGTTAGTCAAGCATGTTCGAGGAGCTCAGGTACTAGAAATTCCACAACTCCATAAAGATCAAACATCTCATCTCATTACCGTATGAAGTAATCTGTACGTAAGCAAAATCTATTCATTCACAAATTAATCAAAGCTCTCTTTGACAATATAGATTAGAAAAGTGCCAAAGCTCTACTTAGGCAATAGGTAATGGAAGTAAACGACTTTGTTTCGGTATTTTCATCTAATTTAAGTTAAAAGACATAAATTAAAAGCAAAGAAATTCTTAAAATATTAATTAAAATCTTAATAAATGCTATTTCTCATACATTGAAGCTGAAGGAAACACAACTAAATTTGATTTAATGATGATAATAGGGGTGCTTTGCTCTTACCTCGAAATGATTAGTGAAAAAGTTTCTAGAATTTAAATATAAATAAAAAAGTTATTTTTTGTAACGATTATAATTCTACCACAATTAAAGACAATGATCATTGTTAAATAAGGTATTTATATTCAAATAAATCGTCATTAGCATGTGCAAATATCTTAAATCTAAATTTTCTATGACTGTAATTCAATAATTAAAGTACATATAATTAAATGACCCACGCGTACTTGAATTAATGGAAAATAAGCATTTAAACAGAATATTTATTAAACACTTAATTTAATTTAAGTTAAGAATAAAATGCAAGAGGTCAAAAATAAACAGATAAATGACATGATACCCAGAATCAAGATAGTGAACGATGCAGCTAATTTCATTCTATACAAATTGTTTAACAGAATCCGATAACTTGAGAGTGAGAGTTATAAGTTAATTCTAACTAGAAAGGGACATAGCCCCATAAGAGCCTGTACTGTTTTCTATGCTACGAACAAACTATAGATAAACTATAGTGAAATATGTTGATGTTAATGCAAATGAGAATTAACAATCACTAAAATCTCATTTCACATGCATTCCTCGTCAAATGTGTTACGTTTGTTTCTATGCATTTTTTCATTTAGGGAGTGAAATACTTAAAATTCTTCGATCAAGATATCGTGTTTCTGTTAAATAACTTAATTTGAATATTATCAACAAATAATTTCTAGCTTTGGTATTATTTTCTAAAACAACTAGGCATAAAGTGCAGTTACATGTAAGGGCCTCTAATAGGAGATTAGCGGGCAGCGATACTGAGGAGGAAAACGGTGTATATAAATCATCAAGAGATTAAACACATACAAGAATTCTGTTACCTCAACAACTCAACTGATGCAATGGCGAGATCAGAGTAGTTAGTTATAAAACATCGAATGTGAGAAGCACAACAAGCATATGGTTAATTGAAGAACGTATAAAGATCGACACAGATTGATCTAAGAATCGAGCTGAAAGTCGTTAGCAGCAACCTAAAGTCTGTTTTTTTTTTGTACAGATAGGAAACCACGTTCATGCCTAGAAATATCAAAACGGATTCAGATATTCCTACAATAGCATTGAAAGAAATCGGATGCAAGTGAATCACCTTTAGCAACTCCGAAACTTGAATTCCATGCACATAGTGCTATGTATTTAGTGGAAATGCAAAGGCCTAATCTTCTACAAACTTTTTGGAATAATCGAATTGATTATCGCTGAAAAGTATTGTATCCCAGATTAATAAAGAAATTTTAGAAGAACAGCAAACCGCTAGCTAATAGATACCAACTTATCTGTTACCATAGTAATGCAAAATTACATATACGAGTATTAATGATTATAATCCACCACCCACTATATGAATCAGGTCTTGTTTTATCTGATAATTACCTATTTTGGTTTCTTCAGCACACATTGGGAAAAATTTTAGTAATATCAAAAATTACCTCGATGGATTTTTTTGTGTCGGGACCAGAAAAGTTCGAACTGAATTCGGAAATTATTCACAAGATGACAACATATAGAAAACTATAGAATTTGTATTAGTGATTGAAAATGTGATATGGAAATGCTTCTAAATATACTATTTAAACGTAATAAATGCTTTCCCCTGAACTATTAAAGAGCATTGTGCCAGAATAAAAAATACCGGTAGATAAGGATTAATGATAAAAATTTAAAATAAGCCGATGGAACGCTAACAATTAATTAGTTTGTAGGTGCATATATATTTTATTTTTAATTTATTTTCATACAGTAGTTCGAGACATCGCAGAAAAAATTATTTAAGCAAAGACATTTAAAAAATATTGGCTTTTGTTTTTACTCAAGATTTACTACCTATTCTGTACAAATATTCACATTTAATTACGAATGCAATAATGTTGATTGCATATCACTATACGTACACAATGGACATTTCGCAAAATTCACTTTCACCATTTAGTTAAACATACATTTATATATGTGCGTACCATTTAATACTGTCATTTCTTCAGCATGAACATAATTTGTTTAAATTAAAATTCATGAATACGACAAAGCATTGCTTATGTAATTATACAACCACCATATGTTTTTAAGCGCATTACAATAGAAAACTCGCTCCGTCTGTCGTCAAAAGCATACGTAATATTCGCACAAACATGCCAAAAAAAGCCATGAGAAAGCCCTTGAACTATATGAGAAATGTTTTCACAGTTTACGCTGTCTTCATTTATATAATATCGCGAAACTTCGATTATCTCTCAAACAAAATGAAGTTGTTTATCAAGGAAAAATATTTATGTAAGGACTATAAGCCTACATAATCACCACATGGGAATTAATGGATTTTAATTTAATGAGATATACTGTCGTATTTTTCAAGTAAAATGTTCGGATATTAATCTCCTACGAGGAAACGCTATTATGCGGGCCACCTTTTAACTTAATTTAAAAGTATCGATTCGTTGGATGTAACTTGAGGAAGTTAAGCGTTAAAACTGGGCTTTATTTCTAAAATATATTTCCTACATTAAAAATTCTGCAAATAATCTCAAATGATCTTTTAACATAAAAAAAATACTTGATAATAAATAAGGCTGGGCGATACGGACGTTTTCGGTATCGGGTACCGATACCAATCGAGGTATCGATACTTAGCGATGTATCGGATCTGTGCACGGTATCGATTCTGAGTACTGGAATCGGTAAAGTATCGATAGGTATCGATGCTTTGGAATCGATACCTTGGAATAGATACCTTAATTCGATACCTAGAAATCAATATTCATAACCCGTTTTCTAGGTGTCGATTGTATGATATCGGTTTCAAGAGATATAAAATTAATTTACCGATTCTACCATAACTACGGTATGAAATTTGCAATATTGTGAGATTTTTTCTTTGTAATAATTATAGTTATGTCATAATAAGGATATTTGCTACACACAACAATAATATCCTTTTAAATATATATTATATAATATATATAATGCATATATACTTAAAAATTCTTATTATTGCATCCTTTATGTACCTTTAAAAAAATTCACAAAGGTAAGCTACCCGATACATCGATACTTTGCGAGTACTGGAATCGATAAAGTATCGATAGCTATCGATGCTTTGGAATCGATACCTTGATTCGATACCTAGGAATCAGTATTCATAACCCGTTTTCTAGGTATCGTTTGTTTGATATCGGTTTCAAGAGATATAAAATTAATTTATCGATTCTACCATATCTACGGTATGAAATTTGCAATATTGTGATATTTTTTTTTTGTAATAATTATAGTTATTATGTTTATGTTATTTATAATATGGATATTTGCTACGCATAATATAAAATTCAACATCCTTTGCAATATATACTATATAATATATATAATGCTATATATACTTAAAAATTCTTTACTTAAAAAGTTATTGCATCTTTTATGTACATTTAAAAAAATTCACAAAGGTAAGCTACTCGATACATGGCTACCCGATACATCGATACTTGGCGAGTACTAGAATCGGTAAAGTATCGACAGGTATCGATGCTTTGGAATCGATACCTTGCTACCCGATACATCGATACTTAGCGAGTACTGGACTCGGTAAAGTATCGATGCTTTGGAATCGATACCTTGGAATCGATACCTTAGAATCGATACCTTCGTTATATGAGGTATCGGGGAATCGATACCAGTTATGGTATCGGGTATTGGACGATGTATCGATACTTCGCCCAGCCCTACTTGGTAAAACATTGAAAAGACTAAAAATTAAATGTGGAACAAAAATTTCAAACGTACTTTCTCACAAAATATTGAATAGATACCCCAAAACGCAAAAATAAATAATAAATTACAAAAGAAAAGATGCCATAAAACTCAAATAAATAATAAATAAGAATAAAGAATTTCTTAATCTATGTAACATAATAATTACCTACCTCTAGTCAACCGACAAAATTTGAAAAATATCACAAAACTGTGTTCTTTTTACAATAAATTCACTTGAAATAAGCTTTTATCATAACATTTTGTTAAACCCACAAATCCAAAAGATAAGAATATAAGTAGATAACGATAAAAATTCGAAAATAACTGCATAAACAGCATAATAAACTGCAGATGATGTAACCGCATAAATATTGAATATTAATTTTTACAACCTACATTTTACCATAAATGTATATAATTAATTTATTATAAAACAGACATGTAAATCATTTACACATCTGTAACTGTATCATGGACAATACACCTCGTATTTTCGGCATTAACTTCTGCTTAAGACATATGTTTCTGCCATCTATAGGCGTCGTCAGCTAAGCTAGTGAAGCAATGTATACAAATGATACAAATCTTTATAAATAGATCTGTATCTGTATATAACATTAAGCCGGAATCCCTATTAGATAAAGGAAATTTCATCTTGTAAGGTGGCACTTATTAATAAGTGACATCTAACGGACGAAAGAGACTTTGTCGGAAAAGGGACCTTTCGTTTGTGACCAGCTATGCTAGTACGACAAGCGAAACAATACGGGTTAGTTCATTAACAACAAGCCAGATGGCGGTAAATATAGAAAAAGGTTTTAAATATTTCTATACGTTAATGCACGTATAATGCTTTTGTTTCATTATGAAACAGATAAAGATTTGTATCATTTGTATACATTGCTTCGCTAGCTTAGCTGACGACGCCTATAGATGGCAGAAACATTTGTCTTAAGCAGAAGTTAATGCCTAAAATACGAGGTGTATTGTCCATGATACAGTTACAGATGTGTAAATTATTTACATGTCTGTTTCATAATGAAACAAAAGCATTATACGTGCATTAACGTATAGAAATACTTAAAACCTTTTTCTATATAATTAATTTAGTATATTACTATGTTACCACAGAAGAGAAGGGCGTGATCTTATAAATTATAATATATAGTAAGAAAAGAACAAAGTCGTCTTAAAAAAAGAATTAAAGCACACACCTTTTACAAGATTACTTTAGAAACTTTGAAGTATCCTCCATATTTTAGACATAATCATTTCTATGTAGCTTCTGCAGCTTCCTTAAATTCCATAAGATTAGGTTAGGCTAATTTATTTCTTAGCTTTAATTGTTTTTTTAAATATTTTCTATATATTCCGTTTATATGTTTTATGAAATTAATAAAACTGACCAAGGAAACACAGCGTTATTTTACAAGTATTCAGAAGTGCTTAACCTTCTTTATACAGTCCACAGAGTAACGTTCTTCAAGACCCCAGAACACGAATCAGTTTTAGCATTTTTGCTTATGAAATTAATGATTAATGAATTGGTAAACTGTCGTCAGGAAACATATTTTTTTTTATTTGCTACGTGTAGTCATTCTCTTTTGATTCTTTTAAATTGAATATCTAACTCATCCAGTAATGTTACATAATATATACTCTCTTGTAATGATTTTTAGTTTCGCGAGAGAGTCGACTAGTAGATATTACACCACGTGCATCCCCCCTAGAAACACTACTCGTTACCTTTCCATGCGATGAAACTTGTTAAAATTTTTTCAGAGCAATTAACTGGACCCAGATATTATAACATGCGCAAAAAACTAGGAAATTATTTTAGAAAACCTAGAAACCTTTCTTTAAAATGTACAATGTTTGAGAGGCTTTTAATTGACTACAAGCAATTGTAGCACTCATCTGTCTAAAAACTTTTCATATGTATCTATTGTAAAATGTATCATCTCTGTTCATCTGAGATCTTTACAGTGTCCACAAGCTCTTCCACCTTGATTCAACAATCATCATCATTGCGTTTTAAACTGTTTCAATTCTATGATCGGCTGTGCCTGATCTTGACCAGGACGCTCATCATCTTGAATCGATGTTCACATTTGAATCCAGTTACCTACTTGTTATTTTTGAGAACGACAGGTCAACATTGCTAGCAGTTTATTCCATTTTAGTTTTTTCTTTTACTTAAGTTTGTGTTAAGTATGTATTTCAAAACCAATTATTTAATTAGCACCAGATATTCTTCCATTTTAATAAATTAACAGTTGTACATTTCAAACTCGCATGAAAACCTTATTGAATGTACATTAATGAATGACAGTTAGTTGATCATGTGGTAACAAGTTGTAGCTTCAAAAAATATAAGTCTATTTCATATTCTCCATCACATTATTATTACTAATAAATAAAATCATTTATGGTGTTAGAATACATTTACTATTTTCAACATAGAAAGTTAGTATGAAGATTCTAAAATTTATTATTTGTCGATCTACTTTTTTGTATGGAACACTCAGTTACTGCTTTTCTTCTTAGGTTGTGCGTGCCGCGAAGAAGTTCTTAAACAATAGCGAATACACTACACTCGCACCCGTACTTAAAACAAATCGTGATAATACAGTTCTTACGAAGCTCTAAATTCATCTATCTCCATTGTATTTTCGTCGGCGACGTGTTGCCCCTTGGTGAGCGATTGATTGTTTGTGCATTGTCTGTGCTTGCTGGGCCGGGAAGAGAGCTTTTACACTCAGATAGTTGAGAAGTGCTACGCTCCGCATTTGACGAACTCTCTTATGTCCGTAAACTCGGACGTAACAAGCAAACCGCCGATAGGAACTCGCTAATTATAACAAGAACGCTAATTGCAGCTGTTCTTGTCGAAATTATCGCTCCCATTGCGCGAGAAATTTACTCTAGTAATGTACTCTGATTATGAATTTGTCTGCAGTGATGCTTTAACTCGTCTACGTCTTTAAGTATTAATTGACGAAGGAGATACTTATTGAAACTGCATTATAACGATAAGAAATAAGTAATTAAACTTCTAATTTCAAAAATTCTTTTATTGTAAATTCACTACAACATTGTTTCGCCATACAATGACCTGATGAAGCCATTGTATGGCGAAACAATATTGTAGTGAATTTACAATAAAAGAATTTTTGAAACTAGAAGTTTAATTACTTATTTAAAGTTAAAACAAACACGATTCTAAAATTCCGAAATCAAGTCTTTCTGAACATTTTGTTGTATAGATATTAACATGGTAAAACGTTAATGTTTCGTAACATCTTTTGTGTTTATTTAGCTTGGTGTGACAGGGATAATGTGTCTGGTTGTAAACATCCAGATATAAGATTTAAAAACTTTTTAGCTACTCTTGGGAATTATTTTAATTTTTATTTGCCAATAAAACAAAATTGTTTTATGTCAAAAATTATGGCAATTGCAAACTTGGAAGTGAAATACTAAAAGTTAAGTCAATATAATCTTCACAAATGAATATAAAAACTTGGAATGATGAAGCATTTGCAAATGCAAAATATATCCAATCACTTAATGGAAAATGTGAACACAATATGGCAGATTGTTAGTAATATACTAAATAAATACGAAAAGCAAGAATATGGCTTAAACGTGATTAAAAACAGTACAATTATTCTATAATAACTAGAGAACGGACACGCTTACCACCCAGTGCAGTACTGGCGAAAGCTGTATTTCTAAAATATTTAATTTTATTTATATAATTGGAAAACGAACGGATATGGTGATCTATAAAATTACGAAATACATATTTATTTGTTGAAAAGTTGTATTTATAAAGTTTTTAATTTTATTTCTATATTTGGAACATTTTTATTTGTTCATTTTGTCGTTCAAGTTGAGTAAAGGAGTATTAATATTGACTAGCAATAGTTTCTCAAGGTTTTCTTCTGTCAATTTTGTTCTCTTTGAATTAAGTACATCCTTATAAATAGAAAACGTCCTTTCTACATCGCAACTGGTTATAGGTGCATACTGGAAATATTCTTTTATTTCTTCATATTTAGCCGTTAGATTTTGTGGAATTGTCTCCATACATAATTGCTGCAATGTAATTAAATCTGGATTTCTATTAAGAATTGCTTCAAACTTTTGCCGAAGGCCACATCCGAAGTCACTTGGAATACTTTTCAAATTATTAACAGCCACATCTAATGTGGTTAATCCGTCATTTAATTTGAGATTTCGATTTTCAAAATAAGTGATTAGTTTTGGCAATTTTCCAAAGTGTTCGTGAAGAAAGTACAACTGATTTTTTAAATTTGGGATTTGTGTGAGCTCCTTGCACTCACCAATACTTCTAGCATCCTCCTCTAGCAGTGTTACGAAATGTTTTAGACTATCGAAATTCTCAGCATAATAACTAGTAGTTTCTAGCCATGTTCCCCATCTAGTTATTACTGGAGTGGGAGGCAGTGACATAGATGGAAATTTTTCCCTGAAAAGAGCTACTCTCAATGGTGCTTTTCTGAAAACTTTTTTAAAAGCTGATACAAGTCTATCAACTTCCGGAACTTCCGGAACTTTCCGGAAAAGTGTCTCTGATTTATTCACAGATTCTGTGGAGAGCATGTGCTACACAAGTAATATGCAGCATATTAGGATATGTTTTCTTCAATAGTCTGCTTGTTTTTAACATATACGCAGCACTATCACTGACAAATAAAAGTATTTTTTCTTTGTACGTGACGTCCGAATGAAGCATTTTTTGCATATTCTCCTTAATAGTTTCAGCAACTCTTTCCGCATCAACTCTATTTATAACACTTGTTGCTATTACATATGAGTTATAGGGAATAGTTGGCTGTAGTACACCAGCTACAACATTTACCACACAGCGTCCTAACATATCCACCGTTTCGTCGGCGCTTATCCATATGTATTGATTTAAAAGATGGCTTCTAATGCGTTCTACTGTTCTCGTATAGCACCTAGAAACATAATATTTGCGTAAAGTTGATTCATCAGGAACATTTCGACCAGTATATTTTTGAAGAAATGTCTTCAAAATTGGATTGTTCAATTTAAATAATGGAATATTAGCCGCCATAAAAGTTTTACAGAGTTCAGATGTGTTTGCGATCCTAAGTGACGAATTTTTGACGATATTTTACGGATTTTGTAATAAATTTCGGAATCACTGACAATGGACATACAATCAGTATGACCGTCAATCCAACTCACCATTGTTTTACGATGCCGTTCTCGACATTCTTCCATATCATGTCTGAAAAAGTAACTTAAACAATGCTCTAGATCTAAATAAATGAAAACTAAAAATGTGTGCGTAAGTTATTGAAACTGAACGAAATTCAATGCACTCTTACGTCGAAATAATTGGTAGAAATAGATTCAATCAAACGATATTATACAGGATCTATCACAAAAATTACGATGTAATTAACAGTTAAAACTATGAAAACAAGAAATTTACTCACAGCACTTTATTTATCTTACGAAATATAAACTAATAAATAAAATACATTATAAAAACCCCGCTTCTATCTACGCTCATGAAACCACTTTAAAAAACACTATTTTCTCCGAATACAATAGTTGGTTGTCCATTGTTATCGCGGCGAGACCAGGTGTCCGAGTAAGTCAAACAAATACAACTTCATTGAATTACGCCGGGATGTACTGAGCGACGTTATACACAATTCCAATTGCCGATTGCGTTTTATGGAAATTGCGTCCGTTCTCTAATAATAACATATGCTCTTTGTACTGCTATTACTAAGTATTCAGTTAATATGGATGACAAGTTCACTCAACCAATCAAGATAATCAAATTATTAAATTTCTCATCACCAAAATATGATTCTAGCAAAGTGAAAACCTTGATACAGCAATATATAAGTGTACTGATTAAAGTAATAACATTTTCTTATATTAAAAATTTAAAAAAAGGTATATAACCCCTTACCACAATTATTAGTCGTATCCTAAATACGTATTTCGACAACTAAGTTGTCATCATCAGTAGGTAAAAACTACTAATTAAAAGTCGCACATGGGGCACAGTTAAACAAAAGAAACGCTTCCGCACAACTATTATACACTGCAACCCTGTATAGACTGTATGTGCGACTTTTAATTAGTAGTTTTTACCTACTGATGATGACAACTTAGTTGTCGAAATACGTATTTAGGATACGACTAATAATTGTGGTAAGGGGTTATATAGCTTTTTTTAAATTTTCTTATATTGTTGAGACTGTTCAATTTCTCTTTTCGAATTTTCCAACAATCAGTTCTGAAGGTTTACAAAATGCAATAGAAGAACAAACATTTTTTCTTATTTACATTAAATAAATGACTGATGTTTACGGCATGGCAAAATCTTATTTGGTTCAAAAAACGATTTTTGCACATCACGATCATTTTTCATTTTAAACTCCTGCACTAATAAAAATAGAGATAAATTGTTATCAAAAGCAAAGTATTTTGGAAGGCTGCAATACTCAAGTTTATTTTTACAAATTTTCAAAAACTGCTCTTACCTTAAGGAAAAACAGCGATTTTTTCAAATTGATAATGTTGGTACATACCTGCAAAAAAATAATACAAAATATTAAAGATAGATATTAACCGTATTCCGTATATTTCAACAATGTGCGTGTTGTTAGATTTGAAAAGGTGAATATGTACAACAACTCAAAGTACTACAGGTATGGAAAAATAGACATTTAAATACAGTTATAAACACTAAACAAATACATATAGATTGTCATTCGATAGTGTATCTATACCAAAAGAGATAAAATATTACTGTGAAGATATAGAGAACATGGGAAAGCAAGACAATAGAAACATATCAGGTTATAATACATTTTAGATATTTAGAAAACACTAAGAACTCTAATTTATAAATACCACATAGTTTGATTAAATTTTACATAAAAGTAATGTTTTCATGAAGTACCTACATTCTGAATTCCAGCTAGCGATCTGTCATAATTTTAAAATTTATATCCAAATATTTACTGGCTACAAAAATATGTACATCTTATCAATAATCATGATGGATTAAAAATTCCTCTAAACCTATTTCAGTGTTTATTTTCGTTTAGTATTTCCTATATATTACAATATTTTTAATAACTTGGACACATTTTATTATACACTATATCAATATTAATATTTTTTTGAATTGATCTTACTTCAGTAAATAAAAATAGGAAGAATATAAACACTTTTTTCTATTTTGCGTTCGAAATGAACTCATTATGAAACCAAAAACAGTATCGAAATGAGCTCTATTTCGATACACTTTTTTTCATTTTTCAATGTTGGCGTTGTTCGAATACAGAAATAAATATCATTGCTGTCATATGATTTTAAGAATTTATGTACATTTGACAGATATGATATATGTTCGTATTTTACACAAACAACGTATATTGTACACAATTGACAACAACATATATATGTTTCTATGTCACTCATGTTTATATTTTTAAATGAAATATCAAGTAATGTTAACAAAAATTAATAAATAATATGTAATATAATATACTTCGCGGATAGCAAGATTTAAATTTGAAAATGTCAAGTATCAATGTGACCAACTGCATGCTTTATATAAAAATTAAACTCTGAAGTTTCAAATTAAATAATTCCAATTTAAGCAATTTATTAATGTAAAAAACGCAAAATAGAAAAAATAGTATAAAAAAACTCGTTTCATAAGGCCTTTTGCCGCACTCGCTCTTTAGAAAACTCGCCGCAAGCGGCTCGTTTTCTAAACTGATCTCGTGCGGCAAAATGGTGCCTTATGAAACTCGTTTTTGAATATACTATTTTAAATGTGTTTAATTTAATATAATTTATTGTATTATAATTAATGTATAGTTGTGCAAATTTAAAGATTTTAAACATGTACAGTAGCATGGATGATAAACATTTAAAACAATTAGTTATTGTCAGGTAAGAGAAAAATATTAGCAAAGACCAAATCGCTTCCTTAATTATTGATGGTAAGTTCTGCTAGCAGAACACACAAATATATCGAGATCGAGTAACAAAAAATATACCCAATAAAAAAAAAATGTGAAAAACAACGCGCTGCGTTTTTAGTATTAAGAATTTAACTGTGGTTGACAATAATGAGATTCGTAAATAGAATATTCTTCTCATTATTTTATTTGTTTTCTTTCTTTTCAGTCTGTTTCCATCTTTGTTTCAGACTTCTGTCAACAATAATTTAAGATCTGATTTAACAAACACGTCTTCGTTTATTTTGCCTATAGATTTAGGGTTTAATATAACTAATTTGATGCATACATTTGTATATTATCAAACGACAAACGTTTTGGTGTATATATTTTGTCTAAAGTTTTATACATTTTTAATTTAGATGTGTGAAATCATCCACATTGATGATATAAACGAAAAAAATATATATAAACAGACGGAATGCTTATATTTGAAGATAACATCAATAAATTAACCAATTTATAGAAAATATTTGCTTTTGAACATAACGTGTGTTCATTTGAAAAGTCAATCTAGGTTACTTTGAAATTTTGATAGAATAAGACGCATATACATATATTAGTATGTGTTTGTTGTTCCGTAAACGTAAATCGAAATGACATTTGATAATGTCAATCACATTTGTTATTTATTTGTATGTATGAAACTGTCAAAATAAACGACTTCGTAGGTAGTAAATAGTAAATTTCAGTTTACGACATACTTCAAAATGTTCTCAGTAAATCACATGCTACTAGATTGACTTTTCAAATGAACACCCGTTACATTCGTAAATCATAAGATTTCGACAAGAACATTATCATTTTCAGCAATGACACTAAACTTGTGATTTTATTTTGACTTTATAAGAGTCAGAATGAAAAAAATTATCCTCCTATGTTCACGACGGAAAATCAGATATGTATACACCAGCGATTTGACATATTGATGGCGGTCATAATATACTATCGTATGATCAAAAAGTCTTTGGATCGCTATTACCGTGGAATTTACGAGATATCTATGAAATTATTTATTTCAATTAGCTTTGACATTTACTTGACAACTTTCAAGTCAGGTGGTTATAATTCAAAATGTTTCAATTAGAACATAAAATTTTTATTATCGAACCATACTGCAGTAATGGAAATATAGGTGAAAATGGTAATTGGCTTTATTCACCTCGTTTATGTTTGAATGAGTTCCGTGAGAGATTTCCCAACTTCGCAATAATCGAACGAGATTTTTTCGGCAACTTCTACGAACTGTGGACAAATTTGAAGGAACTGGTAATATCAACGATAGTGTTCGATCTGGAAGAAGACGGGCTAGAAATGATGATGTTATTGATCTGGTTAGGCAACGCATGGAGGAAGAACCTACCTTATCCTTGCGTAGATTAAAGCCAGAAATCAATTTAAGTTATGGGACGTGTCAAACAATTGTTGAACATGACTTGAACATGTTTCCTTATAAACTGCAAATGTGTCAGAAGTTACTGCCACCAGATTATCAGAAGAGAGTATCGTACTGTACCTGGTTTAATGACCATATGAATAACGATATCCTTGATTTAACATTTTTTACAGACGAATCTTATTTTTACCTATCTGGATACGTTAATAAACAAGTTATGCGTATGTGGAGCGAGAATAATCCTAATTTTCATAGTGAGGCTCCTTTACATAGTCCTAAGATTGGTGTTTGGGTTGCAATGTCCCGTAGACGGGTAATAGGGCCAATATTTTTTCAAGATACCATAAACGCCGAAAGATATATAATCAAATACTTGATCCTTTTATCAATCAATTGCACGATGATGAACTTCATAATGGATACTTTCAGCAAGATAACGCGAGACCGCATGTTGCTCGAGTAACCATGGAATATTTACGTCAATTTTATGATGAAAGGTTGATATCAGACGGACGTTACCCACCTAGGTCTTGTGATTTGAGTCCTTTAGATTACTTCTTATTCCCATTGCTTAAGAATAACATTTTTAAAACTCCAGTTCACACTTTAGATGAATTACAAGAACGTATTGTTGAAAACTGTCTCACAGTAACACCTGATCTTTTAATTAAAGTTTTTAATAACATGGGCCGACGTGTTAACCGGTGTATTCAAGAACAGGGAAGACATTTTCAACATCTTTTATAATTTTTTATTGTAAAAGTGTACCTACTTGAATGTTATTGTTTCATTGTAGGAGTTCTTTTCTTAACTGTAATGAGCCTTTTTTTTTATTAGTTATTAAAACGTCGTTTATTTATAAATGCATTCTGTAATCTCTATAAATGTTATTAAATATAACATACATAAAATGTAAATAAATACCATAACCTAAAATATATTTTATTTGTGACTTATGCGTACTTCAAGGTAATGAATCACAGAAGTAAATAATTGTATAGATAGCTTTACGTTTCATGGCTATCACGATCCAAAGACTTTTTGATCATATGTTATAGTCGATATTATGATTGCCATCTATGTCTTTATTTCTTTAAGCTACAATGTGTAACCATGTGATGTGTCAACTCTCATTCATTAATGTACATTCAACAAACTTTCAAAAGTTTGTAGTAAACAACTTTTGCATCGTACATTTGTTAAAAGAAATAATATCTAGAGATAAATGAATACTTCGTTTTCAAACGTTTTAACGCCAACTAAAGTATAGAAAAAATGAAATCAATGTTGGCAAGAATTCTCCTTCTTTCTCAACATTTAATAAAATCCGAGATACTAAAGAATTTCACAACGTAGTACTGAATCATCATCGTATCAAGGTCCAGTTAATTAGACGATATTGTAAAGATCTCAGATGAAGAGGTAAGATACATTTTACAAGACGATAGTTATCGCTACAATTACTAGTAATCGACCAAAACCGTCAAAGACAGAACATTTCCAAACAGTACTTGGAGCTTTTCCAATGTATGTAATTCGTTTAATTTTTTGCAACATTTTATAATTTTAATTCTGAAACTTGGGTCCATTCTTTTACACCCAAGATAAAACAACAGGTTTGGTAATATGCAGAAACAGGTTCGAGTGATTTGAAGAAGGCAGAAGCTATTTCCTTCTCTAGGAAGATCATTTGTTAAAGAAGTTTTTTGGTTTGTACGTAGTGTAGGATTCATTGACTCTCTTGAGAAAGAGAGAACCATTACAAGAGAGTATTACGTAGTATTCCCGAACAAGTTAAACACTCGCATCAGAAACAAACAACCACATTTAGCAAAGAACCAAAAATCTTCTTCATTACGGCAACGTACCACTTCATTCATCATTAATTGCGCAAGCAAAAATGTTTGATCTACGTTGCAAATTGTTTCCACGCACACCTTCTTTTCCAATTTGAAGAACTAGCTGGCTGGAAAGAGATTCTAATCAAACGAGGAGGTAATGTCCGAATCTCTAAAACCTATTTTGAGGGTTTCGAATAATCTAACTATGTATATGGAAGGTGTAAAGAAGTTTGTACATTAGACTAAGCATGTAAAGTTGAAAGGGGGCTGTATAGAAAAGTGAATACCAAATTAAAATAAATCAAATAAAACTGTGTTTCTTTGTCAGGCCGAAAATGTGCCAGTCCATCATTGTATTCTCCATTCTCAAAGCCATTTTTGAAATGGAGTATTTTGTTCAAATGTTCTTGTAATTTTTTAACGCCACGGATTTTCATGTGATACTATACCCGTCGTACCATCAGAAAACGTACCTATTCTGCTAGTATTAAATATGCATATGCCAACTGTGCAAAGAAAATACAATAAGAGCTCCACGACATATATAAGTTTACATATTTTATACAAAGATATTTTCCATTATTTACACTGAACAAATCAATACCAAAAATATGTATTTCATATATCTTAATAACCAGAGTGGGAATGACATATTATTTAGTGTCCTATTCGTAAATAGAATTATAACAATAACAAATTCGAGGCTCTTATGGTAAAAAAAGATGAAAAATATAGAAATGCAGATAAAGAAAACTATAAAAATACACATGTCATATACTCTGAGTTAATGATAATACTTAAGTAAAGCTAAATAATTTATCTTGTAGATATCGAGCGATATTAAGTGAACCGAAACTTTCATTAAATATTACGCGAACCTTAATAACAATTTGTTATATGTTCCAAGATGTAACAAAATCCACTTTTCAGCTCTTTCTCTGCATATTTTTCCCTATTCACATCAGTAATAAATATCCTTGCAAATAATTCATGAGAGAAGACGCATTCTTCGGAGGTTCGTTATATCTTCCTCGTTCACGGCGACCAAAAAAGAAAAAAAAAATTGGTCACTCAATATTGGTCACGAATATACCAAGTACATCATTTCTTATCTTCGCTCAGAGATACGCTCGGACCTCCCTAATCGAACTCTCCGAAGTAATTTTGCTCGTGATGAGCAGAAAAAAAAATATCGAAGACTCGCATTAGGATGTTATTGAAAAATCCGGTCATCCGATAGAGAATATTTCTACTTTATAGGTACGGCTATCAGTTTGGATGACGTAGATTGGCCACTTCGGTTACAATAGAAATCTGTTGAACTTGGAATAATACCGACGGTATTTGTTGAGCTTCCTGGAAAACGGGAAGTCGAACGGAGGCGAATTATCTCGATAATGTATTCACAGTACGTCTGAGAGTTCTTTGATCGACAAATTGAAAATACGAAAGAATATATCTTGATGCTAAAATACTTTTTTTTTTGTATTTCCCAATAGGGCGTTATAATTTACTTCTGATTTATGGTGACAGCATTTCACTTTAGGAAACTATTTACTATGAAAGAAGAGACGCTCCTGCCATCATTCTTATAGTAGATTCCCTGAGGACAATAAAACAAACTTATTCGAATGAATACCGTGGTTCATTTAGATTTTAATTCGTGTCGTAAAACAAATGAGAAACATACAAAATACGTTGTTTTACATAATGTCTATTCTTTTATAAAATAAACAAGAGAAAAATTCAATTAAAAACATAAAATACAAAATAGTTAATTTCTAAATATCGTTTAAATATTCTAAAACAATATGCAAGACACGTTTCCTAGGTATAAAGCCAATTTTTTTCTAAAATAGATAAGGTAAAATCGCTGTCAAACATACAGTGGCATTTAACAAAATGTAACAAACATATACATGATGAGTGATGGGCAAATGTGTAGAACCATGTAAATATCAGTTAAATTAAAAAATATATTGTAATAAAATTTTAGACACGAAAATTAGGAATAAAAATCAATGACTTCCAATAATTTTTAAACATACGATATAGTGTTCAAAAAAAAACGTAACGTATTCAAGTTATACTTTTTAAATTGAACGGCCTTTTTACATTTTGGGATTCTCCTCGATTACACGATTTCAAAAAAACTATAACACTTGTGGTCTAAAGTATTAGCTTGGGATTTATATGCAAACGAAATAATGTAAGTACTACAATTTCTTTAATTTCTGGCGTTGTCTGGAGTTTTGTGAATCAATGATAGACATTTGTAACCGTGACAACAATTTTGTAAGTAATGTAATATTTTCGAATGAGGCAACCTTTTATTTGAACGGTTCTATTCGTAGACATAACTGTCGGTAATGGGCACAGAGTAATCCTCATTGGATACAACAGGCGCATACGCAACACCCTAGAAACCTTAACATTTGGGCTGGTATTTATAGAAACAGAATAATAGATAATAGAGCCTTTTTTATAGAAGAAACTCTAAATGGTCAAAGATATTTAAAACCAGATAATTCCTGCATCGAAGGAAAATGGCCAAAATCGATTAGATTGAACGTTTGCCTACAGATTGGATTGGAAGAAGTAGCGAAACTTATGACCTGCACGTTCTCTCGATCTAAATCCACTAGATTACTTATTGCGAGGTTATCCGTGAATACTAATGTTGGTAGTAGTAGATTCCTTTTTGAATCCTTAAAGGATATTCAACGATATGTTGTGTTTTTAGTGGTGAAAAAAATTTCGCCATAATTACTAAGTCAATTTTTTTCTGGGGGAATAGGGAAAGTTCCTGAACGATGTCGAGAGTGTCTCTAAAAGGGAAAGAGATTGTATTGAGAAACGATGTCGTGTAATTTTATCATCGTGTGTATAGATAATGAATTATAATTTAAATTAGAACGGTTGTCGCATCGTTAATAAAAAGTATTAAGAAACAATAAGAAATAACGCAAGAGCTTATTATTAACATTACAATTTTCTACGACGCTCCAATTTATTAAAGCGAATTCTATTTCGTAAGGCGTGGAGTGGATACTTTCGCAATAAAGCTAAATATATATCAAAAAAAATCAATCATAATGAATTTATAGAGGAATCTTGAATGAAACGTATTCACTGTTCCCTTTTATTGGAGAGTGTTGTGTGTTTTCATATCGTAATTTATAAACACCACATTTTCCATTATTATTAAAACGATTAGAGTGAAACCGTTAACTGACTACACGTATTTTATTCATGTGCAGCCAGAAATAATCAACATCAATTTTTTATGTTGCTAATTATAAATGAATCCGAGCCTTAATTAATTTAATTAATCACACTACCACAAATACAATATTCAATTTATTTGCATTGAACTAATACACGTTAACACACCGTTTCATTTCCAATTCTCTTCCACGTGAAAACGCAGTTTAATATGCCTTGAATGTTGCTAATTCGAGCGCTCGCGCATTTACATGCATGTGTGCATTTAAATAACTACACTAACTTGGTATTCTCTCTATTCGAAAGGGCCGACTAGAATTTAATTACTGTCAAAAGTTGTGATGTCGAAAATAAATTATAATTAATCTGCATAAATCACTGTATATTTAAAAGTATTATGGATAATTTTACTTAAATGAAATTACTATATCGTTAATAACTATAATCGCGCGTGTATTGTACTTGGATTCATCGGTTCGGTTTATCGTAGTGTAAAGTAGTGCAGGAAGCAACAATAAATTAGTTTTGCTCCAAAAATCTCAATTCGGCACGGTTTCCTGTGTAAAATAAAACTGTTCGTCTTTTATAAAATTTAAGAATGTTTTATATCCGAATAGACTCATTTCAATAATCCTTTACGTACAAAGTTGTTCAATAAAAATCGAACGATTAAATAAAATATTTGTTAAGATCCATATACAATATACAATGTAGAGTAGGTGGCATAATTACCAGAGAGCGGACTGGAGCGATTGAATGACCAATTGCCCCGATAAAACGTTGTGGCGGTCTCAGGTATAGTATGCATATTATAACAGCCCCACTATTTCCTTGCTCGATTGTGTCTATTCATTCATAAATTTTATTCTACAATGGCGTGTAGGACGGAATATACATTTATATATTATTTCGCTTAAAAAACTATATCCGCTAATTTCCAAAGTGTATCCTCGTGGTTACATGCTGTTTTACATGCATATACATATATGTATTTATTGTTCTTGAGATAGAAGATTATCTATTCTCTTCTATAAGGGATTGTTTCTAGTTTCGTTTCTTTCAATGTTATTTGGTTACAATTTTTAGTATTTTAAAAAATCCGTTTTATATTGTTATATTGTATATTCATCCTATAATTTTTTATATTTTAATTTACTACCCCTTATTTTTGGAGTAGTTTTCGTTTCTTCTTTTTTCTATTCACAACACTTGGATGAGTTAAAAAACTTTGTTTTTCATCTTCAAGATGATACGTAAAGTATTTTTAATTGTAAACATCTGATACAAATTGAAAATTTACAAAACCAGTTCTACTTTATTAAAGCTTTCGTTCCAATGTCTTACAGATACGATTACTTACATGCAAAATCAAGAGATTAACGTAAAAGAGGCGATAATTAACTTTGAAACCGTTATCGATCGAATGAAAAGTATGCTTTCTGAATTTGCAAAAAAGTTGAGACAAAAAGTTGATGCCATATTTAACAGAAATCCAGATTTGAATATATTATATCAATTCTATACAGAGCCTATTGAAAAATCTATATATTCAAAGTATGGTGCACTTTTGCAACATTTTAATCGCGCACCCGTCACCAGTTGTGATGTGGGGCGGACATTTTCTATTTTTAAAAATGTTTTAACATCTAAAAGAACTAATTTAACACAGGAGCACCTTGAGCAAATATTAATTGTTCATAGTAATGTTTTACACTTTCAATGTTTCACAGAAAATACATAGTTTTGAGTTTTTCTTCAGCAGTAGTTACTGCAGGTTATCAAACCGTTTATTACATTCCCCCTTTTGTGCATTGACAGATACATATTAACTGCATATGTAGGTATGTGCCACTTATGCAGGTATCCACACGTATCAAATTTTTTCGAAACTCACGGATCGCTTACAGAAACAAACCTATTGCGAATACAAGGCAGACGCCTATGAGCTATGAATCATCAAAGGCTTGAGTCTGCTCTCTGATAATTACTAAACATTACTACGATTTCTCAGAATTACGGTATTAATAGAATAACGATCTTATCTATTTAGAAATAGAGTATTTAGATTAGATTTAGAATATTTAAAAGTACATAAATTAGTTCTTGGGGAAAGAGCATCTGAGAATATTCTTTTTTTACATTATATACTACTCATTGGTACAGTAAAATTCCTATACAGAATTTGTTTAATATGAACTTAGGTCGTTGATTAAAGCTAAAATCATAAACAAATCGACTACGTAGGTACACCTAGAAATGTGTCACGTGAGTGAAATCGCGAATACAGATCTTAGTGGTTGTCTGAGAAGTCTAAAAAATATAACTCATAAACAGAGTTAGACTGATATGGACAGATGAAAGTTATATTGAGACAAACCTTCAGTCATATAGTAGTAAAAATTGTAGAGTTGAAAAATTCATTAAAAATACTAATTAATACGGCCCCTTAGGAGTAATAACAACACGTTTATACAGCTCTATTATTTTATATATTTATATAAATATCATATTTTTATCCTGGATAAGCGTTCCAATGAAAAAAAAAAAATTTCTTAATGTAGGATCCGAAATGTGATCACGATATATTGGGAAAAGTATGGAAAAATAAAATAATCTGCGTGATTAAAAAAAAAAGAGGAAGATTTAAAGAACATACGGTACTAATAATAAGAATTTTAAATGCTGTTATAGAAAAATTTCTAAATAATTTATCATTTTAGTGATAGATTTTCAATCGTGTTTTATTAGAAAAAAATTACAGAGTAGTAGTGGAAACAAATTTTCAATAAGGAATTTTGAACGTCCAACCCTAATTTGATATGTATATAAATACAACTAATGCTAATATGTAAAGAACCCAAAAGTTTTGAAAATGAAACTAAGTACAATTTTATAATCTGTTTTATTTTTTTTGAGAATTTTTTTTCTTTTTAGTTTTTACGTTCTGAATAACGAATCAGATTTTCTGCTCCTCTATCCAGCCATACACGAGTTAGACTTTCTATTTGGCGAGGCAACTGCAACATCTTTTGGATTTAAAATTGATTTTACTTCATTTAAGTTATAACCAGATCTTTAAATAAATTGTTAAAATATTGTTACTACTAACTACCTTTATTTAATTGATCCTTCTATTTTTGCTTAATATAAATACTAGTCTAAATAATCTCTAGTTGCTGAAGTACTATCATTTATCACTACGTGGCAAATAATTTCATATTTTCATATTATGGTGGCCTCAACAACCTGAATTTATTTCAATAAATTATGGTTAATTTTCCATATTATAACATACGTAATTTTACTTAAACAATGCATTGTTCCACAGCAAGAAATAATATTAAGAAAATAGTTTGTCTAAAGAGGGTCAGCTGACGATCTTGCATTAATAAATTAAATATGTTTTATCTAAAAACAATATTATAATTTAATATACAACATTCCCTTTTTTTATGAAATATTATTTTTATTAATTTATCAATTTGTTTAAAATACAAAAGTAATTACTTGGATTCGAGAAAATTGTTAGCAAAAATACCGAACAGAAATGATCATACTACACTCCCTTGCGGAATGCCATTTATTGTAGTCTAATATCTGGAGTACTCGGATTTGTCGTTATAAATATTACTCCCTGTTGTCTAAAAAGCATTATTTACAGTAATTCATTGAGGTTGCTATAGAAATAAAGTTTCTGTTAGTCAAATGCCGTGATCAACAATATAGAAAGTTCTGATTAAAATTCAAGAAAAATATTATACAAAAGTACACTTTTTCATAGTATATATAAAATACGAAAAGAAATATTATTTAGCACTTAATCAGATTTTGATCAAATATTAAAGGAATTCAATATAAAAAATCAATTATCAACAAAACCGCTTACTTAGCAAAATGTATAAAAATGAAATTTTCAGGCCGTTTATATTAAAAATAAGATATTATGTGTTATCACTAGCATTTATTCTAATTTACAAGCATTATATCACAAAATCTAAAATAAAGATTACTGCATTGATATATAATTTATAGTTTTAACTTGAAAATAAATATTAGGCTTACGGGAAGCAAGCGCATAGAAACTATATACATATATCTAAAACAATTTAACGTAATTATAATTTTATTTAAAGAACTCACCTTGTTTTTAAGAGAATCTTAAATCAGAGTTTAACCTCAACCAATATCGTGAGATCAACCAGGACAACGAAAAGAAAAAAATATTGTAAATCACAAACGACAAGCACCACAAAAAATAAAATAATTATTATTGCAATATTCTTCAGGCAATAAAATGCTAAGAAACAATATCGAAAAACAAAACTCCTTATAGCGTAACTATGTTGTGTATATTTATAAACATAAAATGTGTTTTGTGTTTTAGGGCCGGTACTGCTCACGATGCGCGTTGGTTGAATGAAACGTGGAACGGTTGAGCACGACTCGCCGGGAGCTTTTGACGGTCGTCTGTTCTTTCAACGTCAAGGTTACACTACAGAATAGGTGAACTCATTCGGAATGGAAAAGAAACTAAAACGAACGGAAGGATGTGATGTGTATTTCTGAAGCAGTTCTAACAAAATGTCTCGTTAAGATATTAAAATTCAATATAAATATTGAAAAAAATACACGTAAGACGTGGGATATATTTCATCGACATGCATTAAGAATTAAATTACTGTTATATGAGCTTGGTGTATTCGCATAAGATTGTATAAAGCTTCATTGGTGACTAATTGGTGTTCAAGTTTGTCATTTATAGTCAGTTTTGTATAAACTTTATTAGTTCAAGATAGATCGACAGAAAAATTCGAAAAATATTAACTAAGAATGTATACAAAGCACAAGCGCAATAATAAATAAAATATGTATTTAGCTAATACACTTTCTAGACAGCTTATATTTCAACATTATGGGTTGTATGCGTCAGGGTTGGGTTAAAATACAATGGTAAAAATATGGGATAAAAAACGAAAACCCAATTGTACTTATAATGTTATTATTAATACTTATTCAAAACCAATTTGATAAACAAGATATGAATTAAATTTAGTATTGTGGTGGTTTAGCACTATGTGCATCGAAGCGTGCTTCTAATTAGGCGCTCAATATACTCATAGAGTAACTCATCATGGATACCTGAACCTTATGACGAAGTACTGCCAAAGTCTGAGTAGGGTGCGGTAAATTAGATTAGTCTTCTAAACATGTGTATTGTACCACTATATTTATTAAAAATCACTCTTCAACTTTTTACAATGTAGTTTATTGTATAACAACTTTTACATTCATGTTACAACAATTGCTTACTTGACTAAGTGATGGACTAATTCTAACTGTTCTTTTTGTATAATGAAAGTATTACTACATGAGCATTAGAACTGAATATGAATTGTTACACTTATTGTGTAGCAGACGTACTATACGTACTATGTATATGAGAGTTCGAATATGAATACCAGCAATCGTAACCTTTCTGTACTAGTCCCTTCAGATAGATATATCAGATGGAATTTGTGAACTAAACGCAGACGTTTAAAATAACATCGGGACGTAACAAGGTCAAGATACTGTGAGAAAGAACTTAAAGATATGTATTAGTGTTTATCAGTGGGTATACAATGAAATGAATATAATGTCTTTGAGAAACAAACATATTTCGTATAACAATAGTTTATAATAGAAAGTTACATTCGAAATCTAACAATTTATATTTATGAATAAGAATACAATTTATATTTATGAATAAGTGCATATACACAAAACTTATTGATTATTGTTTGGCTCATTTATTAGAGTTTATTACACATGTTCAATAAGGGAAGGATCTGGAAATCTCGATGGCCATATTGGATTTTGAATCATCTTAAAGTAGGGTATGACTTGAGGTTGAAGAGTTTCTTGAATGTAAGATTGGATGGTTATGTTGCCTTTAATAAAGGCTCGAGGACATTTACTGCACATTACTTCAACTGTACGATAGACATTTGTACAGCAAATTTTAGATCACATCTTTCACCACGTGGCCTACTCATTCATTTCTGGCCACCATGAATGCCTAAATAAAAGCGGTATTGGTCTTTAAAGATTATTCTGTTCCATTACTCATTCCACTGTAATTGTTCTGTGCACCATTAGAATCGGTTACTTCGATGCTCGATGCTGAAAGGTAGCACTAACGAAAAACGACCAAAACTTCTCATCTAACAATAAGCCGTACCCATTTCAATTGGTCTACATGTTTTACAAATCGTTGATTTGTAATCACTGTTGGAGAGATGGTTTCGGAAAACTGACCGTCTAACGCAGTGATCCTGATGATCCATAGGTTTTCAAAGAGGTGAAATTCTACAATCCGTCCTCATCAAACACGGTAAATTATAGAAAATTTCACCTTTTTTTTCGCACCCGTGATATGGCAAACTATTGAAAGAAACTGTGGAACAGTTTCTGTGGTTATAAATTTTCTAGATCGTCTATGCTGGTGTTCACATAAAAAACTTTTTTTTAACTTTTGTTTTAGTAATTTGTAATTAGACTCACTTTTCTTCGTTAGTAAAATCTTCAGTATATACACTTTAAGACTTGATTGATGATTGCCATAAAATATGTAATTAATACAAAATAAATTTGAACTAGTAATACATATACATACATATTCCAATGACTATTTTAAAATTAAGAAGTAGAAAAGAAACAGTATGTTAAGATAGAGTGAGAGAGATTCCAATAACATAATGTTTAGAAAATGCATCAGCCAGTTTGATCCAATTTTTAAATTAAAAAAAAGTTTAGCACTTGATCAGAATAAAGAATTGATCTTGAAGGACAACATTTTCAACATTTGTTATAGTTTTCAATAAATACCTATTATTTGTTATTTATTTGTATATATAATGAAACGGATATGCAAAATACATATCCGTAACTGTAAACAAGGACAAACACCTCGTATTTTTAGCATTATTGTATGTATAGCATTATTTGTAATAGCCTTGCTATTCGAGCGGAAGATCGCCTTTTCTGGCCTAGTCGCTTTCTTCCGTCAGATGTCACTGATTAAATTGGTGTCGCCTGATAGAACGAAACTGGTTATGGCTTGGAGACGACTTTAGCGTAAATGTAGATACAGATACAGATCCGTTGTTTAACAGATCTGTATTAATTTGTATATACATTGCTTCACTAGTTCAACCGATGAGGCCTAGATGGCTGAAACATATGTATTGAACAGAAGTAAATGCTAAAAATACGAGGTGTTTGTCCTTGTTTACAGTTACGGATATGTATTTTGCATATCCGTTTCATTATATAACAACGGCGTAATACGTGCAAAACGTATTGATAAATATCCCTTTTTTGTATATTTATTTGTATGTATGAAACTGTCAAAATATACGACTTCGTAGGTTAAGTATTACATTTTAATTTTCGACACACTTCAAAATGTTCTCAGTAAATCACATGTTACTAGATTGACTTTTCAAATGAACACTTGTTATTTTCATCCTATGGCTTGAGCATTAATTTATATATTTATATCAAAGACACCCACCCATATCTGGCGTGTATTTATTTACGCAAACGCGGTTTTATTATTTGTTGTTCTATAAATAACTTCTTATATATAGTGATACTTTTCCTTTCTATTTTTTATTTGCATTATATTTTATATATAATTGCCTTTTTTATCAATCGAAAATTTCTACAAAAATAATGAATTTGAACGTCGACGTAATATTTTCATATTTTAATGTTCCATTTCCAAACTGCTTCTCTTGTCCGATTCTACTTCATTTTCATTTTCAACATACAACTATTACCAATATCGATCTGCCATATGTTCGGGTTGGCACCCCTCACGAAAGTAGAAAACAATAAAACCACTTCCTTCCTTTGCTACACAATCCACCGAGTAAATTGAACCGTCTACTAGTCGAATTACAAACAAACTTCAACACATATACAATTGCTTTTTTTTTACTTCTCTCTATATTACATTGGGGATAAATAGATTTTTATCGCATTCAATTATTCATTTATCATCAGACATAGTGCGCGCGATTTGGTATAATTTTACGAGTTATAGAGTATTTATAATGAGTCGAATAAATAAAGTGTATTCCGAAAGCTGTGATTTTCGGAATAAACAATCCCAAATCTAAATATTAGAATGTGACATAAAAAATTAAGTTATAAATACAATTCTATCAAATTTCTCTAGCAATACTGTTTCGGAATGTTCAACCAATCTCAAATAATTTACTATTGAGGGAGAAAATCTGATGGTGTTTATAATAACAATAAATTGACAAATAACTATTTCGCCGTGCAATTATATGAGCGCATAAGAGTATCCTGGATTGAATATCTGTAACGTTGATAACCAATTCCGGTTATTGAATTTTAACACGCTGGGAACTGTCAAGTAAAGAGGCGTTTTATTTTTTGAGACAGTTCAAAAGTTGCTTACTTTGTAAAAAGAACTCGCAAATCCTTATTTAATTTATGACCGTAGTGGACATATTTCTCTTCCTCGGTGAGTTTTCGACAAACTCACTGTTGTCATCTTCAGGACGTGGTTGGTTGATTCAAGAAAAAAATTTAACCAAAACTATGTCCTGAAGCAACGAGTTTGTCAAAAACTCGACAAGAGAAATAAGTTCACTTACGGACTTTATAAAGTTGGTATACCCGAGAATGCTGATAAAATATATAGGCTACTGAAGTTGAATGACCTTCGTCCAATATCGATTGTTGATTAAGGTATTGTTTTTATTTTGGAACTATTCTGCTTAGAAATTTATATTCAATAGCTTAGATAAACATGAGGTCAGAAAACGACCGTCTATAACAAAACGATCATCGTCTATCGATAATAATAATAATTATTAAGGATACATATTTGGGGGCAGACGCAGCGTCGTAGTGGAAAGAACTTGGATTGCACGCGCTTGTATTATAATATATTATATGTACATATATATGTTTATATGTGGCCAATTTCAAGCCGGCTACAGTTATTTCGTGTAAAGTGAAAAATAATAAATCAATAATGTCAAAAGCTATAGAAAGACCGTTCTACCACGAAGTACAGAAATTAGCACGTTTCATAATTTATAAAATATTCCAGCACGTTTTATAAATTATAAAACGTGCTGGAATATTTACCGTTTTAAACGTCTTTGGTGAAGTTACAAACTGAATGTGATCGGTTAAATATTAGCAACATACAATATTTAGTTTCATCGTCAGATAACCACGCCTTCTTATTTTTTTAATTTGCATTTAATCATATTGTAAAGAACTTGTCTTCTGGGTTTGTTTAAATAAAACTAACTGTAATTAACAACACACTATATTAATAATAAAACACACTAAATAACACTTCATAATTAATAACAATATAATTTAACCACAGTCTCCATTGAAAGAATTTTCACAATGACTTCCCGGTCAAAGGAGTTCAATAGATTTCATAAGTTATATATTAAAATTAAACTTATAAGTACAGATATCAATTTTCTGAAACGGTGTAAAATTAACAATGTTTTTCCTAAATTCATGAACGTAAATGTAACGACTAATTGTAGAAATAACGATAAGGTCATTTCATATGCAAAAATGAAATGGTTGAACCTAGAAATGAAATATCTGTACAGTAAACGTAGTAAATTAGAATTAGAACTATATAATTTACATTTAAAATTAACTAAAAGCATGAACAATAATGAATTCGAAGATTGGTGTAACTTTTATAGGAAAATTACGGAAATTAAAGACTATAAATTGAAAAAGAAATGTTTAAAACTTAATAAGAAATTCAGAAAGTTATGTCCACCTAAAAAGGATACTAATAAAATTCCTATAAAAGAAACATTAGTGATCAATCAATCATACGAGAATTTTAGTGATTTAGAAATAAATTTGTTAAATAAAGGGTTAAAATACTGTTTGCCAAGCCGTCAGATTCCTATGGAACAGGTGATTGCAAGCATCGAAACTTCGATTAAGTATTTTGAACAAGGACCAAAAAACTTTATTAGAGAAGCTTGTAAAACCCAAATCGATAAGAATTTGCAGCAGCACAAACAGAAGTCGGTCAACAAAGAATGGAATATAATTAAAACTCTTAGATCCAAGGACTGCTTTTACCTAAAAGCAGATAAAGGGAACAAGTTAGTAATTATGGACAAAACCGACTATTTTCAAAGAGTCACAAATTTAATGGCCGAAGATCCGTATGTAGAAATGAAGAAAAATCCGTTACCTAAAATGATTAATGACACAAAAGACGCGATTAAGAAATGTCCAATTTTAATAACTTCTACCCAAAAGTATAAATTGAATGTTAGTAATCCTGTAGTACCAAGAATGTATTGTTTACCGAAGATACATAAACCAGGTAACTCGATGAGACCTATAGTTTCAGGTATTAACTCACCGACTTACTTGATTTCCAAATGGCTAGTGAATGAATTTAAAAATCTACCCGTTAAACCAGAAAATTTGTCAGTCAGCAATTCTTTAGAATTTGTTAAATTAATTAAAGATTGTGAACTGGAAACCGGGGAAATTTTAGTTTCATTCGACGTGACGTCGTTATTCCCCTCGGTACCTACTACTAAATTTTCCGTTAACAAAAGAGAGATATGAAACAGAACTAGATTTCATTAAAAATATTGCGACATACAATGGCTTTGACATAGAAATAATCAATAAATTAATTAGAAAAACTAAAATAAAAAATACAATCCGCGAATCCACGAGTTTGATATCCCAAAGTAACCAAGAGAAAAAGTACATATTGTCATGGACTTTCCTTGGACAAGTAAAGAAAAAGATTGAATAATTTGTGAACTCAGTAATAGGGACATTCTAATGAAAATTAGCTATTTCAGTTGTATATTTATTTATTTCAGACGGGGATCGATATATATATATATTATTTTATAAATAAAATAAATTGTATGATGTATGAAATTATGATTAGCCCTTGTATATAATTAGGTGGACCAAAGGATTGAATTTGCCGCTTTTTCGGATATTGTATTTGATAAAATGTATTGTCTGTATATATTTTGATTTTATAGATGGTAGGGATGGCCAGGCGGATGTGAATTTTTCATTTTTGATTTAGAGGTATCTTGACTGTTAAAGTGTTTGGTTCATTAAAGAATAAAATAATCAATTTTATTCTTTGTTGGTATAAATTCGGGCTGTATATTGTTTTGCATTTAGTGTAAGGTGCAAGTAAATCTTAATTCGATATTTGCGAAGGTTTAATGTTTATTTGAAATTTTGTGAAAAAAGATGCCTCTCGTGTATTTTATAAAATCGCACAAAGATTAATGTAAGTTGATAAAAATTATTTTGTTTATATATTTGATATCAGGATTATTTTCATTGTTATAAATTTATGTATTTATTGTAATAATTATATGTTTGAAAGTAGTATATGGATATTAGCGAAAGTTGTCATGTTTTTTGTAAGGGAAGTTGTTTTTTCTTAAAATAATATTTCGAGAACATTTTTGAATTCAACGTTGGAGGTATTGTAGTGGGGATTGACCTTGTCATGTTATTTGGTGCATGAAAATTTCAACTAGCGTGAGTTTTGAAAACTAATTTGTTTTTAATATTTGTTTGTGGGGGACATAGTAGAGGTTAAACTTGACAGATTTCACTAATATTTATTAGTTTTATATTTAATCGTGATTTAAAAGAGGTTTTTCTCTTTGTGCGAGTCAATATTCACAAAGAGTGTTTCCTCATTGCTACTGTTTAATGATGCTTTAGCACCCTATACACTTTGTAGAGGGATTTTTTTTGATTTTTTTTTTAATACATTGACATAAACGGAATTGACTTGTGTTTTATTTGTGTTTATGGTTTTATTCTGGAAAACAAAATTACACCCATTCCCGTGTGGAACGACTCATGAGATGGCAGTTCGTGGATTCTACTAGACTGAATAGCCGGCGAAATAAGTGGTAGTGTGAATTAAAATTAAATAAGCAATTAAAGCAAATTCCACTGCAATATGTCTACCATACCACCCTGTCACGAAAAACATTAATAAAGTTGTGAAAGAAAGAGGTCTCCAGGTAGCCTTTCGGTCCGAAAACACCATCAAAAGTCTGCTAGGGAATACTAAAGATAGAATTAATTCCAATTCGAAATCAGGGATATATGAAATTAGTTGCGCGGATTGTAATTTGAAATATATAGGCCAAACTAAACGACCTATAATAACCCGTTTTAAAGAACACATAGCACATATCAAATACAATAGACCGGATAAATCAAATGTCGCAAATCACGCTTTGAGCACACTGCACAATGTACCGATTACAGGTTTGAAATTGATAAAAGGAATTAATAAACCCCACGAACTTGATGCTTATGAAAGTATATTTATCGCGAAAAATAAACATACCTCCTTGAATAGCGATAAATCTCCAATACCGTTCAGCTGTCTATTCACATTTTTATAAGTGGGTGGGGGGGGGGGGGGGGGGGGTAACAGCAGAAATATAGACATGTGGGAATCCATACACGTGAAAGAATGCAAAAATTACCTCCTTAACAATGGTTTGCTGAATGAAGCACTTGGTGTGTTTGTTTCACGAAATGTAAAATGTTTCGCGTTTTGTGGAACAAATGTACCGGGTGTTTTGTTTAGTAAATTATTAATCATGTTTCACCTAGAGCCAACCGTGAATTCTATATATTATATTAAAGTGCTTAACTCCTTAACAATGACATGTCACCTATTTATAATTAACTTTTAAATTATATACCTACAATATCTAATAATTCATAGATCCTTTTCACGTCAATTGATTCTTAGTTAATATGACACAACATAGTCAGATGTCTTGTTTTTTCACATGTAACGCCCCTTCCCAATTTTTGTCTTTCTCAGAATTAATAGAGTTCGGTTTTTACAATATACGACCATACTTTTTAACCATTTGTAATGGAAAATTTTTACACCCCTACCCAATATAGATATTGTTACTATAAATGTACTCGAAATAATACGTTTAAATAATAACTACTGATGTGTGCAATGCACATGAAATATACATATAGTTCAATATACTAGTGTTTTGTGAAAATATAAGGTGTTTCATTTAAGTTTAATAGTAGGTCTTCGTAGTTTTTTAAAAATCGTTTTTATTTGGCGCCTCTTTTAGAGAGGAATTTCTGCCGTTCCTTTGTTCGACAATTTAACACATGTTTAAACCTTTTCCTTAAGAGGCAAGTGTTTGTCTCGTAGTTTTGAGATTGGCATGTTAAATTTAGTCTTTACAGGGTTGCAGTGTATAGTAGTTGTGCGGAAGCGTTTTTCTTACTTTACTGTGTCCCATGTGCGATTTTTAATTAGTAGTTTTTACCTACTGATGATGACAACTTAGTTGTCAAAATACGTATTTAGGATACGACTAATAATTGTGGTAAGGGGTTATATACCTTTTTTAAATATAACAGTATTTATTTTACATTTATAATTACAATCAATACGACAGCCATTACTCGTTGAATGTCCTCTTCCTCTCTGTCGAGCGCCATTTATAACACATCGATTTTCTCGAATTTTCTATTCGGGAAAGTTCTCGGACGTACACGTCTGGTGATATCATTGATTATGGTCATCGCATGACATATCACAGTATTTTCAATACGTGAACGGACGGATTTGTAATGTTGCCCGGCTATGAAATGTTTCTTTTCCGTACATTTTCCAAAATGAACGAAATGGTTTCTTCTGTATTAAGATGAACGATACATTACACAACATTAAAATTACACACAACTCGAACACAAATACGTCACCATTTTTATTCCGTATATACTTTGCGCTATTCACATGCCTTTGAGAGTGATATTTTGTTATACATGAGAGCGGTATTTCACAAATTTTGCATTTTATTGTAGTACCAGCGTAAACTACTAAATCCGGAAATCTACTTTTTAATTTCTATACTTCGTGGTAGAACGGTCTCTTTATAGCTTTCGACATCATTGATTTATTATTTTTCACTTAACACGAAATAATTACACTACATCGCAGTCGGCTTGAAACTGGCCACATATAAATATATACGAATATGATATAATACATGCCCCTTCCACTACGACCCTGCGTCTGCTCCCAAATATGCATCCTTAATTATGACAGCTCTTTTTTACATTTTCACACTCTTCTGCCCTAGAAATTATAAGTGTGTTTTAAATATCTTCGACGAGCAACTAGTACTAATTACAATTTGCGAACGAAACCACTTGAGATCATTTCATATATAAAAAAATATTTTACGTCTTATTGCGGTTGCTATTTAGAAATCTATAAATGGCCGTGTTTTCCTTATGACTAATGCATTGTCACAGTTTTTATAGCTGTATTACCGCGTAATACCTTTCATTTCATAATAAAGATGACTCATATTTGTGGCAATCGCATTATATAAACAAATTTATCTAGAGACAGATAAAACATTTATATAAAGAGGTTGTTTTACGTAAATGCTAATGAAATTTTCAAAATAAAATATAATTTACTTTTACAATAGCAACTATACCAAACTGTACACAAAATTGAGTAACGTGCAGAAGTGACTTTATGGGTAGAGTGAGCTTAAAATACAAGCAATTCTTAATCAAATCTAAAACCACTTGACTATCAGTTCTTCTGCCTTGTTGTTATCGATAAAATACTAAATTTGATACAATACAAATTTTTACTTAATTTATGAAGGTTGCTTATACCTAGAAATGTTAAGGTTTTTCTTAACATTTTTTCTTTTCCAAACTTATCGGAAAAAACACTACATTTGAGTCAGAAAAGTATGATTGAAAAATTATAATAAATCTAGATACATGGTACAATAATATCAATACGCCTGGTGATAGAAAAAGTTACGTGTTATTGGAAAACTTTTATAGACTTTAGACAGTGACTATTGAAAATACAAATTGAACCATAAAATGTTACCCACTTTATGAATATATTAGAAAGTAAGTTTATTCACAAACAATAAATAATTCTTCTTAAAATATTAAAAATTATATGCGATTGAAGCTTAAAGAGAAAATGAATTATGGCAAATGCTTTAATTTCCGTTTAAAAATAGAAGGTTAATATCCTAAAACGGTAATTGGAGAGAATTAAGAAGAAGGAAGAGATAAATATTGAGGAAATAATATATTAAGATGCATTCAAATCAGTCGCGTGCTTCAAAACACAAACTTTTCATATGTACTTAATTTTTTCTTATGGGATAAAAATGACAAAAGTGAATATTAACTTTCTACATATTAGTTTCAAGTTTGAACGCACCTCTACTTTACGTGACAAATGCACCTGCTGCATAACGTTATTTAGCTGTTGCCCCACAATTTTCTTTTTATTTAAATTATACTTTTTAGAATTGTAAAATTACTTTATTAAGAAAATAGTTTTATGAGTTTAAACAAGTTCAAGTAATTAGTATATATAATTGCTGATCATTATATAATTTGATATTAATTTTTTGTTGTGTGTATAACCTTTATGTAAATAAAAGTTCTGCGATTTTTGTGGTTTTTAAATTCTATTATTTATGATAGGTGATGTTTACATTTTATGTTATTTTTATTACTATTTACTGTCAATAAAAATCAAGTTATTTGTTGCTAAAAGAAAGAACAGGAAGATAAATATATAAATATATTTATGATCATCATTAACTGTATTATAGAAACCGATTTTCACAAACATAAAATTTCTCCATGAGAGCGAATATCCGATTTTGAATTCTCCACCTTTATAATGGATGTTAGTCCAAATTTGGTTAATGAACTTAATATCCTCTTCAAAATTATGTTATTTTTATTTATTGACCATCGATTTATTCATGTACATATGTTTTCGTTTTAAATAGCCTTCTATAATAGTTACATTTCGAAGAAATAATCCCCTTAATAGAGAGCTAATTAATTGCAACAAGCTTGAATTTAATTTTTATTATACATATTAGTACTGGTTGTATAACCTACTTTCATTTCCCATATATTTATCCAACGAAGATTCTTATTCTAACAATTTACACACTTTTACTGTGATTTTTCTTGTTTATTTTAATAAAGAAACTAAAACTCATTACAGTGTTAATTATGAAGACTTAATAAAAAAAAATTCTGGTTATTTGTTTACACAAATTATACTGGTCAGGTAGTTTGTTCTGTAATAATTGGCATTTTTTATTAGATATTCCAAAAAAAAAAAAAAAAACCGAGTAAACAGTTAAATACAAGCCTCCGTCTCTTTCTCTTGCGGCGACTCGGTTGAGCACTTCTAGGCGATAATGATGGATTTTATTTTTTTGCAAGAAGTTTGTCATGGGAAACAAGTTGGTTGTACCGTGCCGCTGCTCCTTTTTTGTAAGTTTACTAACGTCATATTTTTCTCTATAACAATGTCGCGATAACCATATTTCTTAAAAGAATAATATAAATATAAATTCCAATTGCTAAAAACTATTAAATATATATCATGTTCATTAGTACTTAATGTCCTTCTTGCCTATTATATAATTCTCATTATTGCCAATTATGTACTTTAGCCTAACGTTTCGGCAGCGTTTAAATTCTGCAATTTTTTTCTATAAGGACTGAAACAAGTGACGGAAGAGACAATGACGGGAATTTGTACTAAAACTGGATTTGATGTGACAATAGAGGATTACTAATAGCAACTCTTTCATCTGTGTGGGCTTTGGCAAATTTTAATGAAATACATTTTTAATTTTACAAGCCCATGTTACATTGTTTGAGGATTTTGAAATTAAAATTAAACGCACATCTAATAAAAAGTTTCCTTTACTATTTTTTTAATCAACGTTGACATTATCAATTGTTAACAATACCTTCGCCGAGTGTACTGCAAATGTTTTTTAAAGTATGCGATGATTTTCTCTCCAACAGAAACTCATACAACATGAAAGCTCTAATATGCTTTCCTTTCCCCATTTCCTTGTTAAATTTTAAAGATTTATTTTTTAAAGATTTAATAAATTATTAATGGATCCGAGTGATTAGTATTAGATGTATAGTGACATCTACATATTCTAACACAAATCTAATAAAAAAAACGCATTTTCTTTTCAATACGAAGAAAAATACATACAACCAAAAAACTAGACCTAAGAAATTTCAAAACAGTCGTTACCTCACTCGATAATGTCCTAAACAAGTAGATGAAATCGATTAGACTTTCTGAATTGAACATCGTGTTTTAAAGTTTCTTCTAATCTCAAATCGGAATCGATGTTATTTGTAGGCGACGATAATGTCTGTTTTCATGAATTGACAGACGATTTCTTCGCAATATATAACCTCAAATGATTTTGTTTTTTCATTTAACCTGTCAAAACTTAAAATACAGTCTGCGATATGGATGACGTTTTGAAAGTTCAATTAACGGAAATAAAATTAGATGATGATAAACACTTTTTTATATACAGGGTCTGACTAGAAAATAAAAATATTTGGTATTTTTCATCGAATGTACGAGGTAGTTTGATCTGATCTGTTTAGATATATCTTCTTATTCAATTTTTGGGACTAAAGAGGTGAGGTATCTCCCTTCATGATAATGGTCACTAGTATTCTACCAGACTTAAACAATTACAGAATAGTATATTAAAAAAACAAGTTTCATAAGGCACCATTTTGCCGCACGAGATCAGTTTAGAAAACGAGCTGCGATAGCGGCGAGTTTTCTAAAGAGCGAGTGTGGCAAAAGGCCTTATGAAACGAGTTTTTTATACTATTTTTTCTATTTTGCATTTTTTACATTAATAAATTGGAATTATTTAATTTGGCAGTTCAGAGTTTAATTTTTATATAAAGCATGCAGTTGGTCACATTGATACTTGACATTGTCAAATTTAAATCTTGCTATCCGCGAAGTATATTATATTACATATTATTTATTAATTTTCGTTAACATTACTTGATATTTCATTTAAAAATATAAACATAAGTGACTTAGAAACTAATATATTTTGTTGTCAATTGTATACAATATACGTTGTTTGTGTAGAGTACGAACATTATCATATCTGTCAAATGTACTAAAATTCTTAAAATCAAATGACAGCAATGATATTTATTTCTGTGTTCGAACAACGCCAACATTGAAAAATGAAAAAAAGCGTATCGAAATGGAGCTTATTTCGATACTGTTTTGGGTTTCATAATGAGTTCATTTCGAACGCAAAATAGAAAAAAGCAATATTTACTAAAAGTTTGCTATAAATTTAAAGGTATGTATATTAGATGTTTGTGTACTTTGTTTAGATTTTCTATTTCATCATATCATTAGATGCTTGTGTACAAAAATAAAAGGAAAATGCCATGGATGGATTTGTCACTTGTTAAGATATATTGATAGATTATTAATAAATCAATTTTAATTGATATACATAAGATACCCAACTAAATTTTCTGTAATTAGTAACTAACTTATTGTCATAAATCTTCTGTTCGGTTCGATTAAATAAAACACACGGCAATTAAAAATAAACTATATTGATAAGAAGTATAGCAAACGCCAATTAAGTTGGCGCGAGGAGGGGTAAGTTCGCGCAGGATTAGAAGTAGTGGGGAGATTTGTATTTGGTTTTACATCAAATGTCAGATAATTCTAACCTCTGAACGTGTATCACTTTATGATCCCCTAGCAAAGCATTATGTTCTGTCAAACGTCAATGACAAATGTATTCTGACAATTACTTGAGTAGTGGGGGTGGACGTTTTCAAAAACGGCTTCTGCGCACTCCCTCCTAGCGCCAAATTAATTGGCGTTTGCTATACATTAGAAAATAACTAACAATAACTGTAGTATTTATATTTATTTATATACACATTTATGTTTACGATGATCACTTAAGGATGATTACTGGTTGAATGCATCATTCTTCCTCTTGAGCGGTTATATAGTCCTCGGTTTTTCTCGACTGTTCGCCTTCTAGTGTATTCGCAAAAGTTTTATGACGTGCTGGCATGCACCACCGGTGACGTCGTCGCTTAGATCTTCGCATGACGCACCTCATATTATTATGTCCTCTCTGCAAATTAACTCTATCGGTATTCTATTATTTGAAGACAATTCAATACAGTTTGATAATCGAAGCGGATATGGTCTTAATGTCAATGTGAACTAAAGCATCATACTGACTTGCAAAAATTACATGATACTTTTTTCAAGTTCTGATAAGTTGTACCGTGCATTTTATATCTTTAAGCAATTAATTCATCATAGGCTGGCTGATCAGCGCTAAAGAGCATCCGACAACGGGAGTGTAAGTCTTGTTAGTCGAGGGCTCGAATCTTAGGAACGGCATGTGAGAGGCCAGTCTTTTCGGAATTCTCCTCAGTTACCCTTAAATACTGAGGAAGTGGAAGTTAAATCAACATTTATACTCTCCTGCGGCGAAGAGATGTAGTAACAAAGCAATCGAACACTTTACGCACATCATATACACTCTAAGCAGTCTTGGGTGTTTTACAAACTTTCAGTTTAAGATATTGGGGCACTAGACATACACCACACAAAAAAAAATAAAAAATTTCATTTCCATATTTCTTATTTTATATTTCTTTTGCTCTTTAATTATATATTTTCTATTAACACGTTTATTTACCTCATTCGTCAGTATTTTAAACATACTAGTTTTGTTACAATAAACTTTGTTTTCTTTGGAAAAAGGGTTGTTGTACAAGTATTAGATTGATGCATATTAAATGTTGTTTTTTTCCATTCAGATTACATTAGTTAGACTTTTTTCAATTCATGCGTCTACTATACCGAGTGTCCTTAAAATAAAAAGACCACGTATGAAAAATGGAAAGATTAAATTATATAGAATATAAGTCCAAAATGTTTTCCCAAAATTTCCTCTCATAAACGAGAAAAAAATAACAAAGTTATTTAAAGAAATTTTGTTATGCCACTGTGCGACTGAATATATAATAAATACTATCGAAGACAATATCTTAAAGCTGCCCCGTAATATAGTTTTGTTATTGTCCATCTCGCTTTAAGTTTCCTTCCGTTGTCGATCGTTACGTAAGTTCGATACAATTTTTCGATTGAAGATAATAGATTGTAACTTAAATGTCATATGTTCTTTTAACATATCATCTTCAAAAGTATAAATTTTTAACAGCTGACTCAAGGTTATCGAACCCTTACCATAACAAAACTTATCGGGTTTATAAACATAAATAATGCCACCTTTAAATACAATAGGGGAATTTTGAATTCGATATTCATATTTTATAGTTCTTACTTCGAAAAAAAAAATTTTCCGTAATGCACATGAAATTTTATGATTTTTAAAATTGGTTCGTAAATGAATGTAACACATCTTAATTTTTAGTTATTTGCTTAAATGTATAAAAAGCTGATTTTGAAGGTGATATTGACCTTAGCATACAGGATGCTATAACTTTTATAACATCGACGGTTGCTTGTAATTTCAATAGAGGTCATATTTACATTCTGAATATTTTGAATTCATAAGCGGATCATGATACAATTTTCAAGGTGCTTTTAATTTTGGGCTTCGCATCGTAAATGACACAATATTTTGAATTCATATTCTATATAATTTCATCTTTCCATTTTTCACACGTTGTCTTTTTCTTTCAAGGACACTCGGTATATTAACGACATTAATCGTCCATTATTAATATTCATAACCTCAATAGAGATTTCACTGAATTATTTAGATATAGAAATAAGTATTAGGTATAAATGAAGAAGTAAATACAAACTTTTAATTTCGTTCTGAGATTGCAGCAACATGTAATTTTAATATATGTACGTAACAAAATCCATTACGAGCAAACTTCAAACTTTACATCACCACCCTTTTCATATTATGCAATAAAAACACATAAACTTCATAATAAAACTGTTCAAAATTACTTGCGACCAAGTTTATAATGAACTTTGAAACGACCACTTTCTTGCTGTATTGTGCAACATGGAACATTAACCCGATACAATGCTGCCAACTTCCCACACATCATCAATATAAAGATCTGGTGAGTGCCACTAAAACGAGTGGCTGGAAACACAGCCCAGACTTATATAAAAGGGCTCGTGCGGTGTGCCGACAATTCCCCAGCAGTCCACAACTGGAACTGACTGTGTAACTGACCTATTCACCGTAGTTTTGCCGCACGGTCGCGTTCCTGCCAACACCGAGGGTGAATATTAAAGTAGTATAATGCAAGAACAACAGAAGGGAAGCAGGTCGTATCATATACTTATTGATTTCTTGTTTCCTTTTTGGATTTTCTTGGATACATATACAAGCGGATGTTTTATTCATCCGTTAAATATTTAAGGTTATATTATAATCCTTAGATTTTATGAGGCTAACTTTCTGAGAATATTGGATTTAGAGATTTATGGCAATATAATTTAACTTCTAAGCATCTAGATTTAAAATACGACGTACATATTGCTGTGATATTTTACTATGATAACGCATTAATCAAAGAATAAATGAGAACAAAACGTAACCAAAACAGGTTGTGTATAGAGTGCACCTGTATGTAACGTAATGATAAATTATATGTATAAAATTAAATCAATCTAAGGTTACGATTCAATAGTTATAATTAATAAAATTTAGAACATGCATATCAAATAAAAAGATATATTCAGATCATTTCAGTATTTCAAATCCAGTATTTGTAAAGTAACTTGCAGATAGAACATATAAAATCTAATACTTCATAAAATAACTTGTCGACAATGTATGATTAATTTATAAATCACATAAATCACGCATAAAATCAGACAAATAAATGTATTGAGTGCAAGCAATACGTTTAAAATGCATTACTAGCCAATATCTTACATTGTATGCAAAACAAAGGGAACAACGCAAGTAAATCCAATAGGCATCAAAACTATCCATTTACTGTAAAAACAGACCCAATGTAGGTATATCATAATAATCGTTGAGACAGTAGCCACAAGAAGAAAGAAAAGAAATAAATCAAAACAAACAAAAATGTCAAACGCATACGAAAAAGTGGGGTTAAAGGAACACTCACAAATTGAAATGAAAATAGGCCAATGAGAGCGCGAAAAGTAAATGCAAAAGTAAGCCAATCACGATACGAAGATTTGAAATTTAAACGTAAGTTATGAAAGAACTAAGAAGGATATGGGAAGTAAATTCAAACAATCCTTAAGCCTGATTGGACAAAAAGAATTTGAAACGGAAAGAATTTTATTCTTAAGATATTAAATTGCGATAAAAGGAATAGTTTAGAAAATAAAATAAAAGAGAAACAAGCAGAATGCACTTTCATGTATTAGTATAGAAAATACAAGCCATGAAATGAAAAAGAAATGCAGATGTATGGAAAAATTGAAAATAAATCTAAGCAGGCGACGTGGGGCTCTATGAAGAACGAAAAGATATGTGACTAAAATAGGTATATAAAGGGTAAACTCGTCATAGAGATTTAGATTTTTGACGCGAAACTCAAATCTATTCAGACGTACCAAATACTTCGAATTAAACTCATTATAAGTTTATACAGCGTAAAGATTTAAGAATTCATTCTTAAATTATCATTTAATTAAAATTTTATTTTATTTTACAATTAACTTGCTTGTTAAAAAGACAAAAGACAAAATGTATCAAGAAGAATTTGAAAAAATATATCAAGAGCAAATTTCAGCTCAAGTAAAAAACTCACAATAATTTGAAGTCTATAAAACTTAATTAGATATTTGGAAAAATATATGGACCATAAATTCAATATTGAAATAAACATTTATGAAAGATATTTGATATTGTAGCGTAGGTTAAGTCCCACAAAACAAACTAGAAACTAGTCATAACTGAAGTCACGTTCAAAATCAAACTTAAGCAGTAAACAAAACAATATATAGTGTGGAGATAAACGTTATGCTAAGTAGGGTTAAATCCCACAAGGCATACTGTCAATAACACACTTTATTTAAACAAAAGAACATATCAGTAAAGCCAAGAAAATCCATATACAATAATTTGATATACGAGGGTCAAACGAAAACATCTTGAATCATTATTTAGTACTTGGAGGGTTAAGCTTCCCTAGGGTAAGTGCGACATTCAAGACATTCCTATTTTAAAGGATTCTATTTAGAATCGGAAAGGGCTTCGAAGATAAACCAAAGGAAGGAAACCTCACAGCAATGTGTACTTAAATATATAGTTGATCATGTTGATTAGCTGGTATTTACTAATATCTATATATACAGAGTATTGTGAATTTCCATTTTTAGTTTATTGCCGATAATCAAAAGACCTTCGGGACGCTTAGAATACAATAATAACATCAGAAAACAAAGCTTCCTATGCCGGTGAGAAAAATAGTATTCAGCAATAATTCAATTAATATTCAGATTAATACAAAGTACTCTTCAGTTCATTGTGTATTGTCATACACTTTTATTGAGATTTAGTGATGTATGAATGATTGTAGACAATTTAAAGCAAATTAGAGTACAAATATACAAAAAATATTAGAAAATGAAATCAATATTGTATATCTAATCGTCAAAATTTACAAGATTAAATTATGATGACGTTATCATCGAAAGTTAATATGAATGCATTTTATTTACGTTTCTGTGCTGATGTTTCAAATTATAAATGCTTCCGTATAGATTTAAAACACGAAAAATAAGAGTTAGTATTAGCAACAATGAAAATACATACACTTTAGATAATGTAACTGTTAATTTTCTCTTTGTAATCTGTAATTCATAACTTTAGAAAATTACGACACAACTTTATTAAAAACCACACCAGTTCGTTTTAACAATAAAACTGTAATACGCTTACAGCACCTGCTGAACCATTATTTTATTATTATTGTTGTTGTTATTGCAGAGACAGGCTCTTGCAAAACATGACCAGACTCTTTCTGCAACAATGAAGAATTAGCGTGGCGTTCGCAAAGACCGGCGCATTATCCGTAGAAGAAAGAAATTAAATCTCAAATTATATATTATACTACACACAGAACGAATTAAGCGATAATATCAATCGTTGATTTATTATTTGAACTATCAGGTGCCTATATTTACTGTTTTACTCAACCGGAAGTAATGCATTGTAATTATGGTCTTTTTTTAGTATCTTAGGAATTTTGTCGGTGCTTAGCACGAATTTATTCACAGAAAAATATTGAAAGTACACGTACGTTTAAAATGCTTGCGAAATTTTATATTTTCTTCGGTGACCAGGGAGCACTAAATGTAGTTAGAACTTAAAGAGCCTGATATTTACTTAAATTATAAAGAAATATAGAAACAAACAATAATCTAAACCGTTTTATGCATACCCACAGATCAGTCATTGGACACTTAATTTGGAAATTCCCTTTTAACGATGGTATAAATTTATTTTATTGAAATTTTGTCTCGGACGAAGTCCACAAGTCATATTCTAGCAAAAACGAAGTGTTGTAACGTCAGAATATATGTTAATGTGCTGTGTTTAGAAACTCTGTTGCTGATTGGACATTATTTTGTACGAATTGTCCCATATTAACCTAACCCACTTGCACACGTACGAATATATAGACACTTCTTTGGTTACATATAGAAATAAGTTCTCACAACTTGCTAACTATGATTACGCATTGCGTAATGTATTTGTTTTTCAGCATTTCTCATCACTTTTCCGAGCATTTTAGAGTGGATATAGTGATTATTTCACATGGGATGTCGGCTTTCAGAGAATTGAAAGCCCACGGCTTGTCAGTATAGACCTTGGACTTAAAATAACTCCACAGAAGAAAGTCCGGAAGCATCAATCAAGTGAATGCGAAATGAGACGATCGCGGAACAATGACTTCAATAAATCGATTAACGCTTGGGCAATGTGAGCTGTAGCGTCGTCCTATTGAAAACAGAAGTGCTTTATGTTATTGTTATAAACAATATAAATAATAGCCCGACAACGCTCGCCATCTCCGATGATCTTGTCCACACTAATTCCGCACGATTACAACCACTTCTTAATAGCGAAAGGACTCCTCATAAGTTAATTGAGGATTTTCTATAAAACAATGTTTATTTATGGATCTGTTAAGCGTGAAATAGGCTTCATTGCTTCTGATAATTTTACGCCAAAAATTCTTCGGACTCTAGACCATTTAAGCGCCGAATTTCGCGTCGGGTCTTATCGACCTTTGATCACTTACATCTTGTACGAGAATAACTCCAAATCAACAAATATGTAAAATTGCCGAAGGTTACCACTATTCACAAATTTTTCGTACAAATGTTTTAGTGTTCTTTGAAGGCGCACTTTCTAAAAACGTTTTATTTACGAAGCGCATGTAGAATTTTCAAAATTGAGCAGTTGTTTTAAATGTACAGATGAGCAAATGAAAATCTCCTTGAACCGATTTTTCAAACGCACGTTGTCATTAGTCGATCTGAAAAAAAAATGGCAAAGTTATAGCAGTGTCCGATGGGTCGGGTTAATATGACATAGCCTGTAATAAAAATTCATTAAATTTTGATTCTTATAAGGGCGAGTGCACTGCACTGCCGTATTAGTGCAGTTCAGTCAAGGTAACATGTACGAGGGAAGATCAGTAAGTACCCGTGTTTGAAGACAGGTGGCGCTGCTGAGGGAAGTTGGCATTACCGTCGTGTACTACCATCTGTCAGACAACACCATAATGAATTTCAGACTGATTCATAGGTTAGTTTTTATTTGGCAGCCAGTTGTATCACACGTGTTTCGTGTTTCTCGATAAAATGGAAAAAGAGCAATATCGATGCGTAATTCGCTTTTTATTTTTGGATGGAAAAACATGCGAAGAAATAAAAGCGAAGTTGGATGCTGTCTATGGGGACCCTTCACCATCTATGACAACCGTAAGATATTGGTTCAACGAATTTAAATGTGGTCGTACATCTGTTTTTGATGAGGAGCGCCCAGGCCGCCCGGCAGACGTGGTTACCGAGAAAATCATTGAAAAGGTCCACGACATGATTCTCGCTGATCGCCGAACGAAAGTACGCGAAGTAGCAGAGGCCGTAGGCGTGTCGTACGAAACGGCAATTAATATTTTACATGATAAGTTATCGGTGAGAAAGGTGTCGGCCCGATGGGTGCCGCGATTGCTTACGGTGGACAACAAACGGATACGGTTGTCAATGTCGAAGCAGTGTTTGGACCTCTTTAAGAGAAATTCGCAGGAGTTTTTGCGTCAAGTCGTCACCGTTGATGAAACCTGGATCCATTATTATACGCCAGAGTCCAAGCGACAGTCAAAACAATGGATTCTTCGGGGTGAATCTGCTCCGAAGAAGGCAAAGACGGTCCCATCGGCCGGAAAGGTCATGGCCACGATTTTTTGGGATTCCAACGGAATAATCCTCATGGACTTTTTGCAGAAAGGAAGAACGGTAACGGGGCAGTACTACAGTGAATTATTGGACCGATTCGATATAAAATTGAAGGAGACACGGCCCCATTTGGCTAAGAAAAAAGTGCTGTTTCACCACGATAATGCACCAGCACATTCACCCAGAATTGTCGCGGCAAAGTTGCATGAACTGCACTACGAATTGCTGCCGCACCCACCGTACTCGCCTGACTTGGCTCCCTGCGACTTCTTTCTGTTCCCCAACATGAAAACGTGGCTCGGGGGAAAAAGATTCAGCTCAAACGAGGAGGTTATCGTCGAGACAGAAGCGAATTTTGCAGAGTTTGACAAATCGTATTCTTTGGAGGGGTTAAAGAAATGGCAGAAACGTTGGGAAAAGTGTATTGTACTAAAAGGTGATTACGTTGAAAAATAAAAAAAAAATTTGTGAAAAACTTGCGTCTTCTTTCCTAACACGGGTATTTATTGATCCACCCTCGTATATATATATGTATTACATTTGACATACTCAAACATATATTATCGCGGTCAGTTGCTGGGATAAATGACCGGTAAAGAAAAATGATACCAGAGTTGGGTGTGTTCAGCCAATCGACACCGATAGATAAAAGATGGATAATAGAATAAAGAAAGATAATTAAAACGTGGTACTATTTTTATAGATCAACTCTAAAAATTCCTACGTCGTATAGTATTTTTCTTACCACACACTATGAACAGTGGAACATACTTAAACAAGAAAAAAAATTGTGATAAACATTTCTGTTTGTTCACAAATATAAGTCCGAATTAAAAATTAATATCGTTCAAGGTTTTGCTAGCTTACTTACCAAGTCATTTTGAAGTTTTCATATTAATTATTAAAATAATGAAATGTTCGTGAAAAATCACACCTATCCCGGAATGTCTGGATGCATTTCGTTCTTATTGGAACTCGTTAACACACAGTTTCTTGGACAGATATAATTTTTCACTTCTATACTTCGCGTATATATAGTTGGCATAATGAACTTACTGTAAATGAGAACTAATGAGTATTAAATCTCACTTTACATGCAAATGTCGCCTATTGTGTTGTGTTGATTTCTACATTGGTTCCCATTTACCGTAACTTCATTATAATTATAAAATATTTAAACTAACTCACTTTAACGACTAAATTACAAATAATACAGGAAATATCAAAACTAATTCATATTTTTATTAAACAACTATTTCTCATTATTAGCCTAAGAAAGAATTGATGGAAATTCTTCAACAACAATCATTTACGGATGAAAAGTCATCATCTGCACGCTCACTTCCAATCCACTTACCTTATTAATTATGAACGATAACTAAGAAAGTAAGTGGCGAAGATCGAGGAAAAATACAAACCAGGTTCGATAAGCGAACGGTTTCAATTAAATCGCATGATAAATAACGATCAACCAGGTGAAAAAAGCCCTACTTTCGCTTGACCGTGGCGACGATATATAATTTTATCATTCGTCGTTATCAATCGTCGAAATAATCACTGCTTCCAAAAATGGAAAACGGGATTTTGAGACGACGAGAAACCCTCGTTATTAATAGAACAGAAGAGTCATTTCGGTGAAATGGCAATCTGTATGAGTTGTATGTATATTCTTTCATGTATACGCCACATACGAATTCCATAGATGGAAGTAAAGCAGTCAAGTTTTAAGAGATAAATCTAGGTCTTATTGCCTGTATAAGTACGCGGTCTATTTAGAAAGTTGCAACACGTGCGTAAATTATCTCACTTCGAAGTTATGGTGTGTGTAGTTTTTATGCATGCATATTGATTTTCGTTAATAATTGGAAAGCTGAGCAGAAAGGATTTAAATATTATTTTCCATATTTTAAAATGTAAAAGTCAATATAAATAAATATAAAATATGTATAGAAATTAAAATACAATAACAACATAGATTAGGCGTCAACGTATACATAAATAAATCAATAATTTTAAACACCCCAAAAAGTGAATAAAAGGATACTTCTCCTAATATATGCGGTAAAACTTTCTATTGGACAATCTTAATAATATCATTGCTATTTCTGTAATTTAAATGCAGACTTACATAAAACTGAACCTTTTATATTTTCCGGTGTATGTGCGCAATATCGGTTAAACATTTAATGGTAAAATACATTTTCTAAATGATTGTAACACATATTCAGCCAATATACAATGAAACTCCAACATATAACAATAATTACTACTTTAATGGTCACATTCGCTAATTGACTCTAGCCAATTTCCACCAATTCAGGGTAACGTAATGTGTATTCGAATGGCATACTGATAAGGAAGCAGTGGATATTTGCTTGGGTCGCGGAAGTATTCTATTCTACTTCATCGGAATCGTGAATCTTTAACTCATGGGATGGAGAAAATGGAGCCATTAACAGTAAGATAAACTGTATACACAGTCACTATTGCGGTGCTTTGCGTCAGAATAGGATTTAATTTATGTAAAGTAGTCCAATATAGGTGCTATGCGATTGAAAATACGGTAGCAATTACTTGTATCTAGCTGTAATAAGAAATAATATATTTTGGCTGTGGTATGGGACAAATACTAAACAGCTATACTGAAATAATACATTAAAAAAAATTATACTGTAACTTGAAATTTCGGTAAAAAGGTACTCTAATGTAATAAAATCGGGAAAAGTTTTTAATATCAGTCCACTACTAATATATAAAGACATCAAATTAGAAATATGGAATGGAAATTGTATTTGCTAACGGCAAATCAGTTTTGGAAATATATTTATTAAGTTTACAATATTAATTCCAAAATATCGTGTGTTCATTTGAAAGCCAATCTAGTAGCATGTGATTTACTGAGAACATTTTGAAGTATGTCGTAAATTAAAATTTACTACTTAACCTACTACTACTACTTAACCTATATTTTGAGTTTCATACATACAAATAAATAACAAATGTGATTGACATTATCAAATGTCATTTGGATTTACGTTTACGGAACAACAAACACATACTAATATATTTGCGTCTTATTCTATCAAAATTTCAAAGTAACCTAGATTGACTTTTCAAATGAACACATTATATATGATGATGTTTGATACATGTCCAAACCCTATGTAAGTTTAATTCTTAGAGATGAAAATATATCAGGGAAGACAACAAGATTATCGCACAGAAAAGTACTTTTCCACCAAGATGACGCACCGTCCCACAATGTCTCGCGATGGCTAAATTGGACGAATTATTCGAATTGGTTCCCCATTTACCATCTTATTTGCAAATTTATATATTTGTTTCAGTATCTCTTGAATACAGATATCGTCGCTGTCGGCGCAGGCCTCGAGAAAAACAGTTTTCGGACGAAATTTAAAAAAAAACGGGAAACTCGCTGGCTCAAATTTGGTTAGTTATAAGTAGAGCAGACCAATTTCCGTGCGCGCCATGAGCGCCGGTATGGGAATGTAATTCAATATATGTATTAGAATATGCGATAGAATAAGGACGCAACATGAGCTTGTTACCGATATAAGTACAGAAGTAGAGACATTTATTCTATCAGAAATAATTAAATATACATTTGGTTTTCTGCTATTAAAGTAATATGCATAAACACACGAAAAATAAGAATAGTAGCAGCGTTGTATGTACCTATAAATAAAATGGAAAATGTATGAGATCAGTGATTGTGTGCACGACAGAGGATTTAAAAAAACACTTACCGTTTTAAGCGTCTTCCAAGGATTGACAAACTGGAGAAACTCGATTGTATATTTTCAACATCAGGTGCGTTTCTAAGGTTATTTCTGAAAAGCATGTCCGCCGTGAGAAAAAAATATGTTTATATTCGGAAAACGAGCGTTCTACATCTAGTGATGTTATATTAGCATAATCAAAATACTTTTTTAAGCTACTTAACGCTTATGTAGACGTGCCCTCACAAATACGTGTTAAGGTGTCAAAATCTGCATTTCAGTCTAAAACACTTTCAAATTTAATTAGAACACTTTCACTTTTTGCGTCTTCTACAGCACACAGTTGTGCGTGAACATCTTTAACGATTTGCAGTGATTCCTCTAACGACAGCGACGAATTTTCTAATTTTGTTATTGCTTCTTCTAGTCCCAAGTAATTCTCACGAATACTTTGTAAATCCATTTTAATCTGGGCATGTTGAAATTTTTTCTGGCTTGTATTGATAGCTGCACTTTCTTTCGGATCGAATGATAAAACCACGTCCTTAATTTTTTCAAAATATTCATGATAGTAAAACCCCGCCCGTAACCATGTACCCCAACGTGTCAGAATCGGCTGTGGTGGCTCAGGGGTATGAGGACACAATTCGTGAAATTTCCGAATACGTTTTGGAGATTTCAGGAATACTGCCTTTGTACTCGATATTAAAGCATCTACCTCTGGATAACATCTACGAACCTGTTCTGCCACAAGGTGTAGAGCATGGAGTGTACAAGTAATATGTAACAAGTTAGGACAATATTTTCTAAGAGACCGGCCTACAGAACACATGGCTGCGGCACCATCGGTCCTAAACATTAATACTTGGTCTTTCGAAAGTTTAAATTTTTCCAAAGTATCTAATTTTTTCGACATTACATTGTTCTAGTCGTCTGGATGCAAATGAAATTGAAGACGTTGGTTGATGTGGTTCCATATTACGCGCCATCACATTAGCTATAGATTGTTTTTTGCTGTCAGTTGTTTCGTCCGCACATAACCAGTTTTTTTATTTTTCAGTTCGGCTTTGATTTTATTTTCAACCTGTTTACGCACCGATGGTAAATTCCTTCGTAACGTTGTCGTGCTCGGTAATGTTTGATTCGCGTATTTATTCCAAAATGAAATAAATTAACCATTACTTAACAAGGTAAACGGCAGTGTACACACAATCATAGTTACACATAGTTCATGTATAAACTGTTGTCGATTAATTTTGTTATTATTGTGCTTCGAACTGCTTACGTGTTCTTTACAATGTGTTTTTGACCAACACACTAAACATTTAATTTTTGAGCCATCGTATATTAAGTCCGGGAAATCCATAATAAACTTATTCACTTCGTCTGACAACGGTCGTTTTCTCAATTTCTGTGTCGACGACATTTTATTAAGTATGCTTACACTTACATGCAGTCTAAGCAAGTACCAAACACATACTGAATGCTTTTTATTAGTTCTGATGCAATACAATCATCCTCATATCGGCGCACATGGCGCGCACGCAAATTGGTCCGCTCTAGTTATAAGTGTTATAACCTTCAATGGAGACTACATTAAAAAATAAAATTCTTTTTTAGAAAAAAAAAACGTATTTATCGCACTCATTAAACCATTCTAGTATATCTTCGCATATTATTTTACATTGACCCTGAGCAAAAGTAAATCTAAAGTTTTTAACTTAGCCCTGTATATTTGCTAACTTCTTTAATGCTAAACGCCATGACTCAGTGGAGATTTCTCTCTTTTTGTGACTCTGCTGTGATTCATCCTCCATGCAAAAACAGATGTTATATCATTTTCGCAATGTTAAATGCGTCACCGCGATTTTACTAATATTGTTAAAACCTACAATGCATACATAACCAATTAACAAACACAATTTAATAGAAAAGATGCCCGGGAATTGCACAGTTGACTTTGACATTGTAACGACTCCTTATTGTTATGGTTAATAAGTTGCGAATTGCGTTCGAAGTGTCATGAAGTGTGAAAGAATTTGTTACAGACACGGCACACATTTAAATTTGTTTACTAAAATGTATTTTTTTAAGGGACATAATTATTATGTTAATCGATGAAAAAAAAACTTCACTTTCGAAATACATTCAAATGTCATAGGCTAGTATACCTACAATTGGGTGAGAAAATTTATCGGTGGAACTAGAAATATTTGAACGAGGAGATATTCTGTGAATAAGCTATAGGTATAAGCAGAAAATCTACACACTTCGAAAATCCATAACAATTCATAATTCAAAACACGACATAAAATGATGGAAATGGTAAATCTACTTGCACAGCTTTAAAAAAAATCAGTGCTTCTTATTCGAACAATTACATTATCTCCAAATCTAAACTAATATATTTCTCAGTTCTTACTCGTCATTACTATTATGCACGCATAACTAAAGCTATTCGTTTATTAATAAATCGTTACAGTATCATGCAACAAAAACTCAAAAAATGCAATTTTTCTAAATTCGTTTTATACATAATTTAATAGCGATAATAATTTATCTATGCTCTTTCTATATAAACAACTGAAAACTAACTATTTATTTTGTAGTTATTCGACGAGTATCATTAATTATATTTGCGTTGGCTGATTGCCATGGACGACCAACCAACATCGAGATGGGATCGATAGAAACGCGACAGAACCATGACCACAGTCATCACAAAATACCTTAGGTAATGGCAGTATCCCTATCGTAATTATTCTCCGACTAGGATATTGTATGCTAACAGGTCTAAACGAATGTCAGAGATTTCTTTATTAAATTTCATTTAAGAAATATATATTGTATTGAAAGTAAATAGAACAACTTTTAGTATTTTTTTTTTGCAGGAAAACATGAAAATAAATCGATATAATATGCACGGCACGGACTATGATCAAAGTTCATGTATTAATCCTATTTCTTTTGGGAGATTAAGTAAAAGAACGTGTTACAAATAAATGGCATATCTTAAGGTTAGGAAATAAGTAATATTTACATATTGTAAATCTACTACAATATCGTTTTGCCAAACAATGGCTTCATTACATTATTTAATTTATGGTTGAGCAATTTTTTCCAAAATCTGAATCGAATTATTTTTTACTAATTACAGTTATAAATTTTTACGAAAATAAGAACTCTCTCTCTCTCTATCTGTGTAGATATATTCTAACATATTTATAATTTTCCAAAAATATCTTTTCAATAAAAAACCAACACCTATAAATATACATTTCTCGCACGCAAATTCTCGAGATTTTTCTCCCTCTTTAATTACTAGCAATTTTGCCAGTACCTTAAGTTATGTTTCTGAAGTACCCAGACTGCACAGACGACAGACAGCTAAAAGTTAATAAAATAACTACTCGCTAGGTGTCGCTGCCAAGAAATACCACATTCTTCTTTATGGAGCCAGACCCCGATGTGGCAGTGATTCATTCAAATTAATTTTACACAATTTTCGCGGTAGACAAGACAAGATCAATATGCTAAGAATATAAAAATAGAACGTTCGATTTTAACAGACAAAACTTATCAATTGTAAGAAATGGAAAACAGGGAGTGATGTTAAATTTATTATTCCAATAACTTTAATTTCATGCATCTGTGAAAGGGAGAGTCAGCTGTTTGTTTAATTGAATTTAATGAGCTTAAGACTCCGCAATGACTAGATAAATCGACATATGCATACTTGACAATCATTAATTATGACTATAATAATCAAATATTAACCCATTTTAGTTATAAATTATAAAATACAAGTGGTGTGGTGATTCATATAGCCATTTTACGTACTGTTAAAAAGTTCACGCAATAAATCAAGTAAAATCACTGTGTCGTGTCTTAACAAATATTGAGATAAGCTGCCTTGAGCAAAATTCATCAATAACACTTATAGATGACTGATTTAGTACGTGCTACTCTGAAATTAAACCAAAAATTTCTGCCAGTGAAAGGAAGCTTACTTATATGTATTTGATAATATAGAATCTGTAGACGAATTATTATTACCCTAAATCTACAGTTCGTTTCTAGTTTATTTCGTTAAATATTTTTATTTAGCAGTAAAAAACTAAACATGTTTTTTACTGCTAAATAAAAATATTTAACGAAATAAACTAGAAACGAACTGTAGATTTAGGGTAACTTTACCACATTGAATGAAAACTAATAATAGTTTTCATTCAATGTGGTAAAGTTACAACTATTAATTAGTACGAGTATAAGCCTGTCAACAATAGATATTGTATACACCATATTTGTGATATTAGATTACCAGATACTACATCTAAATGCAAACCAAGAAATGTCCAACATATATACAAAGCAACTATATCTTTAAAGTAAGTAATCTTCCCACACAATTCCCTTTATATCCTCCGTGTAATGGGATTGTTTGAGGGCTTCAATATAGGCATCAGATTCACATATTACCTCATTGTTTAAGCAAAATTTCTTTCTGGCTAGTCATTTTTTTTCAAATTAGGAAACAGGAATACACTAAGAATTAAATGAGACCAGTTAGGTGATTCGTAACGGAGATCGCACATTTTTGTTTGTGCAATTAGATAAAATCGAATTTTTCACTTTGCCAAATGTGATCGTTTTATTTAAACTCGGATGAAAAATTTGTTAAATTAACTTGAGAAAATAAACTTTATTTAATACTTTAACCGCCATCTACGTGTTAGGTCGTATGGTGTTATTTAATTTTTTAAAAGTTTTACAAATTTCATTTTCGAAGCGTTTAAAGATTTAAAAGGATATATTTTTGGCCAAGTCTTCACATTTAACTCCTCAAATCATACACTCTAATCATTTCTTATTCATTTTATGTTTTTATTTCACACACAATTATCGAACTATTACTAGTATTTTTAAACGCCAAACAATTTGTTGTTTGGGCTGTTTCCATTGTTTATTGGATTAATTTAATCTGATGTTTCGGCAGTTCTTCTGCTCGTCAGAGTAGTCTGAGCAAGACTATTTGTTGCGGGAATCATTTCAGTTAAAATAACTACTCAAACAGCACTCCATCGTTTTCACGCTATGTTAAACAATATAAAGAAATCATGATTCAGGAATTCAGATGATGATTCCTTTTTAACTTATAGAATGCTAAATGATGAATAAAATATTTTTACTTTATTAAGAGACGAGCATAGGAACGTTATTAAAGATAACTGTGAAAACTTGCTTTCTTTCTCATTTGTGTATTTAGTCCAGAATATTATAATATGATTACATGTAAATGGAAACGTATATTAACAGACATGCAAATGACTTGCTTTACCAAATAAGAATAATGGCAGTGTTTAGTGCTTCATACATACATGTATCGTTGATTCTAAAATTTGGTGAAGACACAATTAAATCTAATAACAGTACCACATTCTAACAGTGCATGTGCGGATAGGCAAGTACAAGTAAACCAGTATAATTTCCGTTAGCAAGTCGCAGGAGGCAGCGTTATGTATTTTAAAAAGCGTTTGAAATTACGATGTGGTTAAACACAATGATCCCACGATAAATTCCTTAAACGTGTGAATGAATACGTGTACATACTTGTGTTTTATCATGGAAGCAATGAAAAATGGAATTATGTACATTAATGAGGACGCTCACATGAGGATTCACAGTGTAACAATGAGAAAGTAAATTTCTTTAATAAATATTTATTAATAGTTACCAACTGTGTAAATAATTAAGGATATTAAAATTAATAAAACAAGCAATTTCTATACATTATAGTTCAACTGTTAAAGTGTATTTGCTTTGTTCCTTTTTAAGAATACTGAAGTAGTTAGTAGACACCTGTTTACCTCTGATCTGTGTTTTTATTAAACTTTACGATAACTTTTTCTATAAATTTTGAATTAATAGAACGTATCTAGTATTACTTATATTACAAATATTAAGAGAATAAGAAGAAGTAGAGAATGGCAGTTTTACAGAACGCATTATATTCAAGGAATTACATTCAATATTTCCTTCTCCGTTTCTCAAATTGAAACTGCGTTCTTCGCTCAAAATTCTGATATCTACTGCTCTCTTCATTTCCTATCGATCTTCTGAAATACTACCTACATTGTTTATTCTAATCGTAGCCATTCTTCCGTGCTTTTACATTTACTGGACTCCCATATTTTCTGAATCTTTGTTTGGAAATTATTATGCGTTTTTTAATGATTCCATGAATAACTTTGATTAAATTTGACGGCTTTGTTGGTTTTTTAATGCAATTTGGTGATGTAATGATAGTTTGCAGATAGTTGTTACTTATTTTTCAACAATAATGTAATCAAGCGCTGGAATCAGGAATTAGGGAGGAGAAAAATACTTTTTTATTTGTCAGTAATTGTTACATGTATGGAAATTAAAATAAAATCCATTTGTTTGCTATATTTGGTTCATCGACAAATTAAAGGCAAAATTTATAGGTGGATATTCGAAGAATTATTAAGCCATTTTATATCTGAAATTGGTCACCGATAATAAGCAAAGTAAATAGAGTGTTCAATTGAAAAGTCCAAGTTTGAAATATGTCTCAAATTAAACTTTAAAAACATTAAACATAAAAAAATGTTCTTCAAAACGATCTTGTCAGATTGTAGAATGAACGCAACAAATTAAGCGACACTTGCGTGTGGGATGTGATTTTAATAACTATAAATTCTCACATCCATTTACTTCAACAATAAAACAAGACATAGTGAAACCCGCCAAGTATTTTTTATAATTTGTATTACGTACATACACTAGTATCTGAAAACATAAATGACTGATGGTGAAGTAGTTAAGTTAAAAAAGTACTAATGACAGTTTGATGTTGATGATCATTTAAAAATATAGTCTACGGTATAATGTAGCAATTAAAAATAATAAAAATCTTGCGTACTATTTACCTAGCTTCCATATAAGTATATAAGGAATTGATTCCTATTTATGCAAAAACCTATCAAACTATAATGAGGAAGATTTATTTAGCACAATCAATCATCTCAACGAGGCATCTGCGGCTTTCTCCTTACTTTAAATCGTTCTTCTCATTATACTACTAAATATTTTCTTGGATTGTATGTAAATAAAACTATCGCTTGCCGTTAGCGAAGACAATAAAACTTAAAATTACAACCACATATTTGTTATTTACAGTAATTATGATCGATGTATAGATCCTATAAAGTTAATATTAGTAATCATGAATAGATATCCTGCAAATTGAGTCTTAACCTATTTATTATTAACTATTTCTAATCGTAACTTATGTTGTCGTATATTCTATAACCTTACAACGACATATTGCACATACAGTGAAAGGGTTTGTAGTTTAGAATGTATAATCTAGTTTTTAAAATATTGAATTTATATTAATTATTTATTAGAATATCATTTCCAATCGTAACAAATTGTTAAATTACATATCGAGGGCTTCAAGTCAGAAGGGCGTATCAACCAATACTTGAATTTATAAGCTAATTAAAATTTTGCCATCATGGATATTTTTCTACTAATTGAGCATACGCCTTTCTGTCTTGATATAATGTTTCACAAAAGGTGTAAAAGAAAAAGACGTAAGTTGAATAAGAATATTTATTAACTTAGTTTATAGTAGTTTCACTAACAAAGAAATTAAAAAGATCATTTAGAGTAACATAAGAGAAAAAAAATTACAAAATAGAAAAATTCTAAGCTGGTAGGTTCAAAATGTATTATTTAGAAATTTCTTCTTGTTTTACGGCGCAGTAGTTTTTCTTTGAGTGTCTGCAGGGAAATTTCATCATCAGAGTCACTTTGTTCTACAGTGCTCCTTTCTACTGGGAGAGACTCGTAAAAGTGGTGATACTGTTGGGGTATTACAGCATCCTTCTGTTTACACATTTCTTGAAGGTTCACACACTTTTTCTTATTTAAAGGTATACGAGAACTATACAGAGGATTAACATTGCTGTTACAAATTTTTCTTGCTATTCTTCCTTTTCGTGTAATATTTACACTTTGGAATTCATCCCAATATTCATTTTTGTATTGAAAGTAGTTGCTTCTTCCTTTTTCAAATCTCAGCCATTTAACTACCTTCCAGTTGACATTTCCACCTGCCTCACTCCTTTTAGAGTTTACCATTAGTTTATTCTTCAATTCTTTATAATTTAAAAAGTCGCTATACTCCATCACCTGTACGTTGTACGGCTTTTTTCTATTCGTCAGACGTAAGACATTAACCCAGTCATTGGGCCAGTAGATTTTAGTATACTCTGAAGCACGTTCTATAGTGGCATGCATGGAATCACACTCCATGTGAGTGTGCCCTGGTTCTAAAAATTTCAAATCGGTGATTTGGAGGCTGGTGTGTTTTACAGCTTCTAGGAGCATGCATGCCACTATAGAATTCCGATTCTGTCCAGGGCAGCAGTCAGAATGAAGAACTAAATGACGTGTTTCTTTTGGAAGAGACTGTATAAATTTCGAAAGGCATGTGGCTACTTCATTGGCTCCTCTATTTCCCTCGTATTCGGGCCAAACAAAGCAATGACCTTGCTGTTTTGCTGTTTCGTATATCGTGAAGTTAAATGTAGCTAACTTCCGTTTATAAAAAACTGGTTTAGCAAATAATAGTGGTGAGTACAAGACAGCTTCAAGATCAAAATTTGCAGAAATATAGCTAGGGTCTTCTTTTGCCTTTAAAGCATCGCTTTTCTTTTCTTCCAATGCAGCTATTTTTCTACGAATATGAAGCTGATACTCAATTAATTTCTCAGCAGGTCATTCATTTGCAGGTATTTGCTCGAAGTGATGACACCAACATTGATCTTTTTTAGGAATGTGAAATCCTATATTTTTTTTATCAGTAGTTCTCTATACGATGTTGCAGAAATAGGTTTTTGGTTAATTTCTGTACATTTCTCTTTGTAGAGTGAATACATTTTTTCTTTATTTAAAATTGATTCTAGATAATCTTTTTTAGTATCTCTCCTACACCAATGTGCTGGCACACGGGGGAAAGAATCGATGTGATTCTCTGCGAATTTAATTGCTTCTTCTGTATGCTTAACCCCTGGACGGTGCTTACCACGATTATCAGGAGAAGGAATATTAGCAACATTGCGACTTGCTTTTTCTAAAGCTGTTCTCATAATCTTTTCGGAAATATCCAACGTTTGTAAAAAGAAGTTTTTGCAGACCTGATTTTTTTTTCCTTCAAATTTCAGGAAGTACATAACAGAAAAATGCCTTCTTGAATTCTCTGCACGACTTCTGACAGATTTTTGACGGATCACATTACTTGCAATGAAATCGCGCTGCCTATTCAAATCGCCAAGTTGCCAGAAAGCAGAGCAAATTTGTGATTTACCTTCATCGGGAATCGCAAGGTGACATTTGCGTAAACAAGGGACACTCAATTCCTATATTTCTTGATTTTCGTTCTAGCCTAATTTTTTTTGAAGTTGTTGTGTAAGAAACTCCTAAGTTTCTTTTTTGTTTCCTCGCAGTTTTTATCCAAGTATTTGGGGCGCTACGTTTCGCTCTCACTCTCTTCTGTTGCAAATCTAATTTATTAGAATCTACAGTGTTTCTTTCGGTATCTGCTACTACTGGTGTTGTAACCTTAACTTGTTCAATTACTATACCGTCATCGCTCGAAGACGAGCTGGGTTTAAAAGCAGGGTCAGCATCCGAATCATAATAACATTCTTCGTCTTCTTGCTCTATTAAATCGATTTCATTTATGTCTGGTACAGCTTCCTGTTGTGCAGCATAAGAACAGGATGGCTGTCCTATAGTAATAATAATTAGGTATAATCAACAATAATATTAGGTATACATTCATTGTTACTCACCATTTTCTTCAGGAAGTTTTAACATGTGCAATATGTATTCGGACCTAGATTTTCCACCGTACATAGTTGATTATTTATTTATTGCTTATTATCAAAATCTACTGACACTGACTCTTAACTATAAACACACTAAACTGTCACGAATTAACATGTGTTTATGACAGAAAGTGAGGTTAGGATTGATGATAAACACGAATACGCCTCTCTGACCCGGTAAGATCTAGAAACTAATGAGCTAATGAGTGGCGTATGTACTTACGCCTCTCTGACTAGATTCTAAATACATATTTGGTTTATACGCCTAGCTAATTTTTGAACATGCGCACAAACTGGTCACCCAAATCATACGCCTCTCTGTCCTGACGTGAGAATGATAATAACCCGTTTATACGTCCAGTTGCTCAAATTTGCACAAAATGGTTGATACGCCCCTCTGACTTGAAGCCCTCGATATATATATATATATATATATATATATATATATATATATATATATATATATGTGTGCCATGTATTTGAAATGCACTTCTTATATTTTACAGGCACTAGGAATTTTAGTAATTACGAATAAACTATTTTTATAGTGTTATAATAAATACGAGAAAAATTATGAACTGCCGCTAATGTGAGTAATTCCAGTTAATTAGGACAAAAACGATTTGGAATGTAAAATTTGTTGCAATAGTTAAGACTTTAAGACTAAGGAATATACAGGGCAATCCAAATTAAGTGTTCACCATTGGTAACTTTGTTATTATTAAAGATACAAGATTGTTTAGATTAGCAAACTAGTAGTACTTTTAACGCTCTTTAAGATGGAAGAATTAAAAAAAAAAAAGAGCAGCGCGTTTTCGAGTTTTCCCGAAAAATATGTTTTTTTCAAATGGAAACCCCTGTATATTATATCATTTTCTGTTAGAAATTCAATTTTTAAACAAAAAATCTTATAATTTTTTACAGGGATTAAAAATACTTGAGTTATAGTGAATAAACAAAAACAGCTAAGTCAAGTGCATTTCTATGTTTCTATGATAACGACGTTAATTCTTTCTAGTAAACGTCAAATATTAGTACAGTTTTATTAGTCTTTCACTCATAAATTTCATTTTGCTAGTTATTAATTTGACAAAAAAATGATTTTTACACATGCAGAAAAGTGTGATATGTTAGAATCTTATTTAGTGTGCAGAAAATCCTCTAGGATGGCAAAAGAACACTACGCTGAATTATATCCACTCCGAACACAACCAAATGAGCAATTTTTTCTGAGACTGTACCGAAAATTTAGAGGCAATGAGAGTGTTTTTGCCAAAACAAGAACAAGAAGGACTTTTATAATAAGCGAGGCCACGGAAATTCTAGTTCTTGCATATTTTGAGACCAACCGTGAGAATTCCATACTAGATATTATCAAGGAATCTGATTTGAGTCACGGTATACTGTGCATAGGATTCTGAAGAAACACAAATTCATTCCTTATAAGTACAAACCAGTTCAAGTTTTCTTGCCAGGGGATCCAGAGAGAAGAATGTTTTTTTGCCACTGGTATCTTAACTTTTGTCGCCAAAATGTAAACAACTTTCGTTATATTTTATGGACCGATGAATCAAATTTCTCAAATTCTGGAATGTACAATACAAAAAATCATCATTACTGGTCAAAGGAAAATCTTCTTTTAGTACATCCAAGACGCTCGCAAGTCCGTTACAGTTTTAATGTTTGGTGCGGTTTAATTGGTTCAAGGATTGTTGGTCCTTTCTTTTATGAGGGCACTCTAACTGGTGGAAGGTACATAGAATTTTTGACTGAAATTTTGAATAATTTCTTAGACGATATTGATCTCATAAGTAGACAGAATCTGCATTTTCAGCAGGATGGCGCACCTGCGCACAACTACAGAGGTACTCATCAAATTTTAAATACTATTTTTAACAATTCATGGATAGGAACAAATGGTCCTATTCAGTGGCCTCCCCGATCGCCAGATTTAACACCGCTTGATTTTTTTTTATGGGGTTATTTAAAGACAGAGATTTATAAGCAAAGGTACGAAAACGTAAACCCCTAAAAATTGCAGTTAGTGAAAAGATAAACCAAATAGATGGTAGGTCCATACTAAAAGCAGTTTGACAAGTTCAGAAACGTGTTCAATAATGTATTGAACAACAAGGTGGTATTTTTGAACATCTTCTATGAAAAAATCAGTGATTTTTATTTTCTTTTAATGATATGTTTATGTATAAAATAAAGTTTATAAAAATTATTTAGCTGTTTTTGTTTATACATTATAACTCAAGTGTTTTTAATCCCAGTAAAAAAGTTCTTATAAGATTTTTTGTTTAAAAATTGAATTTCTAACAGAAAATGATATAATATACAGGGGTTTCCATTTGAAAAAAACATATTTTTCGGGAAAACTCGAAAACGCGTTGCTCATTTGTTTTTTTTAATTCTTCCATCTTAAAGAGCGTTAAAAGTACTACTAATTTAAACAATCTTGTATCTTTAATAATAACAAAGTTACCAATGGCGAACACTTAATTTGGATTGCCCTGTATATTAAAAAATAAATTAAAAAAGTATTTTTTAAAAATAAAGGGTAATTCAGGACAGAATTGATTAACTTCTAAAAGAGTGAAAAATAATAAACGGCGATAAAACAATGCACTGCCTACGGAATATTATTTCCTATTTTTTTTGTATAAATGAGACGCCATTTCTCGTTGCGAATGTGCAGACAACTTTCATAGCAACTTGAACACATGACCTTAATAAAATCTATTATAAAACTAAATCGATATTCAGTTATGCTCTCATCTAATTATTGTCTTATACGGTCTCCCAAAATTAAGATTATTGATTAAGTTTCCAACTTGGATATAGTATTTCTCTACCATTATTTGGCAACGTCTCGTCTCGGTCACATCAAAAATTTAATTAACAGAGTTAACCTGATAAGTATAATAAATATAATAGAAGAAATAATATTTATAATATTACTCGAAGAAAACAAAAGATACGATGTTGTTCGATATTAATTTCTGTAACAGTCCATCTGCACCGAAAATAGCTGGAACTCCTACAATTATATCTTTACAATGCCCAATTGGGGTCAAATTTTGGTAATCCATCAATCGATCGAGACAAACTTTTCAAACTAGTTTTTCGGTTAATTTTACAGAATATTTTTTGAAAATTTTCACGAAATAAACCATGATGAACGCAAACACGTAATTTAAATTTCAAATATCAGATGATGCCATTATAATGGCAAATCAATTGTTATATTTTATATAAATTGGTGAAATTTCAATTACGTATTTGATGTGTTCAGGATGGAATTTCATCAAGTAAAGTGTAGTGTTATTTCAATGTTTTATACATATAACTGAATATTGTGGGCTGCGATAGAAAATACTTACAGTAATCATTTGATTTTTTTTCCGTTTAACGAGAAGTTTCCCCTGTTCTAAATCTGTATAAACTGAGCCACGTGTTTAATTGAGGAAATAGAAGAAATGTATATTTAAAACTCTGTTTTCATGGTATTTCTTCTTAACAATATAAATCTCCTTCCCGGTTTACAGGTCAGTATGAACAACGAAGAATTCATGTGCAACGAAAACTAGATTATTAGCATTATTCAATATGCCGCACGCGTTGTAAAGCAAAAATCTCGAAATCAATGAAAAAGACAGTAAATTATCGATGCTACCTTCGAAGTATTATAATGTGTTCGAATCTACGTAATATGCCACAGCTTCTTGCCTCACTTCTCTTACTTAGATTAACCAGTCGACTATTACATAATGCTACAATTAGAATACTAAAAAAGACGGCATTCTGTTGTTATATTGAAAGTAATTAGCATACGCCAGAATAGTACCAAATTATTAACCGTAACGCTATTAAATCAGAACAAAGATTGATGAACTATATGTAGAGCAAGTAACATTATAATTTATTGCGATTATGAAAAAAAAATAATAAATATTAGTTAGACGTCTGACAATTAGGTATTTAAGAAAATACCACAATATTTTCTGAAACAATATGTACAAAACAAAGCAACATCGGTTCAATCGAAATATATCTGCATATATATATATAGTACATGTACATGTATAGTACTATATACATACATATATATATATATTATATATATTTTTCAGTTTTTCAATTAAAATTAATTTTACTAAAAAAAAATTTTTCACAACTTTCGACATGCTATAGTTTTTCTTATGACTTGTGAATCTTGAGATGTAAAGGTATATAGATAATATGCTAAGTGAACACACACCGATTATGATTTTTATCGAATAAATTTATTTAACACGTTCTCCTTTAATTGCTATCGACAACGTTAGTTTAAAAAAATTGTTAAACGGACATTTAATGATGAAGCTGGTTATGACCGTGTGTTCAATTTTGATCAAGAAGCCCTATAAGTCCTTTTTCTACATCATTAAATTATTTGCAAGGTTTACACGCTTGGAAAATATATTCCACAGGAATTAACAAAATCTATAGAGATCAAAGCATTTTGTAGTTATCTCTTGTCACGTCAAAACCATGTCTTGTTTTTAAAGACAAATTGTGACCGGATCTAAAAAATGAGTACATTTAATGTAAATCTAAAGAGGCGACACAAATAATTAGGCAAAATTAATATTCCGCAACCATTGCCAAAAAAACAGACTGACCAGCCAACCAAATACCACATGAAGTTTATTATCTACATTTAGATGACTTTATTCAGTTTTAAAACAAAACGAACCCGCACAGATCTATTGGAAAGGTGCAATTCTTCAGCATGATAACTCCTAAACGCACGTAGTGCGAATCACAGCAGAAAGTTGGACCAAATGGAATGGAAAGTTCTTTCCCATCCTGGATACTCTCTCGGCATTGCCTTTTCGGATTATCATTTGTAAAACTATCTTATTGAAAAAAGGTTTGATAATAAAGAGTTTCTGAAAAACGCTACCAAAACGTTGGACAGAAGTAATTGAGAGTAATAGCAAGAATATTGTAGACAAAATTTTATTCCCTTCCTAAATAAGTACCAAAACAACATTAACTATTACTAGACCTACATTCAAAGAATTTTAGCAATTTGTTTCCTAATCTATAGACCTCTAGGACTTCTTTGGTTCAAGCAAAGTTCCGTTTAAACTTGAGATAGACTTCAAAAATTGCAATAGGTTGCAAGTCAAGGTATTGTAGAAATCACATACAAATTTCAACTACTTTTTTTTTACTTCTAACCCGTCCAGGGAGAGTTTTCGGATAGTGGTCTATACTTCATCGGAATACGAAATACCATTAAACAAGAAAGCAATAGAGCAAATGCAATTTTATATGCAAATTAGACGTTAATCTAATTAATCTATAATAATCTAATTAGTTCGTATCATTTTGGAAATCACTAAGCATTAAGCACAGTGTTAAACTTTCGTTTAGATGAATTTCAGTATAAAATTAATTCGATTTCATTTCACAAAATATACGTACACATATAAGAAACAATGCATTTCCGCACCAAGTCAGCAATATAAAGCCACGCATATTATTTAATACCCACGTGTGCTAAATAGTAATTTTCAGATAACAGATTAGTAGATAAAAGCGAGCGCTTAAATAATAAGTTATTATAAAATAGGGTTTAGTAGCACACAGTGTTGATTATTTTGTTTTAAAAGTGTTATAATAAAGAATTTACCGAAAAGAAAAATTTATTTATAATCTCCCGAAAGTGGAAATTATGTCATAGGTACATATTGCTATGGATTTTTTTAAAAATAATATGTGAATAATTTAGAATAAAATGTTTTAAAAACCGGACTGTATATGTTAATAAATTTAACTAGGGTGAAAAACTGGTTATCCGGCGTAAATGTGTTCTAGAGGCCGAGGTAAATTAAAGGTGACGAAAATTATCTATTGAAAGAGAAGGTTGCTTGTTTTGTGAATTATATTAATATATTTAATTAATTCGGGTTGATTGTTTGAAAGTGTTTTATTGTTGATATATTTGAGATTTATATTTCTCGATATTTAAAGATACATATTTAATTTCCCGATATTTTGATGTTTAAGTTTAAATTAATCAAGCACCTTTGTTCGTAAGAATCTCCACAGTAAAATTTTGTAAGTAGAATAAAAATTATATGACATCGCCATAATATATAAAATTATTATAAGTATATTTCTTTGTATCCAAGCTTGTAGTTAAGAGGTTCAATTATTAGAAATACAGATAATACAGTTTATTATTAACATTTATTTGTTAAAATTATAATTGAAAAGTTTGTTCGATTGGAATCAGGGTTTTTTGTGCGTGTCTATTGCACATGCGTAGGTTTTGTTCGTGTATCAGTATCTGATTATACAGAGTGGTTCTCTGGGGAGAAATTAATATTAAACTTGATTATTTTTAGATAAGTTTTGATCGGTGTCATTTAGAGGATGTTTTCCATTCATTTAGCTGTCAATTTTCAATGAATGTTTTTACCTCAAGTATTTTTGTATAATACAGCATCCTTATACTTGGTAAAGATATATTTCTTATTTTTTTTTATTTTGTATTAAATATTCATTTTAATTTTTATCCTGCGTTTGTTTCATTTTATTCATACCAATATTGCTGTTCTAACTTAACTTATATAAAATAAGTAAATAAATTTTTGTGAACATTTCACTGGCGCCCAACTCATATTATAGACACGTCTTTCCTAAGTGGAACCCGAGAAGTTAGAAGTCTCATATTTGAAAATTCACCGGCTGAGAAACCTAGTTGGGAAAACTAGTTGTGGATGGTGGCGTGCTAAATTTTCAAACCACTATTCATAGCAATATGTATATGAATGTACGATCGAAGCTATTATTTAAATTAACTTATTCTTTAATAAAAAAATTAATTTTCTAAAGAGGGTTTACGTGAATTAATAAATTAAATTAATAAATCAATAACCTTATTTTAATTAACATAATTGGAACTACTATACTCTCTCAGATAAAATTAATAGTTAGAAATCACGAGATTATTTAATCTAAAAAAGTTACAAGCTCTAATCTGATAAAATAACGTTATACAAGATTTTAAATTTTAAAAATAACTTTATAGGTATTTATTGTTTCGCAAAGAAATCGTACTCATTCAAAATATCGTTAAGTGTTGTCTCGTATAAACGATGGAAAAACAGAAAGCGTGATTCCCCGGTTTACAGCAACGATTAATGGATTGGATTTTAATGGAGTTAAAACAAAAAGAAACAATATTGGTATTGTTCTAACACAGTCTGTGTTTAAATCCAGATCTAACAGATAGTAATCATTTTATTACGAGTAGTAGCTACATAAAGCGTTCTTTGTGAATATTCTCCTTATATTGTGCGTGTAATATGGCGTGTGAACCGTGTGATGGTAATAAAACTTATCAAACAATTACTTGAATAATACCAAAATTAAATTTTAAATCAACTAATTATATTTTGTTTTTAATATAGTTATCTCTAAACATACTCCGCAGATGGCAGCAATTACGTTCATTAAATTTTTAAGATTCTAAAAATATTAACTATTAATTTTAAAATAACATGCAAAATATAATTATAAGACCTTCTTTTCTTTCTACATGCATCTAAAAGTATTATGACGTTTTTATAGTTCGTTCCTAATTAAACGAATTATATTTTTACGAGACAAGTACAATGTTGTGCACAAACTTCCACCGATGCATTCTTTCATAAAATAAATGTCAAAGATAAAACTGCAATCTTAAATCTTTCATTCTGCAATAAACCTACATTCACATATTAAGCCCATAAAATCTCGATGGTTATAGTTTATTTCAAATTATAAGAATATAACTTTGAACGGCTCTAATGCTTTTATTGCACCACCTTCTGTGATGATAATTATTGTACCTGGTCTCCCTATTGAACGGGTACGGTTTACCTATTTGCAACGTATGAATCTAGGGGCCGTATTTACTATAATATAATAATAAAACGCTGTTAATTTCAAGTATATAATAAAAAATATCTGTACATTGGGTTTATATACAAAGAAAAATTACAAATCGTGTGGCAACATGTGTAGTGGATACATATAGATATATAAAGCTAATTTATTAGTAATACACAATAAAATTTTTATGTGTCACCGCATTTCATAAATCATCTGTGATTGAGTCCCCTTGCAAATCGGTGTCTGTGTCTGAATCGTATTGCAAATTTATAATCAAAGGTGCTACTATTTTGTACATGCGCATATATTCGTCTTCTTTTGCTATTGCGTGTTTAACAGCATTTTTCCAATTTACAGCAGTTATATGTTCCATAGCATTTGTTATGTGTGTTACACTGCTTTCACTAAATTTCGGTGTTTGATTTGTTCGTCTTATGGTACTTTTCAGTTGGGCCCATATCAATTCAATGGGATTGAAAATGCAATGGTATGGTGGTAAACGCAAAATTGTATGTCCTGCTTCTTTGGCTCTGTTATCGACATAATAATCCTTTAAATATTCTTTTGTCTCCATCACCTCTATTAATTGCTTTTTTGGATAATGATCCTCAAAATATAAATCATTTGCTTCTAAAAATGTTTTAATATCTTTCTTATTATTACATTTTGTAGGAACTTTGGTTTGTTGTCGAGAATGATACGAAGCGTTGTCCATCACTATCACACTATCTTTTGGTAAATTTTGCAGCAAAGTGTCACAAAACCATTCTTCAAATAAAGATGAGGTCATATCTTCATGGTAATCTAAACTTGAGGATTTAACATTTTTAGCAGATAATAGCGGCTGTTCGAGCCATCCTTTTTCTGACCCAGTATGATTATTCTCTTCCCTCTCGAAACCCAACCTTTGCAAATTGTGTCACGGATGTCATACCACGTCTCGTCTAAATGACATATGAATCGTCCTTCCTGTTTATACCTTCTAATTGCCGTTAAGTATTCATATCGAAGTTTCTGTAAACTCGGGCTTTCCATAATTGTGCGACGTTTGTCTATAGTGCCAAACTGAAAACCAGCTTTCTCTAGCGTCTGCCACAAGGTTGCTTTAGAACACTGAATATTTATAGGCTCATCACTGATTCTTTTATGTAAGCAGTTAAGTGTAGGTACAACATTTCCTCTGTAGAAGGAGTATACTTGCTGCCTAATAGTATCAATTTCATACTCTTCAATTTTTCTCGGTGCTCCTTTGTCCCTTCTTTGCTTTCGAGGCCCTGCGTTATTCTTAATTATTTGAAATATTGCTCCAAAAGGCACCTTGGTTAATTGCGATGTTCGTTGAATGTTCTGGGTTTGTAGTTCGTTATTTTCTTCCATCAGGGTATGATAGACATTGAAAATGATCTGTTTTGCATCTTCTGTTATATGCTTTCTCTGTCGTGCTCCAACAGTATTATCACTATCCACATCATAATCACTAATACTTTCAGCAAAAGGTCGCCACATGTTCGTTAAGTAAAGAGAGAAAAATCAAATATGTATACAGCAGTAAAGATTAACAATAAATGATAAATAGACTCAATATTAGATGTAATATATACCAACTCTCCTAACTATATTTACTTAAATTTTGTTTAATTAATATAAGCACTTATTTCATCTAAATTGTAATATAATGACTATTTAACTATACCGTGTGGCCGCCATCGATAGCGCGATGCATGTATTAGTAACTACTGGTCGACTATAATGGGCGTGCCAACTTGAAATGACACACAGACAGCGGGCGTATTATAAGAATTCATTTTCGTGATATTTATTTATCATTCTTTCGCAAAATTGCATACGGCGATAATAATCATCGGGAAAAGGAACTTGTAAATTTGTATGAACGATATTTATTAGTACGTAAAATATTTTGAGTCGTTGTTTTGCTGATACCCAATTCGCGGGCAATTTATCGAGACGACATAGTGGGATTTACTTCGACTAAAGCACATACTCGAATTTATATATCACTTATATTCTTATCCGGAACAACTTTACTTTTATTAGTTACTATAGAAAATGTAGTTTCGAACCGATTAACTGGCCTACGAATGGTGCTTGCATTGGGAATTTGACTTTCAGGGTAATTAGCTGCAAATAAAGCTCGAGTTACTTCCGCGGAATTACCACCGTAAAATTGTTTAATCATAAAGAGTTTTTGCTCCGGTGTATAATACTCCATTTTTTAAATGACCGTTACGTACACCAACAACGCGGTTTATTAAATAATGTGAGCGAGTAGTTCCCCTGACGATATAAACATTGCAACTAACACCCATATGCGGGAGCGACAGCTAATGCGCTTGCGCGACTACACCGTCTAAATGTGAATTTATTGGACAAATACGACTGCATTATAGGGATATGCGATATACTAGGCTCTCTTGTAATCCATTGGAACATTGCGTCTACTTCTTTACCGTTCTAACACACGGACACCTCTGTGTGTTTTGCTTACACAACAGGTGTCGCTATAGTGCAGACGCACGCGGCCACATGGTATATAATAACTATATATTCAAATTAACAACAGTTGGTACTTATATTATTATTAAATTATATTTCATCTAAATTGCAGTAATTCCAATTTACTTAAATTTCGTCATTAGTCATTACGGACCTTAGCAGTTTGTTTGCGTAAAAGATAATCGTATTGAGCGGCCAGGTAGTTATTGCCGCAGGTGGTGAAATAAAAGCATTAGAGCCGTTCAAAGTTATATTCTTATAATTTGAAATAAACTTATACAGTTATATCGTTCAATTTTGTCTATTCTATAATATACGCAATAGTAAATTTTATATATGTACTACTTAAATAATAATTTAAAAAAATCTTTAACCAAAAGTATAGTTGAATTGATTCGGCATTTACTTGATGAAGATCCATAATTAAGAATAGAAATAAAACTACGGTTTTAATCTTCACTGTTACTCTTTATTCGTAAAACGACAATTGTTTCGCCAGCACAGTGGCTTCCTCAGGTGTTTACATCTAAACAGTACGTTACAAACTAAATGAAAAATAAATTATAAAATCAAAAGGGATGGTATTTAAAATATTTTTACAGAAATCTATACAAGTATTGTCGGTATTGAAAAATGTGGTGCATCTGGTCGGCCCTAACTGTATATTATAAGGTACTAAACGTGTTTACGCATAAATTTGTTTAATGAACTACATATACATTTGTATTATTGTCTAAACAGATTTTAAGTAAATAAATTTAATAAAGGCGAGTTATTTAAATCTAATTTATCATTTAATAAAATTTGTGACTGTTTTAATTTGTTTATTTCTAAACTTTCCAGTAAATTTAATTTCTTGCCTTTATTTTCTAAATGCAGAATTTGGAAATCTTTATCGAAAGGGAGGTTTTCTTCTAAAAATGATTCGCAAAAGTAGAATCTTGCTTTTTATTTTTAAACGAAGAACAATGTTCGGCAATGCGTTTTTCAAACGATCTTCCTGTTTGACCGACATATATCTTACCGCATCCACACATTAACTTATAGACTCCGGATTTCTTATTTTTGTCTGTTTTATCTTTATTGTTTTTGATGTGTTTGGATAACTTATTATTAGTTTTAAAAACTGTGTTAATATTAAGTTTGTTTATTTCTATTCAAAAGTATAGTATATGAATTAAATTAAATTTAAGAAATTTCTTGGATGGTAATATCAGTAATATATATTTAGTTTAAGCAATACAAACGATCTGAAATTATGGACATATGGGGTAATCAAGATTAGGTAATGCTTTTTTGAATATTTTTTATTTTTAAACTTAAGATAGTAATTTACATATTTCGTTTTTTTTTTTTTTAATATATATTTCATTGAATGTAAAATTTCAAAGTGCTAAAGTAACTTACAATAAAGAATTTTTTTCATTATACATAGTAGCGTTATCGGTTAAAGCAAATCCTACGATAATAAACGGACTGACAAAGGATTCTTCTTACACCGGCACATTATATGCGCATTTTAATCCGCTCCAGGAGAACTGTAATTCCCCACAAAATTCCCATCGATCGGATGAGAAATGGGGGAGTTATAGCGGCTTGAAAATTCATGATTTTTCTGAACGTCTGAAAAATGCGTTTTTGGATGTTCTTATGACAGCCTTTTATATATTTGAGCGGGCTGATTACAAATTACGAAACTGCGGTTCGATTTCTCCTCTGTTTCTCGTATAATCTGCAAAGAAGTGTCTGTCGATAGGACAAAATCGTAAAACATAAATTAGAAATGTTTAGCGAAAACTCGTTGGAATAGTGTTCTTTAGCATCCGCCAATACCCTAGACTGATTAGGATCGAAATTCAAGATTAGAAATTTTTTCGAAATTGAAAAAATTTCGTCGTTTTCTGACCGATTTAAAGCCACCTGTAATTCGGGAAACGAAATGACCACGGACTATATTAAATACATAATTTTAAAAATTTTGTATGCCGATTTCTTTGAAAATATAATCTTTTTATTTTATAATTAAACTCTAATTTAGATGATCCCAAGAAGAAAGGAAAATAAATAAAAATTTGAGTGACTATGTTCTGCGTCATTAAACAGACAAACTTTTACAATAACTAACCGTTTTCCGAGAGTACATAAAAAAAAGTAGGTGGACTACACGAACGAAACATTTTAGTTTCATTAACTTAATAACCGACATTTGGCACGCTGTAAAATAACATTTACATATTTTTCGCGAAATTCAATTAACAAAGTAAAGAACTTAATGTAATTATCTAAAAGAATGATAAACACATATATTTATTCAATTAAATAGAACGTGAATGTCATTTTTAAAATTATAAAGCACAAACAAACAGTGTCAGTCAAGGAAATTCGAACAAATAAATTGTATGAAACAACATGTTAGATGATGAGATTAAAAATATTTTCTAAATTTGGCGCGAGCTATCCTATTATCTCGCATTCAACCCAATTTTTAAAAAAGTGAAAATCGGTTTTATCCCGCTTAATCGGGTCTTGTTAATATCAGTTAACCTATCCCGTTATTTATTAGTGAATTAGATTATGTACTTCTTGTTAATCAATTTGGCCACAGCAAGTAAACCAGTTGTATGTACGTAATTTTAAAAGAACGAAATGTGTAATTTATTCTAATCGGTGACGGTGGCAATGAAATTTTATTGCGATGACGATGTAGTAAAAAGACATAAGATAAAGTGATCGCGAACGCAGTAAGATTCTAGCGAAAATGATATAGAATCGAATAACGATCATGATAATGGTATAGATCTAGAAATGGATCTAAATAATATTCCTAATCATAATCATCTTAGTTCTCCACAAATTCCACAAGTCGACAAATTCACGAAAATGCAAATATAACATGATTGGCAGCGGCAGCACATCATATTCTCCCTATTATATTAAAAAAAGAACTTAATAGAAGATACGTCATATATTGTTTCAAAAGACAAGATTAGAGCAAAAAAACTAGGTTCATTTTATTATTTTTTTATTTAAGATCGATAGTCAAATTTCCTGCAAATATATTTACCATGATATAAATTTGTAAACAAATTATTTTTGTTTTGATACCCTTTTCAATATAAATCTTAGGACGCACCTGTATAACGAATAAAACTAGACAAAAGAAAATAACAATAAATCGTTAAGATTAGCATTTTCGGAAGTAATAAACGTAACAATGGATACCTTGTTACCTTGAGCGTAAAGGCTTTAGCACTTTTTGACCTAACGAGTTTCATGTTTCTTCCAGAAAATCTCTATTGCACCTACAATAAACCTAATATAAAAGTAATAGTAATGCTATAAGTCACGTAAAAGGAAACCGCCATTTCCTTGCACACCACTTGCAACGAGATAGTTGACCATATGCGGGCCGGACTTGAAATCTGCAATCTGCGATTCAAATTCTGCTCCAATTCCTCTCTCAGTTCGAAAAGTACATAAAATGCGTGCTCGTGCAGCGATCGCGTTAAGATTAATTACAGATTAAAACATTAGACGATGTATTAGACATATCGCAGTGACTGTAATATTTTATGGTATGTCTGTTTCTTCACAAAGCTGACCGTGCACCGGGAAAGGTAATACGAGTAAATAAGGCGATAATACAAACAGTAATCAACAATTTAGCTCTTTTTAATCGATGATTGCGCGCCTTTTCTTTCAATTGTAATTGCACAGTTTCTTATTTTGTCAAATGTATGTTAAAGTATTTTCTTTCTAGATAATTGACTTCAAAACGAAATTAATATTTTGTTACTTTCATACATATACTTTTTATGTTTTACATTCATTAGATTAAGTTTTGTACTTAGAGAACTAATTTCAAATTTACGCTGACAGAATATAGCGAGTGACAAAACATCCGTAGAAAATATACAACAACCTTCTGTACACGAATTATTCTTCACCTGTATTTGTCTATAGCTCGAAAGGCACTCTTATTGCAACAGCAATATATTTATAGACTTCAAATCGAGATTGATGTTCCTGCTATATGATTTCCTCAATTAAATCGGATAATGTAATACTGTCATTAAATATCAGTAAGCCAAACATTTGTTCTCATTACGTCTGCAGTACAATAACGGGTGTTCAGAAACATTCGAAGTCAAGTGGGCTCTGAACAAAAAATCGTATATCTTTACTTAAGTATCTGATTTGTAATAATTATTAAATGTCAACTGTTGTCTGTCAAAAATCAATCTATCTCAGACATGACTTCATATTTTCAAGGACTACTTTGACTTCGAATGTTTCTGAACACCCGTTATAGAGGAATCTACTAATCAAGTCTGTTTCTGTCTGGTCTATAATATACTTTTACTCGTTGGAGTAAGAACTATTTTCCTTGTCAAGTTGAAAATATATAAAATTCCATGAAATATTGGCAAAAAAAGATTTCGTTTTTTGCCGAACTGTTTGAAATTCTTATTTGTTAAAGAGAAACCATTGCTATGTAATTTATATGTAAACACAGACATAATGTTTTGAAACCCCCAAAAAAATTGACTCTGTAAAAAGTAAGTCTGTGTTGTAATGTTTTTCCATCGATTTTAACTTACAAACAACGAGAAATAATACAATTTGCAATCAAGCATGGTGCCATCGCTTTATAATTTTTTGTAGCACTTTTTCACATTTAAAAATTCCAAATGTCTACATATACTTAATATAAATGTGACAAAAAAAATAGAAATTCTCTCTTGGTTATAATTCGTTAAACATTCGTTAAAAGTATATACACACGATCGCAACGAGTATACTGTCGAAACGAAAAAAGCACGTTAAATTTAAAAGGATTATTAATTCCGAGATTGAAGTGACAAGAGAGGTAGACATGATTGATGTTAGAGGGCGCTGAATCACTGATGATGATGGACGACCTCGTATTAATTTTGTGTCGTTTTTATTAATATCACAACATCACGTTCCTAGCATGTTCGTACATATGTTATTTACATAACAAATCTGGACGTGCATAGGACCGATAATGGTAATATGGTTTATTGTTTAGATTGCATCCGAATGTGTAATGACTTAGATATCTCGGGAAGTGATTGATTCTGAATGATGGGAACGTATAGCGGATCATGCATTATGCATCTTATTATTAGTTGTATCACTGGGAGGATAATAATGAGATATTGTTCGAGCATGTTGGATAATGTGTCTGATAAAAGGTCTAAATGATTACAAAAATAAAATATTTATTTTTCATTGCACGCCATGTCTTCTAGAATTAGAAAATTTCAATCGTTTTAATTAAGCTAGTGTCAAAATTAAAGGTTCTTTCCATATTTACTTTTTTGTGCAAAGGAACAAAATAAACTTATTATTTATAAATGTTTTCTCAAAGATTTTTATTGCAAGAATTTCTCATAGAATTACGGATCGATTTACTAGCAACTTTATCTATATGATATGAAATTATAGTCTGTAGTGCTTAAAACGTTTTTTTATTACGATAAATGTGTACACTTTAACAGAAATTTTTATCCTATATAAGAGGACTTTATTATTATTTATACATGATACATGCATTGTTACTATGTTATAAAAGCTTACTTTAAAATGTATCTTGCGTGTGGTCAATTTAATTCGATTACAAGTCACGCGGAGTGCGAACTATAATCAACTTAGAATTGAAATAGAATCTGTCTCAGACATATTCAATCCAATTTAGAGTATTATTTTTTTATCTGATATGTCTGGTTGTGTAACTAATTATACAAGTGTCCTGTATCGTTATGTTCAAATTTTAGGAGTGTAAAGTAGACTTCATTTCAAGTAACAAAAACGCAAAACTTGTATATCCATATTTATTTGTTTGTTTAAACTCAATACGAACTGATTTTATTTAAAAAAAGTTATACGATTCAATAACAGGCCTGTGATTGTTAACGTCGCATAATAAAATGTTATCCTAAAATAAATAAACACATGTTGTAGTGCATACAGTAATTTCTTGGAGATCTACAAAAAAGAGTACTGGAAATTGATTTATGACAAAGAAGGTTCTTACTTATTTCGTAAGTGCTGAACCATGAATATCATACAATAAACAAATGTTCAGATGACTGTTAACGTTGCATTTTTTAATAAAGGATTACATTACGTTTCAGTTCATACAACAGCTTATTAGTGAGTGGACACGTTTTCTTTATTCAAAATGCCTTTCCGATTTTCTTCTCAAGAGTATGCGGACATGCATTTTGTGTATGGCTACTGTAGCGGCAGTGCACGTCAAGCAGTTATTGAATACCGACATCGGTTTCCCGATAGGCGCATTCCTCATTACAGAACGCTTCTGGAAGTACACAGACAATTTCGGGAATGCGGACTGCGTGATTAGAAGCAGTAGCTATTGTTACAAGGAATCCAACTCTCAATGCACGTCGAATCGCTAGACAGATAGGAGTGGAAGGAGGAGGAGGAATTTTAAAATGTGAGGGCTTATATCCATATCACTATCGCAGGGGACACGGTTTGCTTCAGGCAGACCACTATGCTCGTCTAGTTTATTCTACCTGGATATTAAGACAGTCACGGCTTCATTTTAATTTCTGCAGAACAGTCCTCTAGACAGATGAATCTACGTTCACGAGAAGTCGCGTTACAAATCTGAGAAATCTGCACAGGTGGTCATCAGAAAATCCCAAAGCTATACGCCCATCTAAATTTCAACAAGAATTTTCTATTAACGTTTGGGCGGGATTAATCTATGACTTGTTGATTGGTCCTGTCGTCGTTCTTCCTGAGAGGTTAAATGCAATAATTACCTTCAATTTCTTATTGACGAACTGCCAGGTCTTTTAGAGGATGTCCCACTGAAAGTTCGATGAGACATGTGGTTTCACATGGATGGGGCACCACCACATTTTGGAATTGCT